>CM044113.1:104163-299969 GCA_024174645.1 Lemna minuta
TTTTCTTTTTGAGATCATTATTTAAAATGACATAAGGTACCTATGATACGGTGGAGAAGGCTTTGAAAATTAGGAACCTATATCAAAGATAAAAAGGTGGTTGACTTGGTCCACTCAAGGAATTCTAGGTTTCTAAAGATAAGGATTAAATTATTTGACCAAGTCAATCTTTAGATCAGTATAAAATATGGAAATGAGGGAAAAGAAATCCCTTAAGATCTACTCTCTCTTTAATTATTTAGAGAGGTCTTCTTCATCTATTTAATGAATGGATAATTTCTCAACTCATGAATATGGAGGAATATTGGTTCACTTGGAACCCTTGTGTTCATGTTTTGAAATAATTCTCCATCAATTACTCTCACAAATAAAACTAAGACCAAATGGAGATAATACAAGCGTATAGCTTCCTAAGTCAATCCACGAGGACTATAGTGCAAAAGAAAGTCAATGTAGGCGGAAAGAGAAGAGAATGACCTAGATTACTTGGACATATCAATGGGAAGGGCAATCAGAGAATGTGCAAAATAGAGGGACATTAAAACTAGAATAAAATTTAGGAAGGATGACGTATGAGGAGTTGTAATAAATATAATGATGGAGAATTATTTCAAAACATGAACACAAGGGTTAAAAATGAACCTATACTCCTCCTTAATCATGAGTTTGATAAATTATCAATTCATTAAATGGATGAAGAAGACCTCTCTAAATAATTGAAAGAGAGTGTAGATCTTAATGGAATTATCTTCCCTCCTTTCCCTATTATACACTGATCTAAAGATTGACTTGGTCAAAGGAAAGTAAACCCTTATCCTTAGATACTTAGAATTCCTTGAGTGGACCAAGTCAACCACTCTTTTACCTTTGATATAGGTTCCTAATGTTCCAAACCACATCCACTATATCATAGGTACCTTGTGTGAATAAATGATCTCAAAACAAAAGAAAAATAGGACATCTTGCTATTCCATTTCCTTATTTCTTTGAATACCACCTTTAGTTAGAATTTTAGGAGAGATCTATTTACTACTGTTGGGAGAGACTAATCTCCATGGCAACTCAAGTCAAAGCCCATGAAGATAAATACGACTACATCAAAGAAGACAGTCATTGAACATCAAAGAAGCATCATTATTAAAGAAGCTCAATACCATGACTCGCTCAACTGATTATGAGGACAACTACAAAAGGAATGGTATATGGTTTTAAAGTCCATCATAAACTCAAATGAGGATGTATTGACAGCAAGCACTATGAAGAAACTATCTCCCATTATACCAAGGCCTTACTGGTTAATGAATAAAGCTATTGAAGACACACGACGTATCTCCCTCCTCACTGCCATGGAGTCTAGAAAAACGAACCTCGGCTCGCGTCCTCTTTCCCTGCTGAGGTAGAAAAAAGAAGAGACACAAAGTTCCACATGAAATCAATCTACTGTGGAGAACAAGATTACTCGAAGAAGACTACTTAAAGTCAACTGAAAACGAACTCCACGACACTGAAGAGCACAATCACGACATTGAATCCACTGAAGTTAGGCAAAGAAAGCTACACACATCCACGGAAATTCCAGCCTTAAGACAATTATCTTCAAGACGCTACCACAAACTGCCGGCACATCACGCGATCGCGGAAATAGCGCGACTAGTTCTGAAGAGATGCTCACAAAGAATATCACGTGAAGACTTGAAGGACAGAAAGCATTGCAAAGATCGCCACTGCCTCCTCGTCATCCAGTCCACATGCAACGATGGTTTTATGATGAGAAACGAAATACATCTATCATTACCTTCCTTACTGACAGACCACAGCCAAAGGCGACGTCAGAAAGCACGTCCATCGACCACCTCTCCAGGAGGCGTTGACTCATAGAACTTTGCCACGACGTTAACGGCGCCGCCACGCTGCCATCCAAAGCACGAACTGTCTGGCGCCTTACCATGCAAAGTTCCATCAAATGAAGATAAGTAACTACCCATTACCACGTGAACACATGAAATATTGGAGATTCCGCGGTCAACCGCACGGACACGGATTAAATCGCACGGATTACGGATTCAATCCATGTAGATTACGGAAACGAAGAGGCAAATACGTAAAACGGAGGGACGCAACCGAAAAACTGCTTATCTTCCGAAGCACCTCTTCAGCCCGGCTTCTCCACTATCTCTACCCTATAAAAGGAAATGATTGTAACAAAAAAGATGATGTTTTTTGATAAAAATTTGGTTACTACTTGGTTTCTTTTACCCCTTTGTGTTCGTTGTTCTTCCTGTGTCTCCACCATTCTCCCGCATCCTCTCCATCCCGAGATTCTATCCTCCTATCTTTTCTCCCCCCATTTCTATCGTCTTTCATCCACTTCCCGTCTGATGCATCTGAGGATATTCTGGATCAGGGGCATCGTCCGAGAGCATCTCGTTTCGTCCTCTTTCAGGTAACATCCTCATGTACTTATCGTGATATTAGTTCGGATATAAGATATCATAAGTCCAACTATAATCCTAGTCATTCTCCTTTGCCCGTACCCCTTTCTACCTCTTCTTTTCTCACATTAATTCTACCGCTTCTCTATTTCCCTCTATATCTCATCCTATCTTCATCGCCTTCCTCCCCGCTACTTCTTCTATTTCCCCCATACTTTCCTTTCTCTTCTATCTCATCCAAAAATCCTACTGATTATTCCCTTATCTTGCCTTATAATAATCAAATAATATATGTATTACTCTCTTAATCTTTATCTCTTTTCTGCCATCATCCATTATTCTGCATCATAACCAATCATTCTCATTATCCATACATTCCCCTACCTTAATTCTTTCTACCCTTATTCACTGATATATATATATATATATATATATATATATATATATATATATTTTTCTAATCTGTATAAATCTCCATCTTCTCTCCTTATTCTTATTTACATAAACCAATGTATTATCCTCTTCCTATATTCAGTCATCTAAACATTAGATTTAATAATATGAATCCTAAATACTTTCTACATTAATCTTCCTTCTCATATATTCCTTAAATACTAATCAGTCATAGTGATATCATTCATAGGTCCTTCAATCTTTTGTAGGATTATTTCTTAACATATCACCTCTATCATACATAGCATCGTATTTTGAAATATCCTACATCATATAAAATAAGGAAAGGGAAATTAGAAGTAAAATGGGAAAGGAGGAGCGTAAAAGAGAGAAGGAAAGAGCATGAGTTAAAGAGAGAGAGGGAGGAAAAGCCTTCAGGAAGAGAGAGATGGAGAGCAGAAGAGAGACAAAAACAAAACGAAGAGAGAAAGTGATGGAGAATTATTTTGAAACATGAACACAAGGGTTCTAAGTGAACCTATCCTCCTCCTCCTCCTCCTCCTTATCTACCTATTTGAGAAATTATCCATTCCTTAAATGGATGAAGAAGACCTCTCTAAATAATTAAAGAGAGAGTAGATCTTAAGGGAATTATTTTCCTTCCTTCTCCTATTTTATACTGATCTAAAGATTGACTTGGCCAAACATTTAATCCTTATCTTTAGAAACCTAGAATTCCTTGAGTGGACCAAGTCAACCACCTTCTACCTTGATATAGGTTCCTTATTTTCCAAACCATATCCACCATATCATAGGTACCATGTAAATTATGACTAAAGATCTTAAAAGAAAAGAAAATAGGAACACCTTTGTTACTCCAATTCCTTTTCTCTTTGAAGACCACCTATAGTTAGCAATTTAGGAGAGATCTAAACTATTACTATTTATGAAAGCATAGCCATCGAATTCTCTTTCAAGCCAAGCATAATTGAAGAGGAAATGAAATGTGATCTTCTTGCCATTATGAGAGCAAAGAGACTAATTAAACTCAGTCATGAAGATTGCCTTCTCAGCTCCACGATGTCAAAGCTCTGACAAAGCCTTTATGAAGATAATCAGTAGGAAGAACTTTTCTATTCACTCATGGAAGAAACTATCTTCTTAACCTAGTCAGGACAAGACATTGACATGAGTAAACCATGCAATCACAAGCTTATAATCAGCATGAAGAATCTGCCATAAAGAAGACAGTCATGAAGATAATAGAAGAAGCCTCACAGCTGAAGAAGTTCAAGGTTATGATCCATTGAAGTGAAGATAAAGATTTGTCAACAGCTATCATCAAAGAACATCGCCATGAGGATAAGTCTTCCTCATCTTCTTCCTGGGCAACATCTTCACACATAAATTGACCATTCCAGTTTGAAGAGGTAAAGTTCATATGAAGCCGAAAAACTCCACGGAAGTTACCAAGGATTTCCACATGAAGCCACTATCATCAGAAAGATCGAAGACTGCTCTTGAAGATGACAATCCGAGGATAAGTCCCCGACTGAGGAAGATAAGAGAGTCGCCATCTCTACCCTCTTTCTACCTGCTATGGTGATCCACGAAAGGGAAAGAAGCCGTGCCAAGTCCCATCGAATTCTCCTCACCAAAGAACGAGGTCTCCGGACCCAAATTCGACAGAGTTTTCCGCCATCGGATCTTTGCCAGAAACTCCATTTCATAGTGCTAAGCGGAACGAATCTGCAGCCAACCCTGGCAACTTCACGCAATCTGTCGTTTCGCCAATCACTGAGTAAAATCTGAAGGTTGACGCTCACGCAATCGAAGTCAACCAAGAAGTCAAAAAAACGTATCGCACGTCTTCCAGTTACGTAAATTCGCGCGCGGAGAATAACACAGCACGAGCAGACGCCTTTCTCTTCACGGACAACCTGGCATCCTCCGTCTTTGGCTCAGCCTTAGATTTCACTCCCTTCATCGAGTCAACTGGCTCGAAAAGGGTCAATCTGGTGAAGTATCGGGGCAAACGGTAGATTCCTATAGACGAGAAGTTACAAACCTCAGTCAGAGGATCGTAACTTGACAGTCCAGCTCGGAAGGCATTCCAACGTGTCTGGACCGATAGTCCGACAAACACCAGGCAGTTCTTCTCCTTCCCGACACCTGCTCATGGAGGTCGCCATCATTCTATCCCGTCAAAACGTGTCCTCTTGCAGGTACATAAAACAAAGCCTTCCCACTAAAAGAAGCTAACCGTGAGCGGAAAATACACGACTCTCCCCGCCTACGAGCGTTCACACCGAAGATCCAATATTGTGTACAACATCATCAACAGGAAGTGCACGCCAGTGAGGGACCAATCTGCCAACACGGAAAGTAACCGTCGCGAAGCGACGTTTGAGCGTAACTTCCCTTCTCTATTTCTATAAAATGCGAAAGTGTAAACGAAAACACATGTTGATTTTGATAAAACTTGGTTACCTTTTGGTTCGTTACCCTTTTGTGTTCATCGTGTCTCCTGTGCATCCATCACTCCTCCCGCATCTCCTTCATCTTCCGATTCTATCTCCCTCTCTATTCTCCCCCTCTTCTGTCGTCTTTCTCCACTTCACGTCTGAAGCCTGCCGAGGAAAATCCGGTTCAGTGAAGCGATTCGGGAGCACCATTTCTTCCTTCTTTCTGTCAGGTATTCATCCTCAATCTCTACTCGTGTGATAGTTCTCCTTAAAATCATAAGTCCAACGCTGACATTTGATGCAGGACCGGGTGCTAAGCCGGTCTCACACCGTGATACTAGGGATGAACTAGGGATGGGATTACCGTAGGGAGTGCTAATATGATGTAATGTACTAATAATGCAGACAAGCAGGGTACCGTCTCGGGTGTCGCCTCCGTGGATCCTGGGGTGCGCCGAGTAGAGTCAGTCCGGGATCCCTTCCAGTCCACGTCCTCGTGGGCGTTGGGCCGTGAGTCGGCGAGGGGAGCTCGACAGTCAACCCGACGGGTTGGACCATGGTCTGAATCCTATCAATTTCGTCTAAACACTCGCCTATACTAAATCCCGATGGCGGCGGAGACGGTGCGGGAAATACAGAAGGAAATATAGACTTCGACGTGAAATAAGGGGAATGTGTGTGGTGGCGTACGACCCCCGTCGCCACCAAGGCATGACACTACGGCGCCGGTGGAACCGACACCTACGCGCGTGCAGCCCCCTCGACAGGCGAAGACGAAGGATCCCGAGTTTCACTACACCAAGTGAGACCCTCTTCTCGCCACGAGCTCGCGCGCGTGGAGCTATCTTTTCCGTTTTCTCTTTTATTATGCCTTTATTTAGCCCGCACGTGTTTAAGCGGGCCTTTGCATGTCTCTCTCTCTCTCTTTATGCCTTTGGGTGGGTTTCCCTTTGTTTCGGGACCCTAGCCTAAGGCCCTTTCCCTTTTGTGAACCTTTTATTCTATTTCTATGAGTATGGGTGTGGGTTGTGGGACTCAAGTGGGCCCTTTCCTCTCTTGGCCCGCCAAGGGCTCTATAAGAGGGGAAGGGACCCCCCCACAAACCCTAGCCGTCATTTGAGAAAAAAAAGAAGGAAGAACCTCTTCTCGAGTGGCTGCTCATGGAAAGCTAGGGAAGGAGTCCCACCGCCGACGCTGCCGCCGCCGCCGCCGCACTGATCGTGCCGCCGCTGCCTCCGCCGCCACTCCTTGACCTAACTCCGGGCTCGCTGAACGCCGCCGCCATCGCCCCCGCTCCAAGCCGCCATTGCTGCCGCCTCTGAGCTCCGTCGCCGCCGTCGCCGCGCCTAGTCGTCGCCGCGCCGCCGCCGAACTCAGCCGCCCGCCGCTCATCGCCGCCCAAGGCCGCCGCCATCGCCGCCGCGCAAGGCGAGTCAAGCCCCTCGGTCGTCGCCGCGATCCGCAGCCCGCCGCGCTCAGCGCCGCCGCCGCACGCCGCCGCCACTCGCCGGTCGTCCGCCATCACCGCCGCCCTTCGCAAGCCCCTCGCGCCCCCTCCTCCGCTCCGGAAACGCCGCCACGAACCCCTCCCCCTCGCCGTGCGCCCTCACGCCTCCCCTGCGAAGAAGCCCTAATCACAAGGAGGGAAATGAGCGATTCCCGCTGAGCCGAGCTCGGCGGGAATCGGCCACCCCCTGATCGACCCCCTCAAGCCGGTCCCGAGCCCGAGTCGAGCCGGTCGGGACCGCCCGAGATCAGCTGCGGCCGCCCGAGAGCCGGCCCGAGCCAGCCTGAACCGGCTCGAACCGCCCGACCAGGCCCGAGGCCGCCCGCAGACAGAGCCCGGCCGGGCGGTCAGGGACCGCTCCCAGGCCTGACCCGGTCCAAGCCGGTCCAGCGCTCGAGCCCGACGCGCCAGCACCGCCCGGGCCGCTCAGCGGTCCCAGCACTCGCTGACCGGGCCCAAAGCGGTCCAGACCGCCCAGAGCGGCCTGAGCTCGTCCAGCCAGAGCCCCAGACCGCCGGAACCGGCCCGGACCGCCCGAACCCGGCCCGGGCGCCGCCTCCCGCCTTCCCGTGATCGCTGCGGCCCGTCCCGGCTCGCCACGGCTCGTCATCGCCCCGCCCCTCGCCCGATCGCTCCCCGCGCTCCCTCGCCGAGCTCGCCCCAGGCGTCCGACATCGCTGCCGCGCCCGACAACCTCCCCCGCCCCGACCGACTAGGGCTCGCGCCCCGCAGTTAGGTATTCATCCCCCTTTCTCTTACTTTGAAGTTCTATATTTCCTTCAGTACTTCCCGCACTTGTCTCCTCCGTCCTCGGACCTAGTTAGGCTGAGTGACGTCTGGGTACGGGATTGGGATCGTGGATCCGGCCGCCGGGTTGACGATCGAGCTTTCCGCGACGACCCGAGGCTGCTCTCTCTCTTGCGACGACGGAACTGGGAGGACTCCTGCTCCATCCTACTCGGCGTACCCCAGGAGCGCTGTGACGACGCGCCGGAAGGTTGGCTGCTTGTGGAGAACTTAGGCATCATTGCATCATTTAGAACACGTAGATCACTCCATCCATAGCTCCCCCTTAGAGGATATTAGCGCCAGATCGATTCACCCCGTCGGTCCTGCATCAGTGTGCCTAACCTGCGGAACGTGAGCCCGGTCGGTCAGGGCAAAGGAGGCTGTTCGTACGTGCCACGGGCGATCAGCAAAGCAAATCGGAAGGTGGAACCTCGGACCGATGAGGGTAGGCGGCGCGAGATTCGTGTCGGGGTAGCTCGCGATCGTGACAGCGGGAATGAGTACCGGTGAGCAGGTGAGTTGTTGCCGACAGAGGAGAAGAGTGCTCGGGCAGTGAGCGTGGCCTGGAACGATCCCACATGACGGGCTGGGAGTACACCTGGGTCGTTCCCGTGTGGAACGTGAAACAGGCGGGGCGTCAAGGAGTTGACCGGAGGCTAGTAGGCGATTGGGTGATTGATCGGGCGGCCCCTGTCCTGGACTAAGGTGAGTATCCGGCGGTTTGCAATGCAGGGCTGGCGCGGCGTGGATCAGGGCTGCTCGTGGGAGGCACCCCAAGGAGGAAGGATCGCACACGCGCGAAAGAGGAGAGATCACCTGGGGAAAATGGCGGATGAAACCCGCCTGGCCGCCTAGGAGGGGAGCTCGGATTTCCGTTGGCTCAAGAAGGCTCCAGGAGGACCCGAGGGGCAGAGTTGGGATCGTGAGATCAACACTCAGGTCCCGTCTGGCCGCCGCGGAGGTGGTCAAGAGGATCGCAGAATGGAATTTCGGCTGGGTGCCGAGTGTTGATCGATGAACGCAGAATGTCAAGAGGATCGCGTAGTAGGGAATTTCCTACCGGAGGTGAGCGCGGCAGAGGGCAGACGGAAATGGGAATCGGGGATGATGATCAGAATCGGGATGAGAGGGGTCCAGAGAGAAAATCGGGGGATCGGGAAAATGGGGGGGGGGGGGGGGTGATAGGCTCAAAGTCGTCGTATATTTAAGCCCAACAAACTTAATATTTATAAACTAGGAAATCCAAAACAACTGGGATAATTGGGGTGTATAGGCTTCCTAGGTCGATCCACAGGGATTCTAGGGCACGATAGTATCAATAATAGAAGTAGAGATGAGGGTGATGATGAAAGAGTAGTGGTCAACTCTTCGAGTTGACCGTGGGAGGAAGGACTTTTAATTGATGATTTAAGTGAGCCTACAGATATAAAGATCCTAAATTCGGAGTACAGAAAAGTATTAGAATGAATAAATAAGGAAATCTAAACATGAAGAGAGAAAAGGAACAGATGCAAGAGGGAAATTGGAGTGAATGAGATGGGGAGTTAGAGAGAGGGCTAGCTCTAGAATGAAGGGAAGAGAGAGATAGATAAGAGATAGAGATTTAGAAAGAAATGAGGGGAAGAAAATGACTTGACCGATAGCAGGAGAATGTGAGAGACCAAAACTAGAGGAAGAAGAGAGGGAAGCGAAATAAGGAGAGCGAGAGAGAGAGAGAGAGAAATTAGTGTGATAAAGAGAGATAAAGGTTTCGGAAAATAGAAGAGGGGCGGGATATATGTACGGTGAATGAGAATAAAAGATAGGGTGAAAGTAAGGAGGGCAGGTGTGAGAGAAGACGTGAAGAGAGAGAAGAAAGAAAATTGATGGTGAGAGAGAGAGTTTGCGGAAGACCCGGACGAAAATTAGAGGAGGACGGGAGAGAGAGATTGCGGAAGAAATGGGAGAGAGGAATTTGAATGAGATGGATTCAGAAATGACGAGAAGAAACGAAAACTGAGAAGACGAAAACGGAAGACTGAGGAGAGCGGAAAAAATCGGAATATGAGAAGACGAAATCAGAAAATGGGGGGAGAGATAGAGGGAGAGAAAGATTTAGAAGGGAAGGAAGATTGAGAGATGCAGGGAGAGAAGAAGAAATGCGGAATGGGAGATTACTGGGTTCGAAAAGGTACGGGAGAGAATAACACGGAAGACGTGAGGATGAGGGGACGTGAAGAGAGAGAAGAAGGAAGATGGTGCTGAGAATGAAATTTAGAGGAAGGAAGGGATGGAAATGAGAGGACGAACGGGAAGAACAAGAAGGAAGAGTGACGAAATAGGAAAAACGGGGAAGAAAATCGGAGAGAGCAGGAGGGGATCGGAAATAGAGAGAGAAAATAGAGAGAGAAATTAGAGGAAGCTATTGTGCGGAAAATCGAGAGAGAGAAAGAAGGAAAAAGAGGGAGAAAGAGGAAGAAAGAGATCGGAATGCAGAAGATATCGGGGGAGATGAAGGGAGTTGCGTGATGAAGTTAGAGGAAGGGAGAACTGAATTTTCGAAATGAAGAAGAAGAGAAAGAGAAGTGGAAGTGCAGAAGAAGGGAGAGAAAGAAGGAATGCGAGGAGGTTACACACGCAGAGAGAAACTCCAAGATGGTAGATAATTCCGAAAAAGAAGAGAGATGGAGAAGGATCTATGGAAATGACGGCGAGAAAACGGAAGAAAATAAATACGGAAACGAGTTCGGGAAAGAGAATGAGAACGAGGGTGAGAGGAAGATTTCACGAAAAATTTAGAAACAGAATAAGGAGATATAGAGCGAAATGATGTTAACTAAAATGGATGAAGTGAGAAATACAGAACTATAGGAGGTAAAATTGAGGGAGAAGTAGAGAGATTGAGGAAGAGGAAGCAGAAGACGGGAGAGAGTGAGAGGTAAGAACGCGGAAATTCAGAGAGGACGGAAACAAAAGAAGACGTAGAAGAGAACAAAAAATCGAAAACGAGAAAACGTAGAAGAAAACAAGATGAACCGAAAACGATAGGAGGAGTTCAGAGATTGAACAAGAAACTAAGAACGGTAGAATTTGGAAGAAAAAGAGTTGAATTTAGAGGGAAGATGAGACAAATCAGAAGATCGAAGAAAGAACACGAAGAGCGGAAATGGAAGGAGAGAGAGGATGAAAGAGAGGTTGATCGGGGAAGGAAATAGTGCTAAGAAAGTGAAGATGGAGAACAAGATTAAAATTAAACAAAGACTGCGTTCACTATTTTACTCTACATTCCGACGGGAAGAACGCCGGAGGAAATTTAAACCTAGGAGAGAGAAAGAACAGCAGTAAGAAAAGGAAGAAGCAACAGAAGCAGCTACGGGAAGCAACTAAAAAAAAAAAAATAGAAGAAGCTCCCAAAAGAGCTTTTTCACTCTTTTATTCTCCAGAATCTCCTCGGCTGGGCTCACATTGCTTGTCTTGGACAGCCCATTAAGCCCTTTAAGCATTTCCATTTTGGAGGATCTTGCTGCCCATCCTCTTGTATACTTCATTTCTTTGCTTTGGACAGCCTATTATGCCTTCTATTTTGGAGGGTCTTGTTACTCTTCCTTTTGTATAGCTCCTGAAAATGAGATCATGCAACATAATATCTTTTTGATGCATTAATAGTCTACAACATCAAGTCAAGAGATAATGGAGGGGATGGTGTATATATGAGTTTAATAAAGTTAAATAAGAACAATAAATGGGTGGTTATAACTACTATTCATGTTCTTATCACACCCCCCAACTTAAGGATTGCTAGTCCCTAGCAATGATTAGATTAAAAAAATGATTAAGCCTAACGAGTAGTAAAGACATCTCTGCCATCATTTGGTCCAGTAACTTACACTTCAAGTGTGTGGGGAGAAGGCATTGATTTATGTTCTTCCTAAGCACCGAATAAATTCCACAATATGGTGCAGATTCTCATGCACTAGCCATGCATCCTTTGGAGGGTTTAAAGCTGAGATCCCCTAAGCCCTTAAATGTTCATCCCCCTCGTCCTCCTTTTTCTGCCCAAGGGGTACTCAAAGCCTTGGTCCTTGCTATAAGGATTGGGGTAGGCAGATAATGAGTTTCATAAAGGTGCCTTGAGGCTTGTTTACATTACATGCATTTACATCACTCGCCCTTGAAGTCTTTCTTTGAGCTTTAAGGCTTTACAATTTGGGGCTTCAGACTTGATACTCTTTGATTGCCACTAGCACTTTGACTTTGGAATTTCATAAATTTTCTAGCCCGCTCTTTTATCCTTGCTCCTTTTTTTTGTTTTTGTTTTGGAGCTTCATACTTTTTCAGCTGCAAACCAAGGACTTAAAGGATAATATACCTCTAGGGTTCTTGGGAAGGTGAGGGTATTTGCATCTAAGAACCTTGGTAATCTCAGGCCTCCCTACAAATGGACACATATACTTAAGGCTAATGAACTCATTGAATCTATTCTTAGGGAGATACATATAGTCACTGCCATTTCCCCACAAAGGAATATCTTGAGCTTCTACACTGAAGTGGAGTATAAGAGAGGATGGCTGAGATAGTCATTCTACTTAGATAGGTTTGTGGTATAATTCTAATTCAATTCATGCACTTCAAATTTTTCAATTTCATGCATATGCTAGCTACAGCTCAACTACAGCTATTCCCCCCCTTTCTTTTAAGGCATTGTCCTCAATGACATGTATATATAAAAGCATGGAAAGATATCACCTGAACATTCGGAAGGTCATGAGGATGAACTGCAGATTTGAGCCTTCTTTTATGCTTTTCCTTTCCTTGGGTTCTTGACCACCTTCCACTTTCTACTTGCTGATTTTTCATTCATGTCATCTTTCAAAATTTCTGCAATACAAAATAGAAAACAAAAACAGAGAGGAGAAGACAAAAAAGTAGTGTAAGTTAGCTTGGGTTGCCTCCCAAGAAGCGCTTAGTTTATAGTCTTTAGCTAGACATTCAAAAAGGTCAATTTAGAATGATAAAAATGATTTTGGAATCCATACCGCATGGGCTGCAGTCTTCCTATACTCATTCATAATAGATTTTGGAATCCATACCTTTCTCTGCAGCTTTTGATTGCCTTCGTCACGAATAGCTTGATCTTTTATCTTTCTTGATCCACTGTTCAACTTGGGTGTTGTTTTTCTTTTTCTCCTTTTTATAGCTGTGGATCCTCAATATTATCTTGAGATTTTCATTTTCTTTGGTCAGTTGCTCTACTCTATCATGCATATCTTTTTCTCTTTCTTGTATGGCTTTGAGATTTAGCTTTAGTCTCTCATTTTCCATCTTTAATTCATAATTGCCTACTTCTACTCTTCTAAAGAGATAAGGTGAAGGATTGGGAAGTAGAGGAGACATGCCATGATTTTGTGAAGGAATTCTAGGAATCTCACTAGGATCATGCTCAATGGTGATAGTGTGGCATTCCTCAATATTTTCTTGCTCTTCTATATCCTCAAAACCTTTTATCTCATTGAAAACCTTCAAAGGAACCCTCTTTCCACCATACGACATTACTACTACCCCTGTTTTACAATCAATATTAGCTTCAGCAGTAGCTAAAAAGGGACGGCCTAGGATGATGGTGGAATCATCAACATTCTTTGGTGAGGTCATATCTAGCACAAGAAAATCAACAGGAAAACAGCAACCTTTTACCTTCACAATGACATCTTCTATCATGCCTCTAGGATACCTTAATGATTTATCTCCCAAGGATAAAACAATGGACGTCGGTTTCAAATTCCCTAATTTCAAACTTTCAAATAGATGAGTGGGCAGAATATTAACACTAGCTCCAAGATCTAATAATGCTTTTCTAAAATTAAGATTCCCAATGCTACATGAAAAAAGTGGGCTACCAGGATCCTTTTGCTTTCTTGGAAGTGTGTTTGAAATAAAAGCACTCACCTCAGCTGATAGATTTATGGTTCTAGTTTCATTCTTGGGGTTGGACAATGATTGTTTTGGTTTAAGCTGAGGGATGAGGGCTGTAGGAAAGGGTACGGGTGGATCATACTTAGAGTCTACGAGTTTATTTGATGATTCATTCCACTGCGACTCTTCTTTTTCCTTCATTGACTCATCCTTATCGCTAAAAGAATCTTCCTCCAATGTAATTTTCTGTTTACCCTTTTCCTTTTCTTTTTGCTCATTACTGTCCCCTTTCTCCTCCTTATCTCCCAACCTAGGAAGTACTCTTTTGGGTTGGTTCATATCAACCTTTGGGACAGATTTCTCATTCCTCAATCTAGTGATTTCCTTAAATTCCTCTACGTGAGGACCTTGACTTGAACTTGCTTGGGTATGAGAAGCAAAACCTTGTGGGTTATGCTTAGGATTGGCTATGGGTTGGCTTGGTAGTTGACCCCTAGGATTTGATTCTGCACTTTGTCCTTGAGATAAACCCTTACACAATTGAGAGAGTTGATTTTGAAACAACTGTCCTTGGTTTTGAATGATCTGATTTTGAGCTTGTATTTGGGACATCATTTGTGCTAAGGCTTGCTGTTGACTAGCTAGTTGCTCTTTCAAGGTTTGGATGGAGGGATCCATATGAGGATGAGATCCTAAAGGGACATTTTGAAGAATTGGAGGATTTTGAAATGAGGGCTGTTGAGGAACTTGATGGTTTTGAAAATTGGGGAGACTATGAGAGTTTGACATCATGTGAGGGTTTTGTATATGAAGAGGATTTTAGGATGCATGAAGGTTTGGGAAATTTTTGATAATGTGGAATTGGGAAGGGTTTTGAAAAGTTTAAGTTGGATCTTTTTTGGAAATGTAGCCATTTGGTTGGACTGATTTTTCCAAGAATGAGTTGGTGGATTCCAACTATGACTATGAGGATTGGGTTGGGAAAAGGCATTAACTTCTTTCTGAATATTCATAAAAGCTACACATTGAGCCTCATTATGATCTTGACTAGAGCAAAAGGAGCATACAGAATTTTTCGGAGAGGGATTAGGTGTTTGGGCTGATAAGAGTTTCTCTAATTTCTTACTGATTTCACTAACTTCATCCCTTAATTCTTTATCAGCATGTCTCACTAACTCATATATTCCCTCTTTCTTGAAGGAGACATTGGCTCTATCATATGTGGAGGAAGTAGTGTAATTAAAAGAGTTTTGACTTAATTCCTCAAGAATTCTATATGCTTGATCTTCACTTTTACTTGCTATAGAACCTCCACAAGAAGCATCTATGATTTGTTTATTTTGGTAATCCATTCCCTCATAAAAATAGTGAACTAACTGCCAGCGGGAGAAACCATGATGAGGACACTTCCTTAAAAGACTTTGATATCTACTACATGATTCATGTAATTGTTCACTGCCATTATGTGAAAAACTCATAATCAATTTCCTCATCATATTAGTCTTCCCATGAGGATAAAACTTGGTAATGAAATCATTGAAAAGTTTAGTCCAAGAAGTGACTTCTAAATTTGAGAACCAATAGCTGGCTTCTCCTTTCAAAGAAAATGGAAATAGGGCTAACCTTAGAGCATCATCTGCATCTTTAATAGTGGCACAAATCTTAGAAAACTCTTGCAGATGATCATAGGGATCCTCATTAATATTTCCATAAAAATTTGGAAGGATTTGGAAAATTCCTGGTTTGATATCATGGCTACAGGAAGGTTTATCAAATAATTCCACTCCAATTGAAGGATTCAAGTAATCTTTAAGGAGTTTAGGTTGAACCAAAGGGTTGGGTTGGTCTTGAGGATTCATAATGGGATACTTAGCTTTGGAATGGGAATGTTGACCTAGATAAAAAATCTTAGGCTCTAATGATCTTCTACCGTGCATGCACTAAGTTTAGGCTTACCTCTTGATCTTGATCCTTGCGATAGATTGGAGATTACTGCCCTTTTCTTTCAATATTGTTGACCTTTCTGATTTTTCTGATTTTTTTTACCTGAAATAAAACAGAGAAGAGAACAGAAAAAAAAGAAAAAGAATATTGATATTTTCACGCACCTAAAATCCCCGGCAGCGGCGCCAAAATTTGATAGGCTCAAAGTCGTCGTATATTTAAGCCCAACAAACTTAATATTTATAAACTAGGAAATCCAAAACAACTGGGATAATTGGGGTGTATAGGCTTCCTAGGTCGATCCACAGGGATTCTAGGGCACGATAGTATCAATAATAGAAGTAGAGATGAGGGTGATGATGAAAGAGTAGTGGTCAACTCTTCGAGTTGACCGTGGGAGGAAGGACTTTTAATTGATGATTTAAGTGAGCCTACAGATATAAAGATCCTAAATTCGGAGTACAGAAAAGTATTAGAATGAATAAATAAGGAAATCTAAACATGAAGAGAGAAAAGGAACAGATGCAAGAGGGAAATTGGAGTGAATGAGATGGGGAGTTAGAGAGAGGGCTAGCTCTAGAATGAAGGGAAGAGAGAGATAGATAAGAGATAGAGATTTAGAAAGAAATGAGGGGAAGAAAATGACTTGACCGATAGCAGGAGAATGTGAGAGACCAAAACTAGAGGAAGAAGAGAGGGAAGCGAAATAAGGAGAGCGAGAGAGAGAGAGAGAGAAATTAGTGTGATAAAGAGAGATAAAGGTTTCGGAAAATAGAAGAGGGGCGGGATATATGTACGGTGAATGAGAATAAAAGATAGGGTGAAAGTAAGGAGGGCAGGTGTGAGAGAAGACGTGAAGAGAGAGAAGAAAGAAAATTGATGGTGAGAGAGAGAGTTTGCGGAAGACCCGGACGAAAATTAGAGGAGGACGGGAGAGAGAGATTGCGGAAGAAATGGGAGAGAGGAATTTGAATGAGATGGATTCGAAATGACGAGAAGAAACGAAAAGCGAGAAGACGAAAACGGAAGGCGAGGAGAGCGGAAAAATCGGAATATGAGAAGACGAAATCAGAAAATGGGGGGAGAGATAGAGGGAGAGAAAGATTTAGAAGGGAAGGAAGATTGAGAGATGCAGGGAGAGAAGAAGAAATGCGGAATGGGAGATTACTGGGTTCGAAAAGGTACGGGAGAGAATAACACGGAAGACGTGAGGATGAGGGGACGTGAAGAGAGAGAAGAAGGAAGATGGTGCTGAGAATGAAATTTAGAGGAAGGAAGGGATGGAAATGAGAGGACGAACGGGAAGAACAAGAAGGAAGAGTGACGAAATAGGAAAAACGGGGAAGAAAATCGGAGAGAGCAGGAGGGGATCAGAAATAGAGAGAGAAAATAGAGAGAGAAATTAGAGGAAGCGATTGTGCGGAAAATCGAGAGAGAGAAAGAAGGAAAAAGAGGGAGAAAGAGGAAGAAAGAGATCGGAATGCAGAAGATATCGGGGGAAATGAAGGGAGTTGCGTGATGAAGTTAGAGGAAGGGAGAACTGAATTTTCGAAATGAAGAAGAAGAGAAAGAGAAGCGGAAGTGCAGAAGAAGGGAGAGAAAGAAGGAATGTGAGGAGGTTACACACGCAGAGAGAAACTCCAAGATGGTAGATAATTCCGAAAAAGAAGAGAGATGGAGAAGGATCTATAGAAATGACGGCGAGAAAACGGAAGAAAATAAATACGGAAACGAGTTCGGGAAAGAGAATGAGAACGAGGGTGAGAGGAAGATTTCACGAAAAAAATTTAGAAACGGAATGAGATATAGAGCGAAACGATGTTAACTAAAATGTATGAAGTGAGAAATACAGAACTATAGGAGGTAAAATCGAGGGAGAAGTAGAGAGATTGAGGAAGAGGAAGCAGAAGACGGGAGAGAGTGAGAGGTAAGAACGCGGAAATTCAGAGAGGACGGAAACAGAAGAAGACGTAGAAGAGAAGGAAATCGGTAAGTTGGGGAGAGAGAATAGAATGAAGTGACGAAACAAAAAATTGAAAACGAGAAAACGTAGAAGAAAACAAGATGAACCGAAAACGATAGGAGTTCAGAGATTGAACAAGAAACTAAGAACGGTAGAATTTGGAAGAAAAAGAGTTGAATTTAGAGGGAAGATGAGACAAATCAGAAGATCGAAGAAAGAACACGAAGAGCGGAAATGGAAGGAGAGAGAGGATGAAAGAGAGGTTGATCGGGGAAGGAAATAGTGCTAAGAAAGTGAAGATGGAGAACAAGATTAAAATTAAACAAAGACTGCGTTCACTATTTTACTCTACATTCCGACGGGAAGAACGCCGGAGGAAATTTAAACCTAGGAGAGAGAAAGAACAGCAGTAAGAAAAGGAAGAAGCAACAGAAGCAGCTACGGGAAGCAACTAAAAAAAAAAATAGAAGAAGCTCCCAAAAGAGCTTTTTCACTCTTTTATTCTCTAGAATCTCCTCGGCTGGGCTCACATTGCTTGTCTTGGACAGCCCATTAAGCCCTTTAAGCATTTCCATTTTGGAGGATCTTGCTGCCCATCCTCTTGTATACTTCATTTCTTTGCTTTGGACAGCCTATTATGCCTTCTATTTTGGAGGGTCTTGTTACTCTTCCTTTTGTATAGCTCCTGAAAATGAGATCATGCAACATAATATCTTTTTGATGCATTAATAGTCTACAACATCAAGTCAAGAGATAATGGAGGGGATGGTGTATATATGAGTTTAATAAAGTTAAATAAGAACAATAAATGGGTGGTTATAACTACTATTCATGTTCTTATCAGGGGGGGGGCGCTCGGGGTGTTCGCTGGGTTGTGATCGGGTGTGGATACTGAAATTGGGAAGGATGAGCAGGGGGAGATGAAAAGTCGTGAAGCAGGGTCTGCACAAGGGGAGGAGTGCCAATCGTGGAGGGAAGTGGAGACGTCGGGGAATCTCCGCGGGAATGGCGGAAGGGAAATCGGGATAGGCAGACGGTTGTCGGTGTCGGGGTGGTGCAGTTGGGCGCGGAGAGGGGAAGGAGAAGGCCAGAATTTTAGATCGAGACAAGGAGAGGTCTGGCGTTGCTGGGGAAGGGGAATACGGGAAGGAGGAATGAGGAGGAAGGGTAGGACGCGATGGAAATGTTGGGGGAATTTTTGGGAGAGGAAATTTCTGCGAGGATCACTTGGCGGATCGGTATCTGCGGAGTTGAGGGAAAGCGAGGCGAGGAGGGAGGGAACGTGGAGGGGCGTTGCACGGACGGAGGTCGGGGTGGAGTTGATGGGAAGAAGATGACCGGAGGGGATGGCAGTGCTGCGATCAGGCGGCGGCGGCGGCGGCCTGAGGTGGCGGCGGCAGCGGCGGCGGCAGGAAGGCTGCACGCAGGTATTCGCGAACAATGCAAGGGGAGGCGGCGGTCTCGGCGGCGGGCACGGTGGCGGCACGTAGTGGTGCGGCGGCAGTGGCGGCGGCGGAGGCGGCGGTAGGTCTCCTTCCTTGATCTTCCTTGAGCAGCCACTTGAGAGGGAGAACACTCCTTGTTTCTTCAAATGACGGCTAGGGTTTGTGGGGGGGTCCCTTCTCCTCTTATAGAGCCCATAGTGGGCCGAGAGAGGAAAGGGCCCACTTGAGGCCCACAACCCACACCTAACATAATCATAGAAAAATAGGAAAAGGTCCACAAAGAGAAGGGCTTAACGAATGGGGTCCCGAAAAAAGGGAAGAGCCCACCCGAAAGCCTAAAAGGGAGAGAAGAAGATATGCAAAGGGCCGCTTAAACACGTGCGGGCTAATAAAGTTCATAATTAAATAAAAACTGGAAAGATAACTCCACGCGCGCGCGAGCCCTGTGAAATGTGTCGTGGCGAGATGAGGTCCTCACTTGGTGTAGTGAAACTCGGCATCCTTCGTCTTTGCCTGTCGAGGGGGCTGGACGCGCGCGGGTGTCGGCTCCTCCGGCGCCGTAGTGTCATGCCTTGGTGGCGACGGGGGTCGTACGCCACCAACATTCCCTGATTTATTCTCCTCTTCGTCGCGTGAATATCGTCAGAGAACCTGTCTAAAATTTTCTTTTATATCCTCCATATAATAATAAAATATTACTCGTATTACCGTCCTCTTCATTCCTCTTATCATTATTATTCCTTATTATCACTATTGTCCTCCTTATCCTATCCTTCATCTTTGATATATCATTCACACGGTCATCTTTCTCCACCTCTTTCCCTCATCTATTATCTATCTTATTCAAATTAATATCATTCCTAAAATATTACCCATCACGTCGTCTTCTCTCTTTATTCTATCTATTACTATCTGAGATTTCCTCTTCCTCATACTCACTAATATCTACTTATATATCATTATATCATTAATAATAAAATTGCTCTCCTTATCATTACTAAGCCACTCATTATCCTTAGTATCCTTATCATATTCTATCCTATCTATTTTATAATATCTATTCATATTTCTGAATTATTCTCTAATTTATTCTCACTGATTTATAAAGTCATTTCCTAGTGATATGATTCATAGATCCTCCCCTTATTGTAGGATTTAGATACATCTCTAAATTATCCTACATCAGAAAGAATAAGCAAGAGGGGGGTATTGGAGTGAGGAAGAGGGTGAGAGAGATTTAGGGGGAAGATGGTGAGATCAATAGAGAGGGAGATGCGACTGTGATTGGCTGAACAAGAAAGAGAGAAATTGAGCGTAAGCGGGAGAGAATCAGGCGATATGACAATCGAGAGAAAGAGAGGGAATGGGGATTGCGAGAGAGTGATAAGAGAGAGAACGGGATCAGAAGAAGCGACAGAAGGGAGAGGGCTAGAGAGAGTTTGAGTGGATGTAAGAGGAAAGAAGAACGGAAGGAGAGAGAATGCAATCACAGAAGGGAGAACATGTGAGATCCACGCGTAACAAGAGGATGCGTGGAAGTGAGAGAATCTAAGAGAGGCAAATATTGGCTACTTAAGAAGGAACCTGAGAATCGCTAGAAGAAAAGGTAGAGTAACGAAATTGAAAACAAAGAGAGAGATGAGGGAGAGAGAAAATTAAAATGCAATGGAGGAGGAGATGCGGCTCAGAGTTATTGAGTGAGGGAAAAGAGAGATTGACCATGAGGGAAGATTAGGATAGAGAAAGCAAAAGACAGAGAGAGAAAGAGGGAGCGCAAAAGAGGGAAGCGGTGCAGCAGAAGTGAATTAAAGAGAGACAAGAAAGATTGACCGAATAGAAGAACAAGAGAGGGGATACTGCTCGCACGAAAGAGAGATGTTCAAGACGGGATGCATGGAGATGATGAGAAATAGAGGTTGAGAGCGATTGATACATTAGGGGGGGAAATGACATAAGAGGCGGAACAAGAGAAGGTGATAGATGTATCGAAAGAGTGGGAGGAAGAGAGAACAGGAGAGGGAGAGAGTGAGCGGATGAGCACTAGTAGAGTTCAAGATGAGGAAGAAGGAGAGGAAAAATCACAAAACAAAAAATTAACTTGAGAAGCGGTGACTAGGAATAGATGAGAGAAACGTAGAGTGAGTAAGAGAAGAATATGAAGAGATTGATGGGGAGAGGGCTAGAGCAAACTTGAAATGTCAGGAAAACTGTGGAGAGCGGAAGAAGGAAGAGCAATTAAGAGAGGCAATGAATTCGTGGTAAGGAGAAATAGCAGAGAGAGAGAGAGAGAGAGAGAGAGAGAGAAAGGGTGTTGGTGGAGACAGAGAAGAGAAAGGTTTGTTGCACGTGGGTGGAGATCTCTTTTGCCCCTCCTTATTTTTGCATCTCCCTCCTCTCCTTCTCGTGCGCCCGAGCAACAAGAGGGGAATTCTCCTGCCTCTCTTTCCACGTCTTGCCGTCGCCTTTCTCTCCTCTTCTTCTAACAAGTTTCTAAAGGAAAGAAAAAACTATGATACTTCATCAAACGGCGCATACAAAATTCTCTAGGTTTGGGGGGGGGGGGGTTCTCACTCCCTTAAATAGGACCCGTAATGGGCCCAAGGGAGGGGGAAGCCCACTTGTGGCCCAACCTAGAGGAAAACCCCAAAAATAAGACCAACACACATGCACATGAACTTAGGGCTCATTCAGGACCCAAAAGAAAAGGCCCAATGAACCCTAAGAGGGGAAATAAAAGAAAAGAGAGAGAGAGAGACGATAATTGGCCCCCCTAAACACAAAAGGGCCCAAAACTTTTAGAGAAGGAAATACGAAAATTAAAGAACGGGACAATACGCTGAACTCGTGTCATCAATGTCTCCCGTAATGGTGGCGACGGGTCCCGCTCGCCATCACACGTGCCACACGTGCACCATAAGTGCTCCACGTGGCACATGCACACATCATTGTGTAGCACAAGCATGCATGTCACATCAATTGTCATGTCAATGCGCACTTAAAACCCTATTTTTTCATATTTTTAATCAAAATCAATTCAAAATTAATTTTTTAAAATTAAGAAGAATTCCACAAAAATACCTAAAAATTAGAAAATTGATAACTTTCCAAGTACAACTCATTTTTAATCCATTTTTTATCACAAATTAAATAATCTATTATTTTCTTAAGTTTAATTTAAGAAATAACAAGAGAGTAATTTTTAATTCAAAAATACGCTCAAGTACTCAAGACATATAAAAGTAGATAATTTTTGGAGTGTATTAAAAATTTCTTCTCTTATATTTAGCATTTACAATTCAAATAAATCTCAAATATATATGGGGATAATCTATATTAAAAATTAACTTGATTTATACATTTTGATATTAATATATGATTAACCCTCAAAATAATGCATTTTAAGATTTTTGGTGTAAATTGCGTAGAATGATGAATATACACTTAAAATATGATAACCTACATAATAATGGAATGATTTATGCCTTAAAATATATTAATAATCATGTGATTTCTAGTATAAATTGCATTTTATCAGGCATGTCCCTCAAAGCATAGAAAAATATAGTAAATTTCATCAAATCATATGCATTATGCATTACATGTACTCAATTATCATTTAAATGAGGGAATAGAATACATGTTTTTAGTTGCCATCAAACTCCTAATGGGTAAAACAAAAACATTTATTAGCATGATAATTCACAAAAGCACTTCTCCATGTGCGAGTTCATGCTATATTTTTTAAAATGAACTCAGAAGAATATCTTTAGAGCTTCATCTTTTCCTTAGAGCAAACCAAGTGGCACTACTTCAACTGAACATTTAAATATTTTCTCCGCATAATTTTCTTAGATGGGCCGTCTCATGCCACGAGTTTCCCCTGCACTGAACACTTCAATCTTTTCCGCATAATTTTCTTAGATGGGCCATCTCATGCCAAATTTCGGTCCACGAGGGTTATCTGTTTCGCCCGCTTGAACCTTCAATCCCCATCCACCCCCCTCTGCGCGGAAGAGCGGCACCGCTTCAACCTTCAGTCCCCACTGAGCAGAAGAGCTTCAGAAGCAGAGGGAGTCGGGCATTCTGCTCGGAAGTCCTTCCCCAGGTCGCGAGCCCTGATATCCGAGCGCGATGCCTAGACCTCTTTCATCATCTTCGCACCATCACCCTCTTCGTCATCCTTAGTCTCCAAGGTCAAGTGTCCCCAATTCTCATTCCGCCGGCCAGTAGATATTCCGCCGTCGGGCTCGTCTCTTCCGGGATACTCGCGAGATTAAAATTGTAATCTTTTTCTCCCGTTCCCGTTTGGCGGTCACTGTTTCGCGGAACCATAATTTTCCGACTAGTCGGATTCTTAATCCAGGCGCGACTGTAATCGAGCGCTTCGCTTTATCCCATTCCGGCAATTCATTTGATTCTTTCTCTGATTCCCTCTCTCCCTATCCCTTTCTCTCAACATGGTCTGCCTCTCCACTCCTCCACCTCTCCCCAAAATATTACATCATCCTGGCGCAGTACTTACCAGAATAGCCGAGGCCCACTGGCGATCGCTCTCAACTCGGTCTTCCCGTCTGAGCTGGCGGGTTCCTTCAAATCTCCAGTCAGCACCGCAGTCTGCGGATCTGTTTTCCCGTAGCGAAGGTGAAGATGACGAGGAGGAGGAACACCCAGAAATAACTCGCGCGCAGGCTGTGGCCATCTCCCGACTTCCGCCGAAGATGACGAAGCGTTGCAGGGCCCTGATGAAGCGGATCATCTGCTTCTCCGCTCAACGGGGTAGTCTCCCTCTTCTTCTATCCGCCTGGGTGAAAGCTACAAAACCCAGAAGAGCCGACTGGCTATCCGTGCTCAAGGAGATGGAGAGATCCCGGAGTCCTTTCTTCTTGCCGGTATTCCAGCTCGCTCTCTCCGACGACTCCTTCGAAGCCAACACCCGCGACTACACCAAGATAATCGGCGCCCTGGCCCAGGAGGCTCGCTTCCACGATGCCGAGGCGGCCTTCTCCGCCATGAAAGCGAGAAACCTCTATCCGGACCAGATCGCGTTGACCCAGATGGTCAACTTGTACAGCAAAGCCGGGATGTTTGACCGAGCCGAGGAGACGTTCGAGGAGATCAGGTTGCTCGGCGGCGACTCTCCGGACAGGAAAGCCTACGGGGCGATGATAATGGCCCACGTCCGGGCAGGGGTGCCGGAGGAGGGGGAGAAGCTGCTTCGAGAAATGGATTCCCGGGAGATATCCGCTTGCAGAGAGATCTACAAGGCGCTGCTCAGAGCTTACTCCATGGCCGGGAGATGCGACGGCGCGGAGCGCGTCTTCTCAGCGACTCAGCTGGCCGGCGTCGTCCCGGACGCGCGGCTCTGTGCACTGCTGATGCACGCCTACCGCGCCGCCGGCCGTACGGAGGACGCGGTTAGCGTGCTGGAGAACATGCGCGCGGGGGGCGTCGAGCCCAGCGACAAGTGCGTCGCCTTGGTCGTCGGCGCACTGCGGGACGGAGGTCAGCTCGACCGGGCCGTGGCTCTTCTGCTGGACCTCGAGAGGAACGGGATCCCACTTGGCGCAGAGACGGCAGAGGTGTTGACCGAATGGTTCGTACAGCTTGGCCTTTCAGAAGAACTGGCAGGCATCCTGTAGTTGACCCGCGAGCCATGTTGACTTTTTGCTTCTCTTACTGTAAGGATCCATCGAGATCCAGGGTTCGCTATCATTTTCAGCCTCTCACTGGACGGGCCGAGCATAACAGGGCCAAACTGTCCCAGTGGTAGACTCGGGAAAAATCAAAGTCCGTGGATGAACGGTGACGATGCGCAGCCTAGGTTGGATGCCCATCGGGCGGGCCACGGCGAGACAAGCAGCCCATCTGTTTGTTCCTCTTGCCACTTTCTGGCCACGTGGATCGCGGAACTGCTTATCTTCTATCGTCGTCCACGGAGAGAGGAGAGAGAGAGAGAGAGAGAGAGAGAGTCCCGGCAGGTGAGGACATCGACTCTGCTGCTTGCTGACAAAATTACGCTCACACCCCTCAGAATATAAGCCTCACGCCAACGCAACGGCGAAATAGAGAGAGAGAGAGAGAGAGAGAGAGAGAGAGGCGACGGAGGATGAGTAGAGCGACGTGATTCCGTGCAGATTCTGCATCTCCGGCAAAGCAATTTAACCCGCCGGTAGGTCGCCCCTCCCAATTTCGGTCGCCCGGGATACTCTGGGGAGTTGTAGAGGGCAGATTGATTGAGGGAGGACAAAGACATCTTCGTAGAATCGTCGCCAGGATGGGGTTGGAGTCCTCGGGACGGATTTTGCGGTCGCAGATTGTTAGGCGAACGCCGGCGTTCCGCATTTGATTGATCGCGGACCCTTCGATGGGCGCCTGATCAGAGCGCTTCAGGGTTTTGTGATGGAGACTGCGGCCAAGGCAGTTGACGGACGGGGAGACGGACCTATTCGATCGGATCCCCCTTGGAGACCTCGCGTCGGCGCCTTCCGCTTGTATTCCGCGATGAGAGAAGGGGCCGGGATTGAGAGCGACCAGAAATCCGGCGCTGGACTCCGAGTGATCGTGAAGAAAACGGTGGGGTCCCGGGGGCATCAACTTTTCCTTTACCTTGACAACTAATTTAGGCGTTTCTCGGGATTGAAATTGAACTATTCTCGTTTGGTATGGTTGATAATAACTCGTCTGATCAACATGCAGATGCTTGCGCGGTTGACCAGGGACATTGTCGAAACGTTTCACGTGTGCAATCCTCGATTCAAGTACTCGGAAGCGTTGAATCCAAAACGGTATCTGACTTCTCCGCACGTTGGAGTCTCGAATGACGGCCATGATAACGAGAATTCGGATCTAATTCTCAGTGTTAATCTTTTGCTGATCTCCCCGCGTCGAAAGTACGCTCTGGTTCCGTGAAACTGAAATGCTTATTTTTCCCAGTTTAGGTTTTCTAAAGTTTTCTGTTCATCAGGTATATAGTGAAAGAAATCCTCGGACAGGGTACTTTCGCGCAAGTAGCCAAGTGCTGGTCTCCTGAAACGAACAAGTATGCGGCAGTTAAGGTTATCAAGAATCATCCTGCGTATTATCGCCAGGCGTGGGTGGAGATATCCATCTTGAAAGCGGTAGTAGTTCTCTTTCACTTTTCTGTAAAAGAAATCCATTTTGATATCATTTGTGTTGATCTTGAATTTCAGCTGAACGAAATATATGATGCTGATGATCAGCACCATATAGTTCGCATGCTCGACTGCTTCGTCCACCAGCGGCATCTTTGCATCTCCTTTGAAATGCTGGGCTCTAACTTGTAAGTCAACGTCTTCATTTTGAGTCAAAGCAGTTTTGAGATGACGTGCCAGGGACTTTTGTTTGTAGGTATGAGCTGCTGAAGATCAACAACCATAAAGGATTAGCGCTAAATGTGGTCAGGGATTTCTCGCAGCAGGTGAAAATTTTGAACGAGAATATCAGGTCTTGCGACAAAATTCTTACTTTCTCCTCATTTCGGGGATGCAGATTTTGGATGCTATGGTTGTCATGAAAAATGCGAGTATCATACACTGTGATCTGAAGCCAGAGAACATACTCCTTTGTGGAAGGTAAGGATTGTAAAAGGATAATTTATATTAATTTTACATAAATTCCTTTTCTGAGTAGTTTTATTAATTTTTGCAGCAAGCAGAAGCCAACAGCAATTAAAGTTATTGATTTTGGATCTGCGTGTAAGGAGGGCCACACAATTTACTCATACATTCAGGTTTGTCTTCGAGCAGCTTCCCTTCTGTGTGTCCACTCTATCTCATTCTATTTTTCTTTCTACTTTTATGGGCACAGAGTCGTTATTACCGGTCACCTGAGGTTCTTCTTGGATACCCGTATCCTTTTGTAAATGGTCTCATGGTCTCCTTGCATTATCTTCATGTTGATATTTATAATTGCTTGATCTTGACTAGTCAACCAGATATGATACTGCCATTGATATGTGGTCAGTTGGGTGTATAGTGGCTGAACTATTTTTAGGTTTACCGCTGTTTCCTGGAGCGTCGGAGTTTGATCTGCTAAAGAGAATGATTGACATACTCGGGTATGGATCCTTTCTCTTTGTGTATAATGTTCTTCTATCAATGTCATCATCATAAACATCAACATAATCATCAGTATTTCTTGATATTTCTGCAGTGGACAGCCTCCAGATGATATTCTACGAGAGTCAAAGAGTACTGGCAAGTACTTCAAACATATTGGAAGTATTCACAGTTTAAATTTGGATGATTCATCACGTAGAGGATGCTTGAGTGCTTACCGGCTGTTGACTGAGGATGAATACGAATCCGTAAGTCAAATGTGTGTCATTAATCATATCCAGCTAACTACTCAATCGGTTAAATTCCTACTTTTACAGAGGGAGATGAAGAAGCCCGTAATGGGAAAGAAGTATTTCGGCAATTCAGTCACACTGGAAGCAATCATCCGTGATTATCCCTATCGAAGAAACATCACTGAAAGTGAAAAGGCTGAAGGTTTCAATTTCCTTAAATTCTTATATTTCCCTGAATGTTTTTATTATATCATTTTTTGAATATTTGTAGAAAACACAAGCCGTTCAGCGTTGATAGACTTTATCAAGGGTTTGATTGAGCTTGACCCTTTGAAGAGGTGGTCCCCCCTACAGGTCAGTTTCATAATCAGCCATTTTTACTATGTGAATATATTTCATCTATGGTTACTTTTTGGGCAGGCTTCTAGACATCCGTTTGTGACTGGAGAGCCTTTCACACGCCCATATATACCATCACTCGAGACGCCTCATATTGTAATTTATTTTGAAACATTATCATTAGAATGTTGATGATCATCATAAATTTCTGTGTCAGAGAATCTTCTTGCTTATTTTTCTGAGTAAATGACCCATCTTTTATAACTTCACCAGCCTGTAAGACACAGAGCAGCAGTGGAACATAATCCCCAAGGGGGCCACTGGGCAGCTGCTGGTCTCTCTCCCCAGGTGCCACAGTTTTTTGCCGTTCTCTCATTTCAGATAGGGAAATGTTTGTTTATAATACTTATCTCTTGGCAATCATTTTTGTTGATAGGTCTCAAATTTTAGCTTAGGTATCAGGCAGAGCAGCCCTCACATTCATCAGTCAATATATTCCTCTCGGGGTGGTGGGACAGGTAGTTTCTGCAGTTATGGCAGTTACGGAAGCTACAATGACAGCAGTTTCCAAGGGAGCAGTAGCTATGGAGACGTGTATTGCTCGCCTGCCGGCCCGTCATCTATATACCTCCAGGCCCAAATGGGGGGATCCATTTTAGGAGCCAGCCCTGATATAAGACAACACAGATCTCATCAGATCCCTCATGGGCCGTCTGGATATGGTTTCAGCCCAACAGGCCATTTCTGCTCCATGTCCCTGGGAGTCAGCCCGTCTCAGTTTACCCCTCCAAATTCTCAGATTCAAGTGGGACCCGTTTCTCCTGGAAGCTACAGCAGTGTTCATGGCTCCCCTCTGGGAAAAGGTTCTGCCTTTAGCAAGCACCATCGGAAGAGAAACAGTGGCAGAGGGTATCATGGGTCAGCAGCCTCGACTTCCCATGAAGGCCCCTCTCAACCGTGGCTTCATCATCAGTACCATCCTCCTCATCATCATTATGATGGTTTCGTGTCAGGTCAACCTGAAGGGAGTTACGGGTCTCCTCGTCACTCTGTGACAAATTCTAGACAGGAAGGCAGCTCATCATCTCCTGATCCAGGGGATTGGGACCCTAATTATAGGTATATCTCAGTGAACTCATGTCTGATGTAATCCTTCTAATTTCTTTTTTTTCTAAATTTTTAAAATGACTTCCTAAAAAATGTTCAGTGATGAGCTTCTGCTGCAAGAGGATAATGCTGATGTCAGGAATCTGGCATCCGTATTTTCCAACGGTATGCACCTTGGAAACGTGGCAGATGCTGTTTTGCCTGGCGGTGGTGTCAGTAATCAATGGGGACATGGTCACTACCGTCCAAGTTCCAATCCATTTTTATCAAGTGAACGGTAAAACCTAACTTTTACTAATTTTATCTGCTAACCATCATTTTCCATGCCCTAAAAAATACATTTACAAATTTCAATTGTTGTTTTATTTATTTTTTATCTCTTTCATCAGTAGAGAAGAAGTGTCCCAAGCGTATTCAAGTACGGAGGGTCAAAGCCGATTGAGCCGTTTTGGGCAACATCCTCTCCCTCGTTTTTCACACTTGCAGACAATGTCCCTGCAAAGAGACAGAAGTCAGCAGTCAAGTCAACATTCTAGTCAACTGACTCCCGCAAACCGTTGGAGCACTTCATGGGGTAAACCTTAAATCCTAATTTTGTCGTTTGAGTAAAAAATTTAGATTATAATTGCTCGTGCTGTAGGAAGTTGAATCCGACGTGCGTCCCGCCTCTTCATTATTTGTGTTACGACCTGGATGTCGAATTTTCACAAGGTTGCAATCATGCCCTTGGTTAAAAACCTATTCATATGCAAGATGTGCGGTGGACGATGAAGCATCAAATTCGAGGTGCGTTGACTCTAAGAAAGTTAGTTCTCTGCTATGTTTTGGAGAGAGCGTTGATGGCTTATGCTGTGTAGGGGAAAATCGGGGGATTGGAAAAACACACACATCGTCGGCCTGGCGGCGTCCCCTCATCATCGTCGTCGTCGTCGTCGTCGTCGTCGTCGTCGTCCCGTATCTGCGATCGGTTGCTAGATTTGGAAAGAAGGTGGCTCCGTCTTCGGTTGGCGAACCGCATTTTGCTGCCAGGAATGGAATTTGTACTCAAAATTTCATTCTTGCGCTGTTTCCCGGGGGAGGATAAAAAGAAAAAGAACTTTGGAGGCCCTGTGCTCTTTGATTCATATAAGGTGCCGTATGAATGTATGATTGTGATTTTTCCCATTCTTTGCACGACATACTCTCTCTCCTCTCCTCTCTCTCCCCCAATTTCTCTCTCTCTACCCCGATCTCTACCTCTCACCCAAACCCTCCCACTCTCCCCCGAGGCCCCGAGCCGTCGTACTGACAGGAAGGGTGAGGTTTACGTGTCGGAAGGATTGGCAAAGATAGAAGATGCGATTCGTGCGGCCGGAGGAGTGGGCCGACGCTGGGGAACAGAGCTGCGCCAATCTATACGTGGCAAATTGCGGCCCGGCGGTGGGTTTATCTCTCATGGAGATCGCCGCCGCGTTCGGCGTCTTTGGAGACGTGGCCTCCGTGCACCCAGCGGACGGCTCTGGCGCGCGCGTGGTCGTCTGCTTCGCGGATGCCAGCTCCGCTAGGGCTGCCATGGCGGCGTGGGGCGGTGACGTCGTCTGCACAGCCCTGGGCGGCCGTGCTCTCCACATCCGCTACTCGCTCGCTCGGCCGGCGGTGATAGCAGAGACGGCGGCGGCGGCGGTGGCGATTGACGCGGAGGAGCTCGGCGTCCCTGGCATCCACCTGTTAAAAGATTTTGTATCCGCTGAGGAGGAGAAGGTCGGAGAAGATTGCAAGTTGATCGTTTTTGTTCTCTCTTTCGCTCTCAATGTCTCTCTCTCGCTCGCTTGCCCAGGAGCTCCTTGCAGCGGTTGACACCAGGCCCTGGAGCCGCCTTGCTAAGAGGAGAGTGCAGCACTATGGCCACGCCTTCCTGTACCAGGTCATCAGTCTCCTTCTATTTGTCATCCATGTCAATCTCCTTAACTGCAACCTGAAATCTTAGCCACTATTCTCCTTGCAGGATTTCCTATACACTGGTATTTAACTTCTTTTTTCTGTTCTGTCTTCCAAAGACGAGGAACGTCGACGCGGAACAATCCCTCGGCGAACTTCCATCTTTTCTATCCAATCTGCTCGCCAGAGTCGCGTCTTTTCCGGGCCTTGATTCTGATCAGGAAGGTGGCCTCATCGATCAACTAACGGTCAGATACTATCTTTCGGCGTTTGCACGCATGAGCCCCCAATAAAAAGGTTGGCTTTTTTTTTTTAATTCAACAAAAGTCAACGCTCTCAGGTCAACGAATACCCCCCAGGAGTGGGCCTATCGCCTCACGTGGACACGCATTCAGCTTTCCATGCGCCCATATATAGCCTTTCACTGTCAAGCTCGTGCATCATGGAGTTCAGGAAATACTCTCAGGGATCATGGAAAGATGAAGAAAAACTCTCATCTTTCACGAGGAAGGCTATTTTCCTTCCCCCAAGATCAATGCTCGTCATGTCCGGGGAAGGACGCTATGCTTGGCATCATTACATCCCTCATCACAAGGTACCCGTCACGTTAATCATGATATGATTATTTAAACTGATCTCTGTTGGATGAGAGGGTGGCCCCGTAATGATGAGATCTAGCGGCTTCTAGATAATTTACATCATGTTTTGAATTTGATACCAGGTTTGAAAGAAGAGTAACAAGTAGATCCCTTGTAAAACTCCATTAAAAATGTCACAGAATCCAACTCCTTGTAAAACTCCTTGTAATCCAGTCACAAAACTCCATTAATCATGTACTGTAGTATATCGCGAAATCTGTGGATATTATATTGACTATAACTTTCATGTAAAGTAGTCTTTTAATCGATTGACGACAAGGACTTGTTCACCTTTCCGGCCTTCCTTTCTCTCTCCTGCTCCCTTGTCTTCGCAATCTCTTCATTTCAACCTGATAAGAACATGGAACAGTAAAGGTTCCGTCGTGGCTGACGCTTCCTTTCTCATGATTTTTGAGGTTGACTTTGTCGGAGGGAACGCTGTCAGAAGAGGCCAAAGGAGGGTCTCCTTCACCTTTCGCAAGGTCTGTCACACTATGCTTTTACTGCCTCCCTTGATCCTCAGCTCAAGGAGCTTAAGTCTGCAGGTTCGGCGTGGACCTTGTCGCTGCCAGTTCCCCGACTTCTGCGACTCCCAAGGAACAAGTCAAAACTGCTCGGATTCTTCCTCCTCGTCTATTAAGGCCCTTTGAAAGTCCAACTCAAAGTCAACGTCCTCCATTGTTGACTTGGAATTAAAGTTCAACTCCCTAGCCAGGAACCTATGAGAAGCCTCCCCGACCTGAATTTCGCTGAATCCAGGCTCCTTTCCGAGCCCTCGGCTCCTCATCCGCTCCCTAATGGAATCCACATCACCCCACCTCCCCTTCGCCGCGAGCATGTTGGAGAGCAGCACATGGTACCCGGCGGCACCACCCTCGATTTCGAACAGTCTCGCGGCGGCCGCCTTTCCCACCTCGAGTTCCCCGTGAAGCCTACATGCTGCGAGTAGCGACCCCCATAGGCCCACAAATCTACCTTTGTGCCCGAGCTCCCTCGCGAAATCATACGCCTCCTTGATCCTCCCTGCTCTCCCCAACATGTCCACGACGCAGCAGTGGTGCTCGAAAGAAGGCATAACCCCGAACTCCCCCTCCTCCATCAGGTTAAAGAGAGCCAGTCCCTCCTCCACCATGCCGGCGTGCGAGCATGCTGCCATGGCAGCTACTAAGGTGGCGCCATCAGGGACGAGTCTACGTTCCCGCATCTCGTCAAACAGGGAGAGCGCCCTCTCACCTTCTCCGTGCAGGCCCAATCCGGAAATCATTGCCGTGTAGGTGACTGCGTTCTTGAGCGGCATTCCGTCGAATATCTCCCGGGCGCTCCGCAGGCAGCCGGTTTTCGCGTACGTATCCACCAGTGAGGTCCCCACGAAGAGATTCTCCAGTATCCCTTGCCGGATGGCAAAGCCGTGGAGTTCTCGCACCGATCGGATTCCACCCACGGCGCCGCAGGAAGGAAGAACTGAACAAATCGTGACCGCACTGGGAGAAAACTCCACGCCTTCCTCTTCTTCTTTTTGCTTCCGCGAGAGTAGCTTCCTGAATAGTTCGATACCGGACGAGTGCTGCTCGGCCTGCCCGTAGCCCGCGATCATGGCGTTCCAGGTGACGAGATCCGGACCATCTGCGGCGTCGAACACCCGTCTCGCCGTTTCTAGAGCGCCGGCCTTGGCATACGCGTCTATAAGATAACTGTCCATGGCGGCGCCTCCTATTCCCCGACGGAGTATCTGCCCGTGGGCCTCCTTTCCCGGTCGGATCTTCCCAAGATTGGAGGCCGCGGAGAGCGCCGCCGCCAGCGTTATGCCATCCCTTGGAATATCCATCTCGCGGATAACACCCAGCGCCTCGACGTCCATACCGTTCTGCACCAGCGCGGTCACCATGGTGTTCCACGAGACGATATCTTTCTCAAGCGTCCGACGGAAGATCTCGCGCCCCGCCTGCACGTCATTACAGCGCGCGTACATGGCCGCGAGCGCGTTGGATATGATCACCGCCGGCGCGGAGCTCTTCAGCACGCGCGCGTGGATTTGCTCCCCGACGCGGCGCTCCTCCGCCGCCGTGAGTGCCGCCACGAGAGTCACCGCGTCGGCGGGAACGCCGCCTTCGTCTCTCAACATTTTCGAGAAGAGATCTAGAGCGGAATCGGGGAGCTGGTTCTGGACGTACCCTCCGATCATTGCGTTCCACACCTCTGTGTTCCTGCCATTCGCTGAACCATCGAACACTCGTCTCGCCGCCGAGATATCCCCCAGCTCGGAGAACATGCAGATGGCCGAGCTGGTTACGAAGGGGTCCGCGACATATTCCTCGCCGCGGCGGAGCAGCATCCCGTAGAGCGCCATGGAAGCAAGATCGTCTCTAAGCACCGCCGCCGACGGCAAGACATTGATGAAGCTCACGGCTGAGGGCTCGATCCCTGTCTCCATCATATCCTTGAAGATACTCAAAGATTCCCGCGGCTTCTCGGATCTAGCCGCCCACCGTATCATAGTGTTCCAGGAGACCACGTTCCTGCCGGGCATTCTCTCGAACAGCCGGCGCGTGGCATCACTGGCGCGAGCGTTCTCCGGCGAGGAGGCGTACAGATTAAGGATCGAGTTGCAGAGGACGCGGTTCTTGAGGAGGAGCCCGTTGGAGAGGCGGAGAATGCGGCCGTGGATGGCCTCCCCGGTGCGCAAATCTTTGAGCGCCGCGCAGACCGTGAGGGCGGAGGAGTAAGTGTAGGCATCGGCAGCGACGGCAGCGGCGAGCATGGCGGCGTAGAGACGGAGAGCTTCGTGGGGAAGGGAATTGCAGGCGTACCCGATGAGGAGCGTGTTCCAGAGAAGAGTGGGAACTGGTCTGGGGAGCGCCTCGAACAGGCGGCGAGCGCGCTCCGGCTTCCCTTCCTTGCAGAGCTTCCCCATCCGCGCTCGCATGGCAAATAGCTTTTTCGCCGCCTTCTGATTTTCTGGCTCCGGCGAGGGCTTGGGGCCGCCGCCGCCGCCGCCCGATATGGCAGCGGCAGAGGGCGGAGGGAGAGGAATCGCCGCCGACATCGCCTCAAGGTGGTGGGATCGACCTCAGACTCCGCGCTCTTTCGTTTACATCGTCATCTTCAGAACAAGAATTTGGCTACGTGGCTACGTGTCCTCGGCGGACCTCGGGATCGAATCCGCCACCCCATCTGCTTTGAGGACATGCAACAAGATAGGCCGTTGACGTTGTTGATTGGATGACTTCTTGACCAGTTGAACTTGTTGACTTGATTTCTTGTGGCTGCTTGACATTTGGTCGGAGTTTTCCCATCTCTTCCTCGAAGGAATTTGAAGATCTGTTACCATCATTCCTTGAATTGAAGGGGAGAACACCCTTGAATTCCATTTGAGCATTAGACCCGTTGCATGACATCATCAGGAGGTCAGTCACCCCATGGCAAAAGGCGCATCATGAGCACTAGGGGATACATGACAATCAGGATTGAGACAAAGTCAAGTGAGAGATTGGAGTTATATAAAGAGGAATAGGATGACAAAATATTCTCATCCCAAAAGGAAAGGCCCCAACCTAACAAGTTTGAAGATTCATGGCCTAAAAAGAGTAGGGTCCAAGCCATATTGAAGATGAAAGGGCACCAAATCATAGCCATCCACCTTCAGACATCAAGGACTAAGTTGAAGGAAGGTTCTCTCCTTGAAGGGACTTCCCTCCCCTGCTATTTTTATGGGACAAACGAGCGCCATAAAATCTGAACCGTCCAATTGGATAAACGATATGTTCTCCCTTTTATGTGTCTGTGTGTGTGGCTAGCTTAAGTTCTCGCCATGACCAGGGAAACCATGACCTAATCTCATTCATTTTCACGTTCTCACATCAACATGGAGAGGAAAATGATTGCATGGCCAAAATCCTCTAGAATAAATCATCTCTTTGTCTAAGACTAGCACAAAAACGAGGTTGGTGTGAGATTTGGATTTGGAAACTCTTTGTAATCATCTCATTGATAGATTAAATTTGTGTTGTCAATCAATTTTATATTTGAAGTTCCCTAATTAGATGGTGCATTAACTAAGGAAGGTGAAATTCAACTTCAATGAAGTGAATCCCTAATGATGATTTATGGTGATTTCTAGATATCCCTAATTTCTAGATCTAATAAGTTCTCACATATTAAAAAAACTAAGCTTAACTTTAAAGTAAAATATATAAAATTCAAGTAAAGTAATTCCAAAGGAAACTCTCCTTGATGATTCGTCCATGACTTTTGAAGATGCTTCTGACTTTCGATTGATGACTTTGACCCTTGATATTCCACCCTTAAATGTCTTGATTATGATTGATGATAATTGAGTGAATGTAGGATGTTCCTATATCATCCTCTATAAATCTATATGATGGACAAGAGGTATATTAACCTCAATCGACATGAGAAAGTCATTCATTACTTTAATAACTTAGAAGTTCATCTTCAAAACCACTTTAGAAAAATTAAACAGTATTACATAAATCTCAATCAAACCTCAAAATTTTTTATTAGTGATTCAAAATCAAAATCATTGAATTAGGTAGAAATTAAAATTTTGATGAGAATAATAGTCCAATTTAAAGGGTAGAGAGATATGATAAAATTTTGAAATGGTTAAAAAAAATCTAAAATTAGACCAAGAAATAAATTAGATTCACAATATTCTTTATTTAGACCCATCTAACTAACCCAAGAATGTGACTCAAATCAAACTAAAAAAAAAGAAGACTCAATTATGACCTCAAACTTACACCTATAATTTTCAAAGGAGAAATTTCTAAGAAAAAATTAGAACATCGATATAGTTTTAGATCTCCTGACTCATGCCACTAAACACTCATATGTCAGTCTCTTAAACATTCCTGTAGTCAACCTTTAAATGATCTTTGATCAATACAAAAAGAAAAATTTATTTAAACCATGAAATATATTATCAAAACTTATTGTATAAAATATATATGGTATAGAGTATTTTATATGAAATTTTAAATAAATTTATAATATATTTTATATATAAAATATCATTAGATATTACATAGTAACATTGAATACGCATGCTATTTTAATTAATATTTAATCATGAGTGCAGTAAATAAAATGAAATAGGAATTAGATTTACTTGTTAAAATTAGAATCTAGATTAGTTTTTTAGTATAGAAGATAGAAAGGCTTATTCATGGAGGGTCAGATCCCCTTTGTCCTGATGTCATTGTGGGTCCATTGCTCAAGCCTTTGCTACATGCTCCTCTAAAGACATACTTTTCTTACATAATTTTGGCTAAAATATCAATCAAGTTATAAAATTAATTGATGTACTATTTTATAACCATGGGTAAACTAACAATGTATATTATCAAACCTGCATTCAACTAAAAATCTTTATTCATCATCTCTCTCACTTTTCTCAAATCTGATTCATATTATCCTTTTTCCTTTCCCATTCCTCATCTTCCTTCCCACATTTGTACATCTGAATTTTGACGCATATAATATCATATATATTTTCATATAGACTACCAAAATAAATACAATAAACCTATATCAATCAGCTTCAATCTTAAATCATACATTTCCCCTCTCATTGCTCATCTTATCTTCCGCTTATTCACCTCCTCATTCCAACACCCAAAAGGTATCTAATAGAACCTATGTGAATCTTCCTTCATAATAACCCCTCATATTCATATCAAATTGACCTATATATCTATTATTCTTCCGATACCACTCTTATCCACCCATACTCTCATGTATGTTTTTTTTTGTCTTTCATCTTATTCTCTCTTTTTCCATATTTCTTCTTATCTTTGTATTCTTGATATATTAATATATTCACAATCTTAATTAAGATATAATAACATCAAAATATAATATATAATGATCATCCATCTAGATTTCTCCATTTCGTGATATGAATGTGATAAACTCGATTTGGAGGTATTTTTAGTCGTTTTAAATCAAATTCATGCAAAAATATTTATAATTCCTCACTTTGAATAATGATAAAGGTTCAAATCCTTAGGGAGCCTAGGTAATGAGATTAGTCTTTTTAGGGAGTAGAGATATATTATAGGGAAAATGACGGTAGGAGGGATTTTGTAAAAATATGAAGGATGAAGAAATATAATATGATATGAAAAAAATTACAAATAGATATATATTTCTGTTATATGAGGAATAATGAGAAAAATATTGAGAATGAAATGATGGAATGGAAAGAAGAAAATAATGGAATGGAAGATAGTAGAAAAATGGTGAAAAATAGGGAAATCGGGTAATCAGAAAATTAAGTAAAGATGAGAGATTGTTTGAACAAAAGATTAAAAATCTAAAATATAAAAAGGGAAATAAGATTTTCACTACCCGTGGAGGGGATTAGAAGATAAAATCATATCTAAATCCTCACACAAGCCCCATTTTTTATGCCAGTCCTAGGCCGGGGTGATGCTAGACTCTTTACAATCTCAATCCTCTACTTGATCTTACCTCCACAACAAACTTGAACACCAAAAAATCCCAAGCTTAGGCCTAAGCCTCTCCTTTTCTTTTTAGTAGCTTGATGCTAAGAGAGAGCCAAAAAAACAACAAAAAGGATGAAGAAGATTTTTTTATATTTTCGGGTAAGATATTAATTAATAATAAATAAAACAGAAGAATTTTGACCTCTATGACCCTTCAATAATGCCTTTGACCACCTTTGACTCGTCAAAAATCACTTTGACTATCCTTAACTTCCAAGAGAAATGGAGTGACTAGTCTCATAAAAAGGTAGACCCTCCCAAAGAAGGCGGTTGACTAACCTCCTAAAAAGGTATAAGGGTTTGACCAACCTCCTTAAAAGGTGAAAAGGTTTGCCCATCATCCTAAAAAGGTGGAAAGGTTTGACTGACCTCCTAAAAAGGTGGAATAGTTTGGCCAACCTCCTAAAAAGGTGGCGTATCTATTTTCTTATTATTCTTCTAGATAGTTTGCATACATGCTCCCATTAAACTTCATTTAAGTACTTACATCCATATAACTCATAAAAATTTGAGAATTCAACTATTTGGCTTCCAAGAAGTCAAATGGGTTAGTCTCATAATATTATCAAAATATCAGCGCTTAAACATGATAAATGATGCATGAATGTGACTTATATTTTGAAGTTACCAGAATGGTAAAGCCAAATTATTCTGAGTGATTGAAGACAAGATTACCAGCCTCTATTTTTTTAGAGTAGAAAGAGAAAAAAATATGACCCATGTGGGACTAGTGTTCCTAAAGCAAGAAAAACAAGAGAACTTCCTAGGAGGTCAACCATTCTAGTATTGCTCTCACCCAAGTAGCTTAACTTTGAAGTTCTTTATGAGATTCAATGCACTAAACCCTCTAATGGGCTATACTCCCCTCTTAATCCAAAGTGTATATATCAAACGTGCACAACTTGGATCCTCGTCAATCATACGATACACCAATGATGCTCTTTGTTAAGACTTCAATGAGTTGGTATGATGATGATAACATGCTATTTATGCATGTAATTATATAGTTATTAATTCAAATTAATGCATTAATCATTACAAATATATGCATGTTATCATCTTTTAAGCATATTTCTATCATTTTGTGTAAATTCATGATTAAATCTTAAAATACATCAATTTATGGGTTATTATGTATAATTAAACATTATAATCTTTAATCCTAATTATATTTAAGATCATAATCATGTTTTAAGGATGAAAATATAAGAGAAAAGACTTTTATTGACATTTATGTGTAATTATGAATTTATTTTATAAGATACATAAATGTATAAAATTAATATAAATTAATTCTCTTATTATTTTAATAATTTGATCTTTTATAATTATAGATTATTCAATTCTGAATCCAACAAGACAAATTTGAATTAATTTGGAGTTATATTTTGAAAGTTATGAATTTTACAATTTTTAGGAATTTTTCTGGAATTTTTCTAAATTTTTCTGAATTTTTCTGAATTTTATTTCGATTTTTAAATATTTAATTTAATTAAAAAATGCAAAAAATATGGATTTATCGCGCGTATACACGTGGCATCGCCACCTGGACAGGCGCGAGCGCCTACGTGGCGTGGAGGTGACGTGTCGCTGACGTAGACGCGTATTATATTTACTATATATATGTTTAATAAGTATATAGGTCTCCCGTGTATAGGGAGACAAATTATTAATTCCCCCTAACCGTCGTATATTATATAGTAAAACTTCTCTTTTACTTCTTCCGATGGATATCCGACGAATCAAATGAAGCGATGATTCGATTAAAGGTCATCAAATCGCGATCGTTCATCGCGATGATCATCATCAGATCCAATGGCCTAAAATCAATTTCGCTCTTATAAAACCGGTTCTTCGCGACGGAAGAATGGTTCGCGATCAATCTTCAAATACTCTTTGTATATTCCACCAAATCGCGCGCTATTTGTTCGAGAGTGTTCTTGACTCTTTTATTTTTCAAAAGAAATGAGTGTATTTTTTAGATAAAAATTTATTCTCTTGTCATTTATTAAATTTGACTTTTTAGAATGATAGATTATTTAATTTCTGATCAAATAAAAAAATTGGATAAAAGAGTTAGATTTTGAAGTTTATGAATTTTCTAATTTTTAGGGATTTTTTAGAATGTTTTATAGAATTCTTTTGAATTTATTTTACATTTATTTTAATTAAATCATTAAAAATAGGTATTATTTGCGCCCTGATGTGGCAGCTGACATGACGAACGCACTTGCGTGTTGCCATGTGGTGACGTGTACATGCGTCATGAGACGCAAGTGTGTGCGTGTCATTAGTATGCATTGATTAGTGGTTAAGCGCCATGTTAGGGCATGAGCTAACCGCGAAGGCTGCATGGCCTTATATACACATCAATCACCTCAATTTTTCTAATGTGGGACTATTTGTGTCTTTTATTCGTCACAAGTGACGTGACATGATGTGAGACCTTTGATTCATAGAGTTGATCACGGTCGTTGATATTCACTTACTTGAGGGGGTACGTGGCGCAATATTATTGGACGTTAATTTGACTCATAAACTCGCAATAAATCTTGGTCGTTCATCACAAGAGTTACAACGATTGAGATTAAAAGCGACTGGTGGACTCTCTTGGACGTGTGCCAACATCTAAAGCATTCAATGAAGATCAAAGGGTAGGTGTTACATGATGCTTCTTCTTCACGCGCAACATGGCCAAATCAAAGTGTTCCATCTTCGATCGAATGGACGAGACTTAACGGTGAAAATTTGCATCCGAGCATTTCATCAAAGATTACTCTTCAGATAGAATGGTCATGTCAAAATTTTCATATTTATACGTGCGCTTCTTTGATGAGGTAAACCATTCTTGGGTGCTTCGATTAATCAATATGTTTGGACATCTCAATAGTAAATCTCTCATTTTTCTTCCTCTTCTAGACTCATTTCCGTGTCAGAGGAGTGCTTGAAATCAAAATTTTGTTGAGAGAATAGGAAGAGTTCGCTGCTTGAACTCTGAATTTTTGTTTTTTGAAATGCAAAATGAAAAGCCTTGATCTAGTGATGAATTGGATCATTTCAAGTGCAATTTCAGGTCATATTAAGTGTTTTCTTCCTGATCTTTCTTCTTGTAGCCTTAGATTTCAACTTTGAACAGTAGGTTATTCAAATTTTAAGAATTTTTTGTGTTTTCTCTCTCTTTGCGATTGATTTTTCTACCTTGATTTTGCTCCTTGATTTCTCCATGAATATTGATCAAAATTGAACAATTTTTTATTATGTGGATTCGTCTTGAAGTCATCTTTCCAAAAATAGTAAAATCCATAATTTCTCAATTTCCTTCTCTGATTTGATCAAATTTCAAGAACATCTAAAAAACACCCAAAATCTTTGTTGATTCGACCCTTATTCATCATTATATTAGTCAATTCGTAATTAAATATTAAAATTGGTGAGTTTGGTATTTATTTTGACACAAATTTGTGTGTTTTCAATGATTGTGTGAATTTTTTTCCTCAATACTCATCTTCCACGCTCGAATAAGATATGATGTTTTGTTTTTTAGAATGCTAGGTGACTAGATTACGTCTAACATATGTGTAATCCCCCATAGTAGATTTCTAATCTTCTTTGTCTTCAATGCATATCTTGCATCGAAATAGCCCTCAATATGAAGATGATCATGGTATCCATAGAAAAGATCTTTGCCAAGGGCATGCTTGATGCATGAAAGAACCCCTAGTGCATCCTCCTAATGCACATGTGAGGTTCCAACATAAACTAACAAAGGATACTACTAACATAAGTAATATTATTAGATAGATCAACTTCCCTAGTAAATGTTGATAACGGTTGGCATCTGCCTTCATTGGTAGTCACTGTCACAAAACTTGTTTCATGCCTCAGATAGTGATGTAGCTAGTTTACACCGCAGTTGCCTTGTCTCTTGGAGAAATACTCAAGGCATACTTCTTTTGAGATAGTGCTAACTTAACTAATTGAAAAGAAAACTCAATCTAAGGAAATATTATAGTGTTTGCAAGTCACACATCACAAACTACATCTTAAGATAAGCTTTGGTAGCAAGATACTAGCTTTATTGCTACCGATTAAGAGAATGTCCTCCACATATATTGAAAATACCACAAATCCCACTGATGTGGTCTTGTGCATCATTGTCAGATCAATCTTACAAGGGTTAAAGCCATAAGCCATGAGAAAACCATTGAACTCAATAAACTGAACTTAAGGACTTTGTTTGAGCCCATAGATAGCACGTCCGAGAAGGCAAACTTAGGAAGTCTGCCCGTGAGCAATGTACCCTAGAGGTTGCTCCATAAAGTTTTGTTATGCTAGATCACCATATAAGAAGGCATTGAAGATGTCCAACTGATGAAGAGAATATTCTAGATTCATGGTGAGAGATAAAAGAACTTGTATAGAGAATGCAAACAACTAGAGAGAATGCTCAAGTGAATCCTCTAGCTACTAGATGGGTCTTCTAATTAGCCATGGTGACATTTGGATGATCCTTTAGGGTGAGAACCCACTTTCATGTCAAAAAAATGACATCAGTAGGGTGCTGTACTAATTCCCATGTGTTATGATGCACTTGGGCATGATACTCTAGATCCATCACTATTTTATCCTCGGGTACCTGAAAAGCTTCATTATACTATGGGGTAGCGACTCAGAGGATACAGTAAGAGGATATGTGTAGTAGGGAGCAAAAAGGCGGTTATGATGGGGAGAAAATAGGGGGGGTGATCATATTATATGGTCTTCAAGCCAATCACAGTTCCATGTATTTCGTTATATTCATTAAAGTGAAGTTTTTTCATTGTCATTTTTATGTGACATTTGAAATGAAGTCCATGAGCATATATAATGGCTAATTGAATTATGATGAGATCATAATATGGTGTCACTACTGATAGGCTCAAATCGTCTTGTGTTCAAGCCCAAAAAACTTACTATTTATAAGCTAGGAAGCTATGAATGATAGAGTTATGTAGGGTGTATAGCTTTCTAGGTCGATCCACAGGGATTCTAGGGCGCAAACCAAAGAGAGGATAGAAAAACAAGTTAATTAGAGACGAGCACTATAGAGAAATACATGGAGAGAGATAATGAATGGAAGAGATACCGGAGGATGAGAGTGATTAAGAGAATTAAGCAACCTAAGAGAAAACAAAGACACAGGAGAATGGATCAAATGATTAACCAAGAGAGAAGACTGATAGGAGGGAGAGGGAAAGGGTGAAAGAGAATTTGTAAAGCCTTTAAGAGAGACTTAAAAGGAGAAAGGGATCGTAGAGGAACGATAGGAGAAAAGAAAGTATGATGGTAAACAGAGAGAGAGGGAGAGGGAGAGGGAGAAAGCAAATCGTGAGAGAGCCGTAAGAGAGAGAACGCGGTCGAAAGAGACAAAAGAAGGGAAAAGGGCTAGAGAGAGTTTGAACAACTGTAAGAAAGAAGAAAAACATAAAAGACAGAAAAAGAATCACAAAAGGGAGAATAGGCGAGGTCCATGTAGAAGAAGAGGATGTGCTGAACTGAGAGAATCCGAGAGAGGAGGTTATCATCTACGTGGAAGAAGAAAAGACTTTGAGATAGAAAGGTAGAGTAACGAATTCGAAAACAATGAAAGGGAGAACAGAATGGAGAAAATTAGAATGCGGTGGAGGAAATGAGATTAGGTGTTTGACCACGAGGGGAAACTAAGAGAAGAAAGCAAGAAAGCAGGATGGGGTGGAAGAGAAGGACTGAACGGAATGTGGGAAGAGGAAGAGCAATAGAGGAAAAGAGGGAGAGTGAGCGATTGAATGAGAGAGGAAGGAAGACGATGAGTGAGAGAGAATTTTTTGAGGGAGGATGATCAGAAGAGAGGATGAAGATTGTAGAGGTTAAAAAGCAGCCGGAAATATTAAAAGAGGGAGAGCGAGAGGAAGGTGAAGCAAACTAGAAGGCAGATAGAGAGGCGGATATGTAGGAGTGCAGGGGACGAGAATCGAGATGACAAGGGAGAGAGAAAGTACGTGAAATCGCGAGAGAGATAAAGCGAGAGATATAGAACTACATAAGGTAATTCGAGAGAGGTATAGAGGGAATGAGAGAGAGAAATCGAATGCATAAGAATTCAGAAGAGAAAGGAGGAGTAAGAATGGAGAACGTTTAGAGAAATGGAGAGAATGAAATGAAAGGAAGCGTGAACGACCAAGAGAGAGGAAGAGGGAGATCGTGAAGAAGAGAAATTGAGATTGGGAGTAAGGCTGGGGAGAAGATCGAGATAAGGAGAAGGGTGAGAGATTGTAAAGTGAAAAGAGAGGGAAAAAAATTCGTAACTTGAAAGAGATGAACGAGAAATTAGAAGGAACGAATGGAAGCGTGATGGAGAATTATCCCAAACAATGAACACAAGGATTCTAAGTGAACCTAAATATAACTTAAGGAAGAGATCTCATCTTCAACAGCAACAAGAAACTATACTCCTTACTCATGAGTTAAGAAACTCATCATCCACTAAGTGAATGAAGAAAGACCTCTCAAAAACATTGAAAGAGAGTGTAGATCCTAAGGGAATTATCTTCCCTCCTCCTATTTTACACTGATCCAAAGATTGATTTGGTCAAAAGAAATTTAACCCTTATCCTTAGATAATTAGAATCCCTTGAATGGACCAAGTCAACCACCCTTACCTTGATATAGGTTCCTTAGTTTCTAAACCACATTCACTATATCATAGGTACCTTGTCTAAATCAATGATCTCAAAATCAGTAGGAAGCATTTTGTTTTAAACTCTCTTATTCTTTGAAAACCACCCTCAGTTAGAATCATAGGAGAGATCTACGTCTATTACTTATGGAAGAAACTATCATCTTATTCTACTCAAGACAAACCCTTTTGCATGAGTATACCATGCATCTACTTATCGATACTCAACATGAAGGATCTTCCCTCAAATAAGACATTCATCAAAGGTCTTTCTCCTAATTATCCAAGACTATTATGAAGACAATTCAACATGAAGAGCATTATATATTGATATTCATATTGACAAGAGCTACCATCAAAGAAGATTATCACGAAGATAAGTCCTCTCCATCGTCCCTTTGAATATCACCTCCACAATTGAAGAAGAAATCGACACTTACTCTTCTTACCATCTTGAGAGTAACGACAACATATGAAGCAATATCGCCATGATTTCTAAAGATATTGAAGACACACGAAGTATCTCCCTCATCAATGACATGGAGTCCAAGGGAAATCAAAGCTCAGCTCACGTCCTCTTCCCTGCTGAGCTAAAATGTGAAGATTCATCAACTCTTCAGTCTCATCCTCAACACGTTCTGCTCCAACAAGGATATTTTCCTAAAGGAAGTCATCAGCAACTCGTCTGATGCCTTGGACAAGATCAGACTTGAGAGCTTGACAGTCAAAGGCAGACAAGAAATAGAGACTTTTCCACTGTTCACCCTACAACAAGTTTTGGAGTAGTGAGGAAACAGGAAGCCCTCCACGGCAGAATTCCGAACAACCACTTCCAGGATTACCGCAACCACCATGAGTCCACGCGGGATCAAACTTCATGCACTTAAGACTCACGACCATGAATCACTCACTAAAGATCGCCGCGCCACCTACTGACCAAAGCGAGACTTCAAACGACGAATGGTCAAACCATCCCGTCACCCACGTAACGCGAGACCATATCACTAATCCTCTCAACGATCATCTGAGAGGACTATCGTTCAACTCCGTCAACAGCCGTCGCGGGGCCCACGTCAAGAGTAACGAAACCTCCACAACTAGCGTCACCGTCACACGCGGAAATCACGACGACGTGTCTTCTCATCAACTTCCCGAGTGAACGCTAAAGGATGCCAAGCACGGTCAACCAGTCAACCGACGCGAAGAATAACCGACACGAAGCGACCTTCTCTCTATTTCTATAAAACGCACGATTGAAAACGAAAAGAAGGATGTTGTTTTTGAATAAAAATTGGTTCCGTGGTTACGTTTTTATCTCTGTGGTCGTCGTTCTTCCCTATGCTTCTCCCGAAATCACTCTCTCCAAATTCTATCTCTCTTTCTTTTCTCCCTCCCGTTCTTTCCTCTTTAATCCACTTCAAAGCAAGACTCAAGCGACGGAAAATCTGGATCGATCGGTAACTCTAGAAGCATCGTCTTCACCGTCCTATAGGTATCATCCTTTCCCGTCAATGTGTTTAGTAGTTCGTTTATAATATCATAAGTCCAACGCCTTCCTCTCCTTTCATCTCATATAATATATTATCCTCTGTTCTTTTTCCTCTCATCAGTCATGTATCTATCGTTTCTTAATTTCCGTCTCATTATCCATATTCTTCGCATCGTCCTCTTCTCCGTCATAATTCTTCCACCTCACTCACGTCTCTTCTCTTCGCGATCAAACCCTTCATCATAATCATCATTCTCCCTACCATTCTATCCTCTGTATTAATACCCATATATCTATTCCACGCTCTAACTTCATAATAATTTTAATCCTCTTAATTAAATAAATATTATCAATTCATCCACTCTCTCCACATCGTATTCACAGTCATTATATTTATCTCCATCATCTCTCTTTTAACTAATATCCGAAATCCTCTTGAGATAATCTCCAGTCTTATTAATTCCCCCTTCTAAATAATCTCCCATCCGGTATCATTCCATCAATTATTAATCTTCATCTCACACATCTAAATATCCATCTTCTTTATTCTTCTCATTATCCTTCTTCCTATACTCATCTATCCAATTTATCCTTATCTCATATTCATTAATCTACATTACTAATCATTCATAATATTTCCATTATTTCCTCTCTATGTTATTAAATTATATCACAGCCATCCTTACATATTAACAAATACATATCATCTTCTTCTCTATTTCTCTTCCCACACATAATCCTCTCTATGTAAAATTATCTATTCTATATTATTCTCACTGATATCATTTCATAGGTCCTCCATTAGATTGTAGGATTATTACATAATTAAATCAATAGATATTCATATCTATTTCACTCATTTCTCCCTCATTACATCATCATATCCATATATATTATCATTCCTAGAATATCCTACATCAAAGCAAAAAGGGGAATTGGAGAGATGAGGAGACGGCCAAAAATAGGGAATCGGAAGAGGCAAGGAAGAGAGATGGTTAGAGAGAGAGGTAGCGTAGCTGAAGCGTCAGAAAAGCGGAGTTTCCATGGAAAAGAACAAAATCGCGGAAGAAGAATTTCCTCATGAGTGAGAGAAATTTGGGGATGATGAGATCGAGAAAGAGAAATGTCAAAAAAAGTGGATGAAAGAAAATGGAAAAGAGGGAGAAATTGAGAGAGCAAGATCGATGGTGATGTAGAATGATGTAGAACAGTTTAGAACGGGTAAGAGAGGAGTCGAAATAGAGGGAGCCGTGAAAGAAGAAATTTTAGAGAGGGAGAGTGTTTTAGAGAGGGTGAGATCAGAAGACGAGATGAGGAGGAAGAGAAAAGCTAAAAGAAAAATTAGAGAGAGCGGGAGGTGCAGAGCGAGAAATGGCGCGAAAGTGAAAGAGAAATGTGGTTTGGAGAAGGGCAAAGAAAAGGGACAAGAGCAGGAGTGTGAATAGTAGGGAGGTAAAGAGAGAACTGAGGAGAACAAAGAGAAGAAAACGAGAGGGAATTTGAGGGAGAAATCAGATTACAAAGGCGAGAATAGAATAGAAGACGTAGAGATGGAAATCGGGGAAGGAGAAAATTCTAGAATAATACAAGAATACCGAGGAAACAAAATGCGAGAGAGGTTAGAAATCAAGAAGGAAATCTGGAAAGAACATAGAGAAATATCGGAAATGAGTTACAGAGGGAAAAAGATATGGACTGAGATTTCAGAGAGGGATGATGCCAGAAGAACAAGGAAGAAACTTAACCACATTGAAGCAAGAGTGAAAATTTCCAATACATTCTCCCCTTGATGAAGATTGCTGGAGAGCAAAAGTTTGAAAGACAAAAAAAAACCTAGAAAAAGCGAGAGAGGGTCCCCCGACGGATACGATCCTCCTTTTGAACCCCTCCAATGAGAGAGAAGCTGATTCTTCTTTGACTGGGCTCCAATAGAAATGCCTTGGACAGCCCATTAGTCTTCTAAACACCTCTTTCAAATGATCTTGCTTCCCTTCTCTTGCTTGTAGGTTCCTAAAATCAAGGAGAAAAAAAAAATTCATGTACCAAAGTTCTTCTTGATGTACTGATGGCATAAAATTATTAACTCATAAAATAGTGAATATGATGATATGTTCATGAGTTACATGAGCTAAATAAAAGCAATTCTTAGGTGTTTATAAATACTTTTTATGATTTTATCATCTACCTTTTAAACATATGTTATAAACATTCATATTCATGAGATTTTTGAGATGTGCATTAAATTATCTTAAAAGAATAGCACCCTTTAATATGACTCATATGATGAGTATGGTTGATCCTATGGCCATCGGTGTGGAGACAGCAAGGAAAAATAGTGGGTGCTATTTAAAGAAAGATTTCGTTGAATTCATCTAGATGAATCCCTAAATGATATTATACCTAACTATCAATCAAATTGATTCATTTCACGTTTATGTAAGTAGGCCTTTGACTTGAGACACCAAAGACATTTTATGGATGGATGACCATGCTTTGATTATGACTTACGAATCCCTAGCCATAAGATCTCCAAAACCTTATATATTTAATATGCCATGAATTCCTAAAAGATGATTGTGTGGTTGATAACATGCTATTTATGCATATAATTACATAGTTATTAATGCAAATTAATGCATTAATCATTACAAATATATGCATGTTATCATCTTTTAAGCATATTTCTATCATTTTGTGTAAATTCATGATTAAATCTTAAAATACATCAATTTATGGGTTATTATGTATAATTAAATATTATAATCTTTAATCCTAATTATATTTAAGATCATACTCATGTTTTAAGGATGAAAATATAAGAGAAAAGACTTTTATTGACATTTATGTGTGTTTATGAATTTATTTTATAAGATACATAAATGTATAAAATTAATATAAATTAATTCTCTAATTATTTTAATAATTTGACCTTTTATAATGATAGATTATTCAATTCTGAATCCAACAAAATAAATTTGAATTAATTTGGAGTTATATTTTGAAAGTTATGAATTTTAAAATGTTTAGGAATTTTTCTAGAATTTTTCTGAATTTATTTGAATTTTATTTCGATTTTTAAATATTTAATTTAATTATAAAATGCAAAAAAAATGTGGGTTGATCGCGCGTGTACACGTGTCATCGCCACGTGGACAAGCGCGAGCGCCTACGTGGTGCTGACGTGGACGCGTATTATATTTACTATATATATATATGCTTAATAAGTATATAGGTCTCCCGTGTATAGGAGACAAATTATTAATACCCTCTAACCGTCGTATATTATATAGTGAAAAAATCCATCTTTTATTTTGATTACAGGCAACGTGGCAGCATTTCGTGCATCCGATCGAATCGCGATCAACGCGATGACATCGATGCGGTGGACACGAAGTCCACCGCATCAACAATCAAGCACGTGCGCAAAAAGAGGAGTAAGTGAATGCATCAGAGCCGTCTATCGCGATGAATCACCGATCGATCACAACCTTCGGATGGATATCCAACGAATCAAATGAAGCGACGATTCGATTAAAGGTCATCAAATCGCGATCGTTCATCGCGATGATCATCATCAGATCCAACGGCCTAAAATCAATTTTGCTCTTATAAAACCGGTTCTTCGCGACGAAGAACAGGTTCGCGATCAATGTTCAAATACTCTTTGTATACTCCACCAAATCGCGTGCCGTTTGTTCGAGAGTGTTCTTGACTCGTTTCCGCTTCGATTGAATGCTTGAAATCAAACTTTGATTGAACAAGAAGGAAGAAATCACATCTTGAACTCCACTTTCGTCTTCAAAAATTCGGAATGAAAAGCCTTGAATCCGGCGATTAATTGGATCATTTCGAAGGCTACTTTGGGTTAGGTTGCGTGATTTCATCTTAATCTTTCATCTTAATCTTTCATCATTTTTATTTTAGCATCGTAGATTTAGTTTAATTTAGTTTAATTTTCGGTTTTTAATCGTTTTTCGAAATGAATTTTTCTCTAAATTTCAAACTTCGATTACTCTTCGAATTCTTATCCAAATCACCTGATTTTTGATTCCGTGGATTTGAAATTGAGTTATCTTTCTTAATATACTAAAATTCCAAATTTTTAATCTCAATTCATCGTCCAATTTGATCGAATTTCAAAGATATCTCTCAAATTTCCCTAATTCTCTGTGGATTCAACCCTTAATTACCATTATACAAATTAATTACTTTGATTAATCATAAATTGGTAAGTTTAGGACTTTATTTTGACACTAAATTGTGTGTAATCAATGACCATACGATTTAGTCTCGTCAGTGGTCAAGATGGAATCCCCCACCCTCAATATTTGAGAAGATTGACTCAAGGAATGAGATGTGATGAAATCCTTAGATAACGAAGTGGAAGTATCGCAAAAAGAGTTCTCCATTACTTTCTCAATGTATTAGTACTAACTTGAATAATTAGGGTTTGATAATTGACCATATCTTAAGTCATTCATAAGTCTCTTGCCGATGAAGTATTATGAATGCATGATAACGGATAATGACAAGGTTTCATACGGAGTTCTTGTAAACTCCATATCTCCTATACTACATGGTGTAGCTTAGCACCCAACGGGCAAACAACTCAACCTGTCGATTGGGTTAAATTGATCCTTAATTAAGTAATATATATGTTGATATGAATAATTAATAGAGTTTTACCAATAATCGAGAAGGGTTATGCATACGTGGTAACCGATAATGACAAGGTTTCATACGGAGTTCTTGCACACTCCATATCTCCTAGACTACTCAGTGTAGCTTAGCACCCAACTAGCAAGCAACTCAACCTATTGATTAGTTTAATTAGATCCTTAATTAATTAATATATTTTTTAATATTAGTAATTAATAGAGGTTGAATAATAAAGTGTTATCACGTGTATAGAGTTATTAGCTGATGAGATATATAGACCTAGAGGGTCACACACATAAGATTTATGGATGTTTCTAGATATAGACATACTTATGAGGGTTTTTATGAAAAATCAACATACTAAATGTTTATAAATAGGGAGAGAACAACCACAACTCATGGTGCCCATGCAAGTCTTCTGAGAGTTCTCTCTTTTCTTCTCTCTCTCTTGGTAAAGAACTTTAAAGAGGAGATCCCACCATTTGACAATCATGTGGATACTGCTAGAGGCTAGACACTTTAGTAGCTTCAAGAACTCTTTCAAGTAAACCTTTTAAGTATGTTTTCTCATACATACTAGATGATAGGATCATTGTTTCTTAGTGTCTCAGTGTTTAGAATATCTTATCTAAGGTATTCAGTTGCATTTTTTGTTTTGATCAAACTTTTGGAAGGCTTATCATGAACTCAATTATACGTATTTTACGTCGTTGTTGTGTACCGATTTCATGAAATAAAATTTATATTTTCTTGCTTAGTATAGTCTAAGCAAGGGTCTAATCCACAAGGAGCTGAGGTAATGAGATTAGATGTTCAAACAAAAGGTGAGAGCATGAAAAGAAGCAAGAGTGTGCCAAGAAGTGTGAGCATAAATGGGGCATGTAGAGATGAAGATAAGTCATAATTTTAGGTTTATTTTTAAATTAAGAGAGAAATAAAAATTAAAATAGAAAATTAATTTAAAAGGAAATAAAATGGGGATGAGATGATGGTAAGGTGAGAAAAGTGGTCGGCGATAGGGATGGATCAATGGATCGACACACAATGATTAGGAGAGTGAGAGTTGTGAGTGTGGATGATGTCAAAGCTACTACATTAAAATCAAATAAAAATAAAATACAAGTTTGTTGTTTATGAAGATGAACCCAATCCATATTGTAGCACAAATCCCCTCACGATGCCCCTCCTAGGTCGGGTGATGCTGAATCTGCTCCAATCACGATCCTTGCTTGATTTCTTCTCCTCTACAAGATTTAGTATCAAGAACTCTTCTCCTTGGGCCTTGACCTCCTCTCATCTTCCTTCTGGTAGCCTAGTTCTAAGAGAGAGTCAAAAAACAAGAGAGGAGAGAGAAAATAGAGCCTTATATAGAGAGGGTCTTTTAGGGTTCTAGGTGACCAAGCATGGAGATCTTTCATTCTTGTGATCAACGGTTGAGATGCACCACCCCAAGTAAGTCCAAGGATGTGGTTACCTCCTTTAAGAGGTAATCTTATCTCTAAATGATGTGGCCCAATCCCTGAATAGGAGGTAATAACCCATCTTTCTATTAATACAAATTAAGGCATAAAACATTTCAGTCTTATGCATGTCATCATACTTTGAGTGCATATCTATCATTTCATAAAATTTTAAGTTATAATCTCAAAATGCAATATTTTAGGGATAATTATGTATTTTTAAAGAATATATTTTAGAGTAGATTATTTTCATCTATATTCGAGATTATAATTGGGTTTTAATGTTAAATAATAAGAAAATATACTTTTTCTATGCTCTTTTTTTAAAGTTTTAATTTCTAAGAGAAATGAGAGTATATTTAAAATAAAAAATTTATTCTCTTTTTATTTATTAAATTTGAATTTATAAAATAATAGATTATTTAATTTCTAATCCAACAAAATAAATTTGGATTAATTTAGAGTTGTATTTTAAAATTTATGAATTTTCTCATTTTTAAGGATTTTTCTAGAATTTTTCTAATTTTTTATGAATTTATTTGGAATTATTTTGAATTAAAAATAATAAAAATTCAGATTTATATCACGTGATGATGTGGCGCAGGTGAAAATGGCGTCACCACGTGGCGGTGTATGAACATGCCACGTGGTGCACGCGTATGTGTGTGCTCATGTGTGCGTGCGTGTGCGTGTGCGTGTGTGTGTGTGCGCGCGCGTGTGTGCGCGTGTGTGTGTGTGTGCGCACACGTGTGTAATTAGTGAAATAAAACATCCTATTTAGGATTTGAGCTAACTCACTACTTACGCATATCTTATAAACCCATCGGATTTTAATTAGTTTTGTCATGTGGGACTATTATTTTATGTTTTTATGCGCAGGTGACATGGCGACATGTGGAGCGTCTGATCGCATGATTTCATAGTGATCGTCGATCGTCACTTAAGTGAGGGGGGTACGTGATAAAATGTATATTTAACTTAAATTCTTATCATATTTAACTAATACTCGTGCTTATTTTATGTAATTATGATGCATGTTATCTTAGTTTTATGAATTTTTTCCATTGGTATGCCATTTTACTGAAGTTCATATTTTTACATAATTTAGGATTAATTATGTGCTTAAGTGATTTATGACCTTTTATAAGATAAAAAAAATCAAAATTAACCACCTTTTAGTGATTTTTATTGTCTTTGGTGAAGATGAGTTAAAGAAGAAAGAGAAGAAAAGGTGATAGAGGAATCAAAGAAAATGAGTAGATGATAGGACTCACTTATTAATATTTTTGAATTCATTATTTATTCTTCTTTTAATTTATATTTTAGATGGCATGATATTAAAAATAAATAAATTTGTGATCCAATAGAGAAAATTTGAGTAAAAAAGGAGTTATATAAATGAAGATATGAATTTCTGAATTTTATAGAATTTTTTGAATTTTATTTCAAATTTTCAGGAATTTTTTGGATTTAATTCCTTATTAAAAATAGCAAAAAAAGGTTATTTTAATCGCACGGGACCCGTGAAGTTGACGTGGCGCAGTGCGCACACGTGGCAGCACCACGCGGACGCACGTAGGCGCCTATGTGGCGCGAGGAGTGACTGGGCTGGCAAGTGATGGGCCCATGGGTTAGTCGGCCCAGGTAATAGGATTGGGGTGTAGTAGGCCCATATGAGCAACTCACCCCTTAAGGGGCTTCCACCTTATATACCTGTCAATTCCTTTTAATCTCCTCCGTGTGGGACTATTTTACTTTTGTTTATGTGCAGGTGACGTGGTTGTCTGTGGTGCGTTGAATCAAAGCGCATATTTTGACACGCATCAATCGAGTGGATCACAGTCCACCGGATCCTCATCAATCGTACGTGACATATTTGCAGCCGTCGATCACGTAAGTGACATCTGATAGCCGTAAGATAATCGTGCACTCGGCTAATTGTATGTGGACACGTGGTTTCGTGAGGACAATCCGATGAAGATCAGACGGCACAAATCAAGCGAAGTGGAATCCGCGTCGTGGGCCACGATCCCACTGATTTTGCGTGATCTAACAGCCCAAATTTCATCAGCGAATTGGACGGACCACGTTTTTCATGCGAATTTGTCTATAAATTGATGTTCTCTCCCTTTATAAACTCAAATCTTGATTGAATCATGAAGAAGTTAAGCAATTTTGAAGGAAGATCATGAGTTCTTTGTGATTCTCTTGCATCCTAGACTAAATTTCGCATCAATCAATGCAAGTTAATCATGAATTCATTGCAAGACAAGGTTGGATTCTCCCCTAGCAAAAAAAGACAAATGATAGTTGTTGTGAGAAAAGACTTCTATCAGTAAATTCATTAAAAAATAATTTGGTTCGAAGTAAAAGAAAATAATAATACTAACAGAATTAAAGTGATGCAAGACGGGGTGTGAAGACCCTTGTGCCTGATCAATGGAACTGAGGGTTGTCGAAGATAGGCCGGTCAAACCTAATCTACGGGTAGGTGAGTCCTAGAACCTAAGTATGATATCTAACCTAAACCTAAGTGCAAGCAGGCATGCCGACCAGTGGAGTCGACTCCGGGTGACTCAGGGAAACTCGCAATGATGGATATGATGAGATCCTCTGGTTCCACATCTGGAAGCATGGAAGTCGCTCGTCATGGAGTAGCTTGAAGGCTGCAGCGCACGCTCAGTGTCGGACCTGACGTGCATGCCAGAAGTCTCGAATCTATACTCGTGTTGCCCTACCTAAGTCGTCCGATGGCGGTGGAGACGAGTAAAGGAAAGTTCTTCGAAAAGTAATTAAACTTTAAAAGGAGGGGTTGAAGCTAACCTGTGGAGCGAGGTGCTTGGTGGGTCAGGGTGTAGTGGAGAGTCGGCTTGGCAGTGTCGACTAGAGAAGGGGAGACGACGGACTCGAGCGCGACGGAGCGGGGGAATGGCAGGACGTGACGGGATCGCGGTGAGAGAGACGAGCACAGGCGGATGATAACATGCATATTTAACTAAATTCTGATCTTATTTAACTAATATTCATGCTTATTTTATGTAATTATGATGCATGTTATCATAGATTTTATGAATTTTCTCCATTAGTATGCCATTCTACTAAAGTCTATATTTATGCATTAATTAGGGTTAATGATGTGCTTTATGGAGGTTTAATCTTATACAAGGTTAAATAAATAGAAATTAATTACTTCCCTTAATTTACTTTGACTTTAGTAGATGATTAGAAGATTTAATTTTAAGAAGAGAATTGATGTAGGATAATTTGGAAGAGATATCTAAATCCTACAATAAGGGGAGGATCTATGATGAGATACCAGTGAGAATAGATTTATAATTCAGAGAGAATTTTATAGAGAATGCTCAGATAAGATGAATTGGCGAGAAGATAATAGAGGATATAAAATATAAGAGAGAGATGTAAAATAGGGAATATATGATATATAAAAGAGATTAAGATGGATAATATTTATTATTAAATTATTAGGATCAGAGAATCAGGAATAGGAAGAGCAGAGAAATTTATAAGAGAAGATAGAGGAGAGTAGTGACTTGAAAGAAAATAGAAAGTGACAGAGGGTCAACGTTGGACTTGAAGATATCGTCGGAACTATTATTCACGTTGAACAGAGGGAGAGGATGATACCTCTGGGTGTGAAGTCGATGCACTTGAATGCTTCAAACGATACAAGATTTCCGCGTTTAGTCTCTGATGGATGTGGGGTGAAAGCGACAGAATGGAGGGAGGGTAGAAAGTGAGATAGAACCCGGAAGATGAAGTTGCGGATGTGGGGGGTGGAGGGAGATACAGCGACGAACACAAACACAAGGATAAGTAACCCAGTAACCAATTTCATTCAAAACAACTGTCTTTCGTTGTTACAAATCGTCTCCTTTTATAGAGTGGAGATAGTGAAGAAGCCGGGCCGAAAAGGTGCGTCGGGAGAGAGAACATTTCGCCGGTTACGTCCTTTCGCTTCACGTCTTTTGCCGCGTCGTCCGACGTGGTCGTCGCTTGGTGGAGTGACGCGGAAATGTTTCGGTGATCCCGTGCAGTTTCACGATAGTTATGATAATCAGTAGAAGGATGTGTTCGTGGAGGTCAACAATGGTGAAAGTGAATAGTTGACTGGGTGGAGAAGATATGTCATGAGGCGCTCCTTCGAAATCAGCTTTATCCGTGATAATGAATCTTGGGCGTTGACTTCCATTTGCGGTCCTTCGGCAGGGAAGGTAAGGATAGATTTTCTTCTTTATACTTCGGATTTGTAATGGACCCGTCCGTGGAGTGGCGGAATCTTGTTTTCGCGCTGGAGAGTGTTCGGTTTGGATTTCCGTCAAGAGGCGCATTGTTTGTGATTGCTTTGAGAGATTGCTGGGCGTTGTGCGTCACCTTCGAGCAAAGTCTGGAAGTAGTCCTTTAGTTTGAGCTCGCAAATATTGTGATATATTTTCTTTATGCTCATGTTGGCCGACGACGTGGAGAATAGTTGGATTTTCTTTGTCGCGGGGATAATTTCGGATTGACTCGTGTGTGCAACCTTTGTCTTGTATGAAGCTTCCTTCCGTGAAGGTCTGGGTAGCAATGATAATTGTCCTTCCTCGACAGTAGAGAGATAGGATGTGCAGTAGACTTTGACCTCCATCCAAAACTTGTTTTAAAAGGGAGGTAATTTCTCTTTGCTCCTGTTACGACGTCAAGATTTTTATTCTTCGTTGTGACGGACGTGGACTTCTCATTAATCTGGATAACCATGATGCTCAGGATGCCACGCAGATGGCGACGTGATCTTCTTTGCATGCTAACCTCCTTGCGGGCACCTCAGGTAATGCGTAGATAATAGAAGTTGGGATAATCCGAGATGGTGCGAGTAGACTTTCTTGGCTGTCTGCTTGCTTCCAGGAAAATCTGCCTAAGTCTTCAGATTTCTCATCAAGGTAAGAGAGGGTGTATAATATGAAGACCTCTATGAAATAGTTTGAGAGCACTATGGGATAGCACTATGGGATAGCACTATGAACTGGATATTCTTCAAGACATTGTCCTCTTTGTGTATTCAGTATTCTTTGAAAGTCTTGGTGAGGCTGCTTCATGTGGATAATTGCATGATAATATTCATGCAAAGACTTTGGCTTGAAGTCAAATGAGAAGGTAAGTTCCTCCTTTAGATCTCTCCTACATTCTAACTAGAGGTGGGTTTTCAATGGAAGAAGGGATATTTCACAAAAGTGTTCCTATTGATATTTCGCAAGGCCACGTGGCAGCGCCATGCGGACCCACTCATGGAGGAGGCGCGGACACGTGGCAAGACCACGCGAGTCCACCCTAACGCCCTGGTGGTGCCCAAGTGGCAGTGAGAGGGGGCTAGCAAGTGATGGGTGACGAAGCGTTTTGTGCGGTCGATAAAACACACAACCGTCGGTCAAACAAAATGTATAAGTCCAAACTCACAATGACAAAGATATAAAATCAAGTAAAGTGTAAGTATCGGGTCGATCCATAGAGAACAAGGTTGACTTTAATTGCAGAGTTGACTTGGTCAAACTTAGAATTAAAAGAGGTTTTCAAGAAGTAGAGATAATATGTTATGAATAGAAATGATATAAATATACTAAATAGAGAATTTTAAGATTTAAGATCTCGGATTTGATAGAGAAAAGTCAAAGTCAAAAGTTGACTTCGACCAATAGTCAAAGTTCTGTAAAATTAGAGAATCAGAAGATGTCAGAAGATTAAAAAAATTATATATTTAGAAACTAGAGAGAAAATGGAATTTATTGATATAAGATTTGTGATTTTCCGATAAGAAATGGATTTACTATGAATTATTGAAAATCAAAGATCAGAAAAATCTTGAAATGAACACTTTGGAGAAAATCTTCAAATTGACTTATCAAATGATATCCAAATCTTAAAATTTATATATCAATAGAAATCTAAGAACCAGAGATTTCTAGAGAGACCAAAATGATCGAATTCTGATTTATATTTTGAAATTAATTGACTCCGAAAGTCAACGCTCAAATTCGGATTGAAAATAAACAGTGCTTGGTCAAACATTAAATTGAGGGGCCAAATGAACTCGGAATTCAACGAATTTGCTATCCACGGGAAGCTGATGAAATAACGAATCTAATAAAATTAGAATTAGGTTATAATTAGAGAGAGATTATTTTTTGAAAATCAGAAAAATTTTGGACTAAAATTAGGCAAAATTGAAGAACACTTAGAACTAAAACTCAAAATTAACGGTCTAAATCTAAGTAAAACTCAAATTACCACCGGATAATTGATCAAATCTCACTACTAACCTGATTCCCACAAGGATGGGGCTTCAATTCACGCGGATTGAAGTGGATTTTGCCTGATTTCTTCCTCGCGGACGTTCGGAATTCAAGGAGAAAATCCGATAAAATCCGATGATGATTCGTGATCAATCCCGCTCCGATTGGTTTGCAATCGAGTCTAAACGCGGGGGGATCACGAAGAACTTAAGATCTTTCTTTCAAATTGCTTAATTTCTTCACGATTCAATCAAGAGTTAAGAAGAAACAAGAGAGTACATCGGTTTTTAAAGAGGAACTTCTGCGACAAAATCGGACCGTTTGATTTGGTGAGAGGGGCTGATTGATGGCCACGATCGCTCCATGATCGTGGGTCATTACTACGACGCAGTCGTTGCTCCAATTGCGCGATGAATGGGCCACGATCGCGCGACGATCGGGCCACGATCCACGTTGATCGAGCCACGATCGCTTAGATTTATATCCACCGTCTGATCCATCACAAGTGTCAATCCATCTTGATGAAGACCACGATCACGATTCACTACGATCGCGCCACGACGAAGATCGGATGCTCCCAATGCCTCCACGTGTCGGCAAATGAGTCATCAATCTCCGCCACTTAAGTGTGCATTTACTCACGTGCTCTGATGGTGATCGCGTGGACTCGGGTCCATGCGATCGACACCCCGTGATCATATCCGACGCCCGCCGTGATGCCACATCACCTGCAAAAGAGAATTTTTGTGGGAACATAGTCGCACACGAAAGAAAAAAATGGAGAACGTGAGCTTATAAGGTGGGGCGATTTAACGCTATTGTGTTACCGCCCCAATCCTATAACCCGGGCCCACTAACCCGTGGGCCCTCCAACTTCCAGCCCTCTCACCATGTGGCGCCCCACATGGGTGTCCGCGTGGACCCGTGTGGCCTCCTGCCACCTGTCTGCGCCACCTGCGCCTCGTGTGGGCCATGCGCAGCTCTGCCACGTGGCTTCAGTGCCACGTTGCATCCGTGATGTGGTCCCACGCGCCATGTCAGCTCTGCGCGCCAGGTCAGCATCCATGCCACGTCAGCTCCGCGGGGTCTGTGGAATAAAAAACCCCCTTTTCACGATTTTAATGATAAAAATTCATTAAAAATTCATTAAAAATCAAATTAAAATCGAAAACAGTCAAAAAGTTTAGAAATTCATAACTTGATAAATACAACTCCTTTTTAATCCAAAATTTCTAAATTGGATCACAAATTTCTTCCTTTTTAACATCATGTCATCAAAAAATAATTTCATAGAAGAATCTAAGATGAATTAAAAATTAACTTAAATCAATTCTTAAGAAATCTTCTTAATATCATCATCACATTTTCATCTTGCAATTTATCTTTCAAAAACATGCACTAAAGTCAAAGTAATTCAAGAAAAGATATTAACTTCTATTAATTTTAACTTTGCAAAAGATCAATCATCAAGCAAGCATACAATTAACCCTAATTTATGCATAAATATAGACTTTAGTGAAATGACATACCAATGGAGAAAATTCCTAAAAACTATGATAACATGCATCATATTCACATAAAATAAGCATGAATATGAGTTAAATAGGGTAAGAATTTAAGTTATAAATGCATGTTATCAATGGGCTCATGGGTTAGTGAGCCCAAGTTATATAGTTGGGGCGGTAACGCAAATGCGTTATTTCGCCCCACGTTTTATACTTGCTAGTTTCTTTCTTTTTCTCCGTGTGGGACTATCTTCCCTTTAATTTTAAATGTGCAGGATATGTCGCAGCACTACAGACATTGGATGCGATCGCGTTAAATAAAACGCATCGATTGTTTCTGAAGTTTCTACCCTTTTTCGGATTTTTAATTTGAATTTTCATTGAATTTATATTGAATTTATGCCTTAATTAAAATCGCAAAAAGGGGTTTGATGCCGGACCGAGGGGTGGGCTCGGCCTGACGCTAAGGATACTATGGGGGAACTAGGGAAGGGGTGTGGCCTATAGTATCTAGATGATGCGGTGATGTCTCGATGTACTCCTCAAGCAGTCAACCTTCCCACACGTCGTCTCGGAGTTCCTGGGATGCGCTGAGTAGGAGGGATCGGGAATCCTCTCGGGCTTGTCGTGGCAGGAGAGAGAGCAACCTCGAGTCGTCGGTGGGAGCTCGACCGTCAACCCGGCGGCCGGATCCACGATCCCAATCCCGTAACCAAAACTCACTCAACCTAACTAGGCCCGAGGGCGGTGGAGACAGATGCGGGAAGTACTAAAAGAAATATTGCACTTCAAAATAAAAGGGAGGGGATGCGTGCCTAACCTGCGGGGCGCGAGCCCGGTCGGTCGGGGCGAGGGAGGTAGTCGGGCGCGGCAGTGGCGACTGTCGTCGAGGCGAGTCGACGGGGTGGCGCGAAAGGACGGTCGGCACTGGTCGGAGGCGAGCTCGGCGGAGGGAGGGGCGGCGTCGGGCAGCGGTACCGGGCGATGCGCCGAGCGGCAGTGACTGGGCGCGACGGCGGATGCTGGATGCGGCGGGAGGCGGCGAGTGACGATTGAAACGGTGGTGGATTGGGCCCAGCGATGGAGCGGGGTGGTCAGACCGGGGCGATCGGACGCGGCGGTGAGGCGGGACGCGGCGGAGGCGGCTAGCCGGGCGCGGCGAGCTCGCGGCGACCGCGCAGGCGCGGCCGGGCTCGGCGCTGGGGGCGGGCGCCGCGGAAGGGCGATGGGGCATGTCCGGCTCGACGATGGGGTGGGGATCGAACGCGGCGGGACGGGGCGGCGGCTCGCGGGAAGCGGAGGGAGCGGGAGGCTGCGGCTGCCGCCGGGCGTGGCGGCGGTGGCAGCAGGACGCGAGGGCGGCGGCGGGGACGCGACGGCGGCGCTGGGCGCGGTGGCGGCGGGATGCGGCGGCGGCGATCGCGGCTGAGCGGCGGCCGACAGGGGAATGGCGGTTTGAGCGGCGGCGGCCTTGGGCGCGGTGGCGGCGGCGGCTGGGATCGGGCGGCGGCGGCGGATCTCGCGCGGCAACGACGGCGGCTTGGAGCGGCGGCGATGGTGGCGGCGTGGAGCGGATCCGGGGCTAGGAGCAAGAAGTGGCGGCGGAGGCGGGCGGCGGCGGCGGCGTCGGCGGTAGGACTTCTTCCCTAACCTTCCTTGAGCAGCCACTCGAGAGGAAGACTCTTCTTTTCTCAAATGACGGCTAGGGTTTGTGGGGGTCCCTTCCCTCTTATAGAGCCCATGGTGGGCCAAGAGAGGAAAGGGCCCACTTGAGGCCCACAACCCACACCCATGCTCATAGAAAAGAAATAAGGTTCACAAAGGGAAAGGGCCTTAGGCTAGGGCCCCGAAACGAAGGGAACCCACCCCCAAGGCCTAGAAGAGAGAGAGGAAGATATGCAAAGGCCCGCTTAAACACGTGCGGGCTACAAAAGTGCGAAATAAAAGGAAAGGGTAGAACGATAAATCCCCGCGCGCGCGAGCCTGATGAAGTCTGTGGTGGCGAGATGAAGTCCTCACTTAGTGTAGTGAAAGTCGGCATCCTTCGTCTTCGCCTGTCGAGGGGGCTGGACGCGCGTGGGTGTCGGCTCCTCCGGCGCTTTAGTGTCATGCCTTGGTGGCGACGGGGGTCGTACGCCACCAGGGTTGCTTTTCCGCAGAACCCGTGGATGATGTGGCGCACGCAAGCTGACGTGGCACGCAGGACCAGCGTGCGGATGCGACGCGGCACTGAGGACACGTGGCAGGGCCGCGCGTGGCCCACGCGAGGCGCAAGTGGCGCGGACACGTGGCAGGAGGTGATAACATGCATTTATAACTTGAATTCTTACCCTAATTAACTCATATTCATGCTTATTTTATGTGAATATGATGCATGTTATCATACTTTTAGGAATTTTCTCTATTGGCATGTCATTTTACTAAAGTTGATATTTATGCATAAATTAGGGATAATTTCATGCTTAATAGATAATTAATCTTTTGTTTAAATTAATAGAAGTTAATCTCTGTTATTGAATGAGTTTTGACTTTGGTAAATGTTTGGAAGGATGATTTTATGATGAATTTATGATTTAAAATGTTTAATGAGAAATGATTAAAGTAAATTGTAATTCATCTTGATTTCTTCTTTCAAAATATATTTTAAATGATATGATATTAAAAAGAAAAGAATTTGTGATCCAATGGAGAAAATTTGGATTAAAAAGGAGTTGTATATTTTAATTTAGGAATTTCTGAAGTTTTATGCCCTTTTTCTGAATTTAATTTGATTTTATATTTGATTTTTAGAGGTATTTTATATTAAAAATCGGGAAAAAAAAGGGTTATTACCTGCATGCTGATGTGGCGAGCGGGCCCAGGGCGGCGCTGACGTGGCGTGCGGGACCGCCTCGGGGTGCGACGCGGCACTAAGGCCACGTGGCAGAGCCCGGGTGGCCCGCACGGGACGCAGGAGCGCAGTGGCGCGGCCACGTGGCAAGAGGCCACGCAACCACGCAGGTACACGTGGGCGCCCGTGTGGGGCGCCACGTGTCGCGGAGCAGAGAGGAGACATTAGGACAGTTAATAGGGGAATCTTCTCCCCTATTTAACCGCGTCCTGCTTCTTTATTTCTTCCGTGTGGGACTATGTTCCCACACGCTCTTACCTTGCAGGTGACATGGACGCGCGGCGAGCGTCCGATCTCCTCACGGACGGCTACGATCGCGTGGACCCGAGTCCACGCGATCATCAAATCCACCACGTGCGAAGAAAATAAGAGTAAGTGATGAGGATCGGACGACTTACCTCGCACCACGTGGCAACCCGAGGACCTCTCGATCGGCATCGAATCGAAAGGCTTGAGATGCATCAAACGGCTGCGATTGTTCGCAAAATGGCGACGCACGTGGAGCGATCTGGACCGGGGGATCTTCATCAGATGGACGTGATCTCGCGCGAGGGGAGCACCGTGTGCCACGTGATCTAACGGCCACGCGTCGGCCGATTTTCTTCTCTTTTCGGAGGAGATCTGGAGCGTCAGATTCAAATCTGACGGCAGAGAAGACAGATGGAAAAACTCCACGATCACGGCCCGATCGAACCGCGATCGCGGCGCGATCGAGCCGCGATCGTTGCTCCTTCAGAGTGGAATCACTTCCATTCGATTGTACGGCGTGAGACGTGTGACCAGGACCTTGATCATGGCCCGATCATGGCGCGATCGTGGCCCGATCGCAGCACGATCGTGGCCCGATCGCGGCGCGATCGTGGCCCGATCGCGGCGCGATCGTGGCCCGATCGCGGCACGATCGTGGCCCGATCGCGGCGCGATCGTGGCCCGATCGCGGCATGATCGTGATGCATTTTGAAGGCCAAATTGAAACTGTTTTACCTCAAATTCGGGAGCTAAGAAGCCGCACCAGAGAATCGCCCCCACGACGCCGAAATCGACGCGCATGACCCGCTCCATCACCCACGATTTCAAGCCCAATTTCCTCATTAAAAAGCCATGTACTCTTTCTTTGTTCTTCAACTTTTGATCGATTTCAAGCCCAATTTTCTTTGTTCTTCAACTTTTGAAGGAATTAAGTGAATTTCGAGGAAGATCTTTAGTTCATCGTGATCCCCCTGCGTTTAGACTCAATTCCGAAGGGATTGGAGCGGGATTGATCACGAATTCCTCCTTGATTTCATCGAATTTTCCCCTTGAATTCTGAAATTCCGTGAGAAAGGATCCGAGCAAATTCACTCCAATTCGCGCAAAGTGGAGCTTAATTCTCATGGCAATCTGGTTAGTAGTGAGATTCGATCGATTATCAAGAGGTAATTTGAGTTTTTATTAGATTTAGAAGTTTAATTTTGCAAATTAGTTCATAGTGTTCTTCATTTTTCCCAAATTTCGGTCCGAAATTTTGCTGATTTTGAAAATAGGATATCTCTCTGATTATAATTCCAAATCACTTGATTTTGGTTTCATTGGATTTCTCTTTTCATCAGCTTTCCGTGGATAGAAAATTCATCAAATTCCGAGTTCATTTGACCCTTCAATTTGAGGTTTGACCAAGGAATGTTCATCTTTCATCAGAAGTCAAAAGTTGACTTTCGGGGTCAATTACTTTTTATTGACAAATCAGAATTTGATTATGGTCTTGTTGGATTCCTCTAGTTCTTAGCTTTCTATTGACATATAAATTGAAAGATTTGGATTTCATTTGGTCATTCAATTGAAAGATTTTATTGAGGTGTTAATTTCGGGGATTTTATAATAGTTGATTTTCAATAATTGATAATAAATCCATTTCTTATACAAAAATTACGAATTATATATCAATAAATTCCATTTTCTCTCTAGTTTTCAAATATATAATTTTCGTAATCTTCTGACTCTGTTTGATTCTCTGATTTATCAGAACACCTACTGTTGGTCAAAGTCAATGCTTTGACTTTGACTTTTGACTTTTCTCTGTCAAATCCGAGATTTCAATTCTTAAAACTTCTTATTTACCTTATTTATATCATTTCCATATCTTACATCTTATTTTCTCTTATTTAAAACTCCTTTTAAACCTAAGTTTGACCAAGTCAACTCTGTGATTAAAGTCAACCCTGCTCTCTGTGGATCGACCCGATACTTACCCAATACTTGATTATTATATCTTGTCTTTGTGAGTTCGGTTTAATAAATTTTGTTTGACCATCGTCTTTGTGTTTTAACGACGCACAAAAACGACACGTCAGGAGGCCACGCGGATGCTCGGGTGGCGCCACATGGCAAGGGGGATGGCAGGTGAAGGGCCCACGGGTTAGTGGGCCCTGGTAAGGTTATTGGGGCGGTAACGCAACCGCTTACCGCCCCTCTACCTTTTATATGCAAAAGTCTTGCCATTTTTCTCCGTGTGGGACTATGTCCCGAGCTGATTTGAAATGCAGGACGCGTGGCGTTGCGAGAGGCATTGTATGCGATCGCAAAGAGGAGAGATTCATTGATCACGTAGACCGGATTCCACCAGATCATCAATTAAGACATATGCGGAAATTACAACTGGTGACCGCGTAAGTGAATTTCGACGGTCGCGATGAGATCATCCGTGAAGCTCGTCGTGGACGCGTGGACGCATCGTAAGCATCCGATCTTCATCGGACGGGCGGATCATGCGAAGGACGTGGAACACATTAGATGGACTGTGGCTTAGCTTCCGCGTGCGATTGCCACCGTCCAATTAACCTGGAGCAGATCGGACGGCTAGAATTTGTCGCGGAAGATTTCCACGCGCTCATGGCTCGATCGCCATGCGATCGTGGCTCGACTGAACCGTGATCATGGCTCATTTGTGGGCGATCGTGGCACGCGATCACGTCACGATTGGTGGCCCACGATCGTCGTGCAATCATGGCCACCAATTGGCATCCAATTGCGGATGAAACGGCCTGAATTTTTCGAGCAAAAATCCCTTTAAAAACTGATATACTCCTTATTTCTCAACTCTTGATTGAATCGTGAAGGAATTAAGCGATTTGAAAGAAAGATCTTGAGTTATTTGTGATCCCCCCACGTTTAGACTCGATTTCGACCAAAATTGGAGCGGGATTGATCGCAAATTTCATCAAATTTCATCGGATTTTCCCCGTGAACGCCGAACGTCCGCAAGGAAGAGATCAAGCTAAATTCGCTTCAATTCGAGTGAATTGAAGCCCCATTCTTACGGAAATGGGGTTAGTAGTGAGATTTGATCGATTACAGGTGGTAATTTGGAGTTTTAATTAGGTTTAGATATTTAATTTTGATTTTTAGTTCTTAGTGTTCTTCAATTTTGCCAAATTTTAGTCTGAAATTTTGCTGATCTTGAAAAAAATATCTCTCTCTGATTGTAATTCCGAATCACCGGATTTTTGTTTCGTTGGATTCCTTATTTCATAAGCTTTCTGTGGATAAAAAATTCGTCAAATTCTGAGTTCATTTGGCGCCTCAATTTGACATTTGACCGAGCACTGTTCATTTTCAATCCGAATTTGAATGTTGACTTTTGGGGTCAATTACTTTCAAAATACAAATCGGAAATCAATAATTTTGGTCTCTTTATAATCCTCTGGTTCTTAGATTTCTATTGATATATAAATTGCAAGATTTGGATATCATTTGACTAGTCAATTTGAAGATTTCCTCTGCGGTGTCCATTTCGGGGATTTTCTGATCTTTGATTTTCAATAATTCATAATAAATCCATTTCTTCTTGAAAAATGACGAATTTTATATCAATAAATTATATTTTCTCTCTAGTTTCCAAATATATAGTTTTCGTATTGTGACATCTTTTGGTTCTCTGATTTTATAGAACTTTGGCTGTTGGTCAAAGTCAACACTTTGACTTTGACTTTTGACTTTTCTCTGTCAAATCAGAGATCCAAAATCTTAAAACTTCTTATTTAGTATATTTATATCATTTTTATACATAACATCTTATTTTTACTTCTTTAGAACCTCATTTAAACCCAAGTTTGACCAAGTCAACTATGCCATTAAAGTCAACCTTGTTCTTTGTGGATCGACCCGATACTTACACTTTACTTGAATTTCTATCTTTATCTTTATGAGTTCGGATTTATAAAAAAAAATTATCGACGTTTGTGTGTTTTAACGACCACACTTAAACACTTCGTGAGTCAACCACCTTTCACCTTGATATAGGTTCCTTATCATCCAAACTCTAATCACTATATCATAGGTACCTTGTGAATAAATGATCTCAAAAATCAGTAGGAAAAATCTTATTTAAATTCCCTTACTTCTTTTCTCAACCACCCATAGTTAGAAGCATAGGCGAGATCTATATGTTGGTAACTTATGGAAGTGAATATCCTCGGTGATAACCTCAAGTCAAGCCCATGCATGAATAAAACTGAAGTCAAGACTGATCAAGACTATTATGAAGACAATTCAGCATGAAGACAGCTTATGATGATAATCAGCATGAAGGAAGCTTCCAACAAGGAGGACTACCTCCCATTTAAACAAAGCCCTCACGGTTAATAAAGAAGATGAAAACTCAATCGGATATCTGTCAATGGACAGTCCTCTTAACTACCAAAACCTCCAAGATCATCACAAGATCAACTAGCTTTCACATCCCATCCTCCGGCCATCATGGGAGCGTTGAAGACACATGAAACCTTCCACAATATTAATGTCAATGGGTTCCACGTGAAGTCAAGCTTCATAAATGGAAAATACCAAGGTCACGATCTACTCAAGATGAATATGATGATAGATACATCAAGAGAGAGTCTCACAGCTTTGAATAATGTAAGACTTGGTATGAGTTCTCTCCACCGACCAAATAACCAACTACACAACCGCCACAACCGTCAAGGACTCTCATTAAATCTAAGATTCCACGGTCCACCCTTCTACAAGACTTGGAGCAGTGAGAAGGCATGAGACAATCCACAAAAAGATGCTTAACTGCCATTGTCACTACCTCAACGCATCTCATCATTCTAACTTCCTTCTTCCTCTTCTCTATAAGAGGGACAATTATAAAAGAAAGACGGATGTTGTTTTATGAAATGAAATTGTTTTCCTTAGTTGGAGAATTTTTGTGTCTATTGTGTGTTCTATTCACTCTCCCACTTATCTCATTCCGAGTTCTATCTCCCTATCTATTCTCCCTCCCTTGTTGTCCCTTTCATTCATCTCAAGTCACGAAGAAAATCGAGGATATCTTGGATCGTGTGGTGACTTCAAAGGCATCATTTTCACGTCTGAACAAGGTACTCATCCTCTAAAATTATTATAGTAATAAAGAGTTCCGTTCTTAAATCATTAAGTCCAACATTGACCGATCTTCCTAACTATTCTTAATCGTATCCCTATTATCCAAAATATCACTAAGTTACATCTCCATTCCAAGGTGATATCATTCATATATCCTCTCTTATATTGTAGGATTTAACTAGAATCCAATATATTTACCCAATCTTCATATAACTCGCTCACCTTTCTATCATATTCATCTTACTCATATTCATCATCGTGCATTTATCATCTTTTTCGAATTATCCTACACCAAACTCCATAGTTAAGTGTGCTTGAGTGAGAGCAGTATCAAGATGGGTGACCTCTTGGGTAGTACTCATATTTTATCATGCTCAAGGATATTAGTCCCACATGGGCTATATTTCTATCTTTCTCTCTTTCTTTTCTATAAATAGAGACTTATAATCTCGCTTTACTAACTCAATACAATTGGGCTTTACCATTCACAGAAGTTTTAAAGATCCCATGTCTAGGGATTTATAATTCATAAGCAAAACATGGTTATCCATCCACAAGATGTCTTTGGTGTCTCAAGTCAAAAGATCATATACACAACTTGGTGGCGTACGACCCCCGTCACCACCAAGGCATGACACTACGGCGCCGGAGGAGCCGACACCCACGCGCGTCCAGCCCCCTCGACAGGCGAAGACGAAGGATGCCGACTTTCACTACACTAAGTGAGGACTTCATCTCGCCACCACAGACTTCATCAGGCTCGCGCGCGTGGGGATTTATCGTTCTACCCTTTCCTTTATTTCACACTTTTGTAGCCCGCACGTGTTTAAGCGGGCCTTTGCATATCTTCTTCTCTCTCTTTTAGGCCTTGGGGGTGGGTTCCCTTCGTTTCGGGATCCTAGCCTAAGGCCCTTTCCCTTTGTGAACCTTATTTCCTTTCTATGAGCATGGGTGTGGGTTGTGGGCATCAAGTGGGCCCTTTCCTCTCTTGGCCCACCATGGGCTCTATAAGAGGGGAAGGGACCCCCCCACAAACCCTAGCCGTCATTTGAGAAAAGAAGAGTTTTCCTCTCGAGTGGCTGCTCAAGGAAGGTTAGGCAAGGAGTCCTACCGCCGACGCTGCCGCCGCTGCCGCCGCCGCCGCACACGATCATGCCGCCACCGCCGCCGCCGCCGCTCCGCCGCCACTCCTTGCCCTAGCCCCGGGTTCGCTTCCACGCCGCCGCCACCGCCGCCGCTCCAAGCCGCCGTCGCCGCCGCCGCCGTGATCCGCCGCCCGCCGCCGCCGCGCCAGCCGTCGCCGCCGCAGCCGATCCCGGTCGCCGCCGCCACCGCCGCCCAAGGCCGCCGCCGCTGCGCGCCGCGCCAGACCACCATCCGCCCTTCTCGCCGCCGCCCAGCCGCGCCGTCGCCGCCGACTCGACCGCCACCGCCGCCGCTCAGCCGCCGTGGCCGCCATCCCGTCCGCCGCAACCGCCGCCCGACCCGCCGTCGCCGCCGACGCGAACCGCTGCATCTGCCCCTCCGTGGCTCCCGTAACTCGCCGCCCCGTCCCGCTGTGACCGGTCCCCTCTGCCGCCCGGTCGCCCCAACCGCCGCCGTGCCCCGCCGATCCGGGTCGCCTGCGTCGCGCCCGGCCGCGATCCGCCCGCCGCCGCGACTCCGCCGCGCTCGCCCAGCCGCCTCCTCCTCGGTCCGCTCGCTGCCGCGTTCGGACCGAACCCGGCCCGAACGCCTCGCCGCGCCTCGCTGCGCCCCGCCGCCCGCGTCCCCGCCGCGTCCCGACCTTGACATCTCCGCCATCGCCCCGCCTGCCGTTTTCCGTTTCTCCCCTGCCGCTGAGCTCGTCGCGGCTCGCTCCGCTCGCCGCGAATCTCCCTCACCTCCGACCAGTGCCGACCGTCCATCCGCGCTACCCCGCCGACTCGCCTCAGCGTCCGTTGCCATTGCCGCGCTCGACGACCTCCCCCTCGTCCCGACCGACCGGGCTCGCGCCCCGCAGGTTAGGCACGCATTCCCTCCCTTTTATTTTGAAGTGCAATATTTCTTTCAGTACTTCCCGCATCTGTCTCCACCGCCCTCGGGCCTAGTTAGGTTGAGTGAGTTTCGAATACGGGATTGGGATCGTGGATCCGGCCGCCGGGTTGACGATCGAGCTCCCACCGACAACTCGAGGTCGCTCTCTCCCCTGCATCGACGAGCCCGGGAGGACTCCCGACCCATCCTACTCGGAGCATCCCAGGAACTCAGTGACGACGTGCCGGGAAGGTTGATTGCTTGAGTAGAACGTCTAGCCATCATCACATCATTTAGACACCGTAGGCCACCCCTTCCCCAGTTCCCCCATTAGTAACCTTAGCGTCAGGACGAGCTCATCCCTCGGTCCTGCATCACAACTATGGCATGAATCAACCTGATGGACAATTAGGTATAATATCATTCACGGATTCATATGGATTAATTCAATGAACTCTTTCTCTAAAGTGCACCCACTATCTAACTCGACATGCTCAAAACTCGAACAATGCGAACATGGAGAAACGTCACTATGTGCTACTGGTGTAAGGCCATCAGAACTTGTTCAGATCTTAAGTGAATCCATGATCAAATTTTGTGCCGAGGTTAGCTTATTAATCTTGTTCAAAAGCATGTCTGCCTCTGCATCCAACATCCCTCCCTTTGAGGGAGTGCTCCGTCCTTCGAAGGATTTAGCCGCATGATGGTGGCTATTCTCCACCACCAACTAGATCAACTCGAGGGCTTCATCCTCATATTTGCTCATAAATGTGCCTTCACTAGCGGCATCAAGCAAATATCGATCCAGCGCACCTAAGCCATCATAAAATATCTAAGTAATCTCATGCTTTGGTATGTCGTGATGTGGGCATTGTCTCAAAAGATCTATAAGTCTCTCCCATGCCTCATAGAAAACCTCGCTCAGCCCTTGTGAGAATTTGCGTATAGCTCTTCTCACGGCACTAGTCTTCCCTAACGAGTAGTATTTATCCAAAAATGTGTCTTCCATATCCCTCTAGGATTCAAACTCGTGACCTCAAGTGAAAAACTGCTCCTTTGCCCTTTCCTTTAGTGTGAAAGGGAAGAAGCGTATCTTGGTGGTCTCGAAGAGGACATATTGGAATTGATTGAATTCGCACACTTGGCTGAATTCATCCACATGTCGATACAGATCCTCCGATGGGAGTCCATGAAAAGTGGGTAAGAGGCTAAGTATGTGTGAGTCAATTTTAAAATTCGCACCTCTTTGAAGAGGGGCATTGACTCATACCTTAAAACACCTCTCATTAGACCTTCTAGAAGTTATGAATTAAACCTTTGAACACCTAGAAATTATAACTAAAATCTCAATCGAATATGATCATAAAATCTATTACAAATAGAACCTAGTCAACTAAATATATTGACCATAAACAGAACTCCAATGTGAACCACAATAGCATTAAAAGAGAGTTTGAATCAGATTTATAATTTCAATATTATTAGGCTAGAAGATCACAGTAAAACTAATCTCAAATTACACTTAGAATAGCCCCCAAATACCTACCTTGATTACACGTGAACACTACCCCTAAAAATGCTACTAACCAATTCAATAGAGCACACCAAATCATAGTTTAAAATGCATATGTGTATTGTAATTTGTAAACACTAAAACTGATCTTGAATTTAATCCAAACGAAAAAGAAAATTCCTCTTTTGAATTAGGGCTTGGAGCTCAATTTTCCCCCCAACTGAGGATACTGATAATAGAATATTTGGACAATCCAAGGCTTGAGAGATGTTTTGGAGATCTATTCCAATTAATAAGATATTTTTTTAGGGAGAGTGAGAGACATCTTTCTCATCAAGATATATCCCCCTTTCTTATATTTTTAACCCTAACCACCTTCCACTTGCAAAATTGTTGTAAGATACAAATAAGATGAAAATAATAGAGAACATTAAGTGCGGTTGTTGAAACACACGATCGTCTGTCAAAAAAAATTTATAATTCCAAACTCATGATGATTTAAATATAAGAAATCAAGTACACTCATAAGATCGGGTCGAACCACAAAGAGCATGGTTGATTTTTATCCAATGAGTTGACTTGGTCAAACCTAAGTCTAATTAGGGTTCTTGAGATTAGAAAATGATATATTATCAATAAAAGTAATACTAATATATGAAAGAAGATATTTCAAGAATTTTAGAAAATATTTGAAGAATAAGAGTCAGAGAGTCATACTAATATATGACCAAATTTTGACTTTTTGTAAAATCAGAGAGGAAAAAGGTGAGAAAATATTACGAACTATTTTCAGAAACTAGAGAGAAAGAGGAGAATTCTGATATCAAATATGGAATTTTTAGAGAAGAACTAGATTTACTATGATTTATTAAAAATCAATAAACAGAAAAATCCCAAAATGAAGATCTCAGTCAAAATCGTTAAATTGACTTGTCAAATGATATCCAAATCTAGAAATTCATATATGAATAGAAAGCTTACGATCAGAGGATTCCAAAGAAACCAAAATTATCAAATTTTACCTTGTATATTAAGAGTAATTACCCTCCAAAGTCAACGCCCAAATTTGGATCGATTTTGAACAGTAGTTGGTCAAACATTAAATTGAAGGGTCAAACCTTGGTGAAAATCAACGAATCAAATATCCACAGAAAGCTGATTGAACAAGGAATCCAATAAAATAAAATCAATGGAATTGGACTTAAGATTAGGAGAAATACTTATTTAGAAGTCAAAAAAAATTTGTAATCAAATTTGGGCAAAACGACAAAATTTCTGATTTCTAAACTCTAAATACCTATCTAAATCTAATCTAAACTATCTAAATTGCCAAGATTATGAAGGAATCACACAACTAACTCGATTGACGTGAAGATTGAGCTTCAAATTGCTTTGATTACAACGTTTTTATCTCATTCCTTCTTCGTCGTGCATTCGGCGTTCAAGGGGCGAATCCAAACGTTTTCTGGCAAAATTTCATGATTAACTTGCCTCAATCCATGCGCGATTGAGTGTAGAATGCAAGAGAATCACGAAGAACTTGAGATTTTCCACAAAAAATGCTTAATTTCTTCACGTTTCAATGAAAAGTTCCAGTTTAAGAAGAAAGAACGTCTATTTATAGAAGAAACGATCACAAAAAATCTGGTCCGTACAATTTGCTGCAGAATCATTAAACGGTCTAGATGCGTCCACATTGCGCGCGATAAATAGACACGTTCTCACAACGCTGGCCCACCTCCTCCTTGATTTTCGCCATCTGATCTTCATCGGAGTGTTGTTGAGCAGCCACGTGTCTCTCCATAATTCGCCAAGTGTGCGATCAAATCACGATCGTCGGATTTCACTTAAGCGATCAATGGCTCTAAATTATGCATATGCTTTGATAGTGATCTGCTGGACCGGAATCCACTAGATTAATGCGCATCGCTTAGCGAGATTTCATCTGACGCACTACCACGTCGTCTGTGGAAGTTGAAAGAGGTATCACACGGAAGACAACGGGAGAGATTATCAGGTATATAATGGGAAACTCCCTTAGGCATTCGCGTCGCCCACTGGGCCTTAGTACGCCCCCCTATCCACTTACTTGGGCCCATTATACCCGTGGGCCTAAACCCCTTGCCCCGGTCTATCCTTCGCGCCACGTAGGCACCCACGTGGGTCCGTGTTGGCCCTTGTGGTGCCACCACATGTCCGCATTGTGTCACGTCAGCTCATGCGGGTCCAGTGCATAAAAGCCCTTTTTTGCGATTTTTAGCATTTAAAAATTCTAAAAAATTCCTAAAAATCAAAAATAAAATCCAAAAAAATATAAAAACTTCAAAAATTCATAACTTCATTTCTGGAACTCCTTTTTGACTCAAATTTTCTCCATTGGATTAAAAATTAAGTCTTCTTTAATCCATGCCCCTAAAATAGAAATTTTAAGAAGAAAAATTAATGAATTTAGAATAATATTGAGTCAACCCTTTAAGGTTCTCTTTTGATTCATCCCATCCTTCTCTTCTTCTACTCTCTTCTTTTAATCATCTACTAAAGTCAAAATGAAATCAAAGAAAATGGTTAATCTCAAGTTGTTTGACTTTGGAAAAGGTCAAACATCAATAAAACACAATTAACCCTAAATAATGCAAAATGTGGACTTTAGTAAAATGGCATGCCAATGGAGAAAATTCATAAAACTATGATAATATGCATCATAATTACATAAGTTAAGCATAAATATTAGTTAAATATGATATGAATTCCAGTTAAATATGTATGTTATCACTACAGGATCAACCATACTCATCATATAAGTGGAATCAAATAGTGTTATTCTTTCTAGACAATTCAATGTCCTTCTCGAATATCCCACGAATAAGAATGTTTAAAACATATGTTTAAAGAATAGTGATCACTATATTATGATCTCATCATAATTCACTTAATCACTATATATGCTCAAGGACTTTGTTGCGAACATCACACAAGGATGAAAATAAATTAATTTCATTGTAATGAATATAAATGAGATTCATAGAAGTGTGATTGACTTATAGGCCAAATAATATCCATCACTTTGGAGAGGGCAAGGAATGAAGAATGACATAAAAACCCAAGGAATGAGAAGATGAAATGTAACTATGATCATCAAATAAATCAACTCCCGACTAAAACTCTTATTAATCCTAAAAACTTATGTTCTATAAATAGTAGCATGCCTTTACTTGAAAATGATCATGATGAGAGAGTAGGTGAAACCCCACCAACAGTTGATGAGTGTAGGGGGATAGAGGATATGAATATTGTATCTAAACTTAGGAATGAGAAGAATTTGAGAGATCCATATGAGAGTAGTGTAAAAAATAATCCTAAAAAGGGAGAGGAAGAAGATTTATAAGATGAGAAAATCCAAACGAGTAATAAGGAACTAGATAAAGTATCTCCAAACCCTAAGGACTATACACCACATATTCCATTCTCGAGTGCCTTGAAATCGTCCAAGGAAAAATCTAGTGACTCTTGCCTTATAAAAATCTTTAAGGAAGCTACCATTACTATTATTCTAATTGATGTCATTCCAACTATCCCCTCTTATTCTAAATTTGTAAAGGATCTTTGCACACCCTTTCGGAAACCTAAGCGAGTCCATCTTTTCAAGAGCGTGAGCACCTTTAATTGCACGTGAAATGGAAGGGATGATATTTAATAGATCTCTTTTAGATTCAAGGCCTAACCTTAATGTTATCCCTAAATCTCTTTATGATAAATTTAAATTTGGAGATCTAGAGCCTATTATGTGAAAATTACATGCACCCATGATCTACGGGAGACCATTTAGCTACAGGGAAAGCCATTACATAGTTTGGCAAGCTGGAGGCCTTGGCTTTGGCAAGCTTGAGGCATTAGCTATTGATAATTAGGGTTTAGTGGCTTATGTTTTTAGTTAGATGGATTTAGGTATTAAGGTCATTTTTTATTTAGTTGAAATGTATAAATTTTTTACTTGTTAACTTTATAAATAGATATTGTTTAGGAAACTGGGGTTCACTAATCATGTCGCTAGGGCATAACTAGGGTTTAACCCAGGTTTAACAGTTTATTATTTGCTATTTTATGTTTAATATTGTCCAGATGCCGATGACAGATGACTGTGTACTCTATACGATATCCATGGTGGACATTTGGATCTGTCTTGATATGGTTGTACCATTGGACTGATATCAGCCTCAATATTGACATATGATACTGTCATCTAGACGGACAATCTCTACATCTCCCCCTCCTTGTTCCCCTCAATTCGCCTCCGCCATAGCCTTGAGACCTATGACAGGTAAAGCCATCCTTGGACTGCCTTTAGAAACCCATTTTTATTTGGGTTTAACCCTAGAGGCCCAAATAATGGGCCTGAAAAAATATTGGGCTGGATTTACTAGCTACCTAGCGGACTGGGCCAATTTCTCCGAAGATAATCGAGCCCACCTCAAGCCTATTTCAAGATCGAGGAGTCCACGATTTGTGTCGATTTCGAGATCGAGGAGTCCACGATCTTTATCGATCCGACTCGATAAAATTCGGGATTTTTTCGCCCTTTCTTTCCTGCACTGATCTTCTTCGGAGTTCGTCGGATATTCTCTGAAGTTTCTTGGACGTTGCTCCGCAGATTCTTCAGTACGCGTAGGCTCTCGACAGAGTCCGTCACTTGCCGCCTAAGAAGGCGTCACCTCGTTGCAGATTTCCACCACCTCGTTGATGATACGAGAGCGATAATGTACATCTCGATGACAGCGCAAAGGTAGCAAAACAAAATCTCTTACTTTCCCGAACAATTTCTCCGTGGAATTTAGTAAAACAAAATCTGTTAATCCGCTTCGCAAATTTCACGGAAAATAGGCGACCTTCCCGCATCCGCTTAGGGCAGGAAAAAAGAGACACGTGATGAGTGATATATGCACATGTAAAAAACCTACATGATAAACAAGTGTCGGATCAAATCAAGTAAGTTATTTTGTTTATGCATGCAAGCGATTGGATGAAATATCGATCTACTCAAGTTCATACGCCAAATTCATCGTTCATTTTTAACCTTTGTCCAGTAATGCGGAACCAAGAAATCCATTTGACTGTCAAACAATGAAGAAGTGATCGCCCCTAAACAAAAATGAAGATCCATGTCGATGCACTGGAGGAGACGCATTGAGAAGGTTCTGCAATAAATGATGCTAATCATGATCTGTCGGAGGTTCGAGGATCTATGAAAGGTTTATGTATCCATCTCTTCCGAGGAAAAATGAAGGCGGCCATGTACAGGCGATGGTAACGTCCAACCGCTATACCTTCATTCTACGACCCCTTGTCCTACATAAAGGATTTTTTCCTGCTTTAGAAGGTAGATCTCGACGACTCTCATCGCTCCCTTCCTCTCGAGAGGCTATGCTCAAGTCCTAAAAAACTCTTCTTTTTTTTAAATACAGGAATGAACTCTTCTTTTCCTTGTCGGAAAAAGTAATTTCCGTGTGAACTCCATCCAAGTGCGAGGCTCTGAGGATCGAGGTATTTGATCAGGAGCGATCTGACAGCACGGAGTCGCTCCAGGAGAGCATCAAGTCTCGTGTCATAGAGGGTAAATCTGCACCAGAGACGACGCGTTACATAGAACGAAACAGAGGGAGGGAGAGAGAAGGGTCGTCCAGTAGTAAAAAGCCATACCTCTGATGAACTCGAATGCAACTGTCGGAACGTCCAGTTCGTCTTCCACCAATCTATAGATGTCGACCAGCTGCGAACCAAAAGTTTTCAACCATTCAGTCGATCGCGGTCGAAGAATACTATCCGTGTTCAAGTCCTTACCTCTTGAACGTGCAATTTGGAGTCTTCGGTGAAGGCCATTAGGAGCTGCCGCCTGATGCCGGAGTCAACGAGGAACATCTTGGCCCCATCCTTGATGGTCTCCGTGAGATCTAGTTTTCGTTCGGCAGGCGAGCTCCTCGACTTCTCCTCGGCCTTTTTTAAAGCGGGGTTGACATTCATCTTGGCGACGTTCTCCTTGGCGAGGACGATGAGGTTCTCTAGCCTCTTCCACTGGAATATTCCGTCCTTGAAGAGGACCTGAATCAGGCGCTCGCGCAGCGCGGGATTCGGGTCCGTCAGGAGCCGCTTGGCCACGTAGGGATAGGCCACCTGCGCCGGATATCGATGTCAACCAAAAATGCCACTCCTCAGGATGATCGCCAGGTCTACTATTTATTATATGTGAAGGATCTTGCGATAAGCACCTCAAGAAATTTGAAGTCCGGCTGGAGGGTGAAGCAGATGCCCTCCTGAGTCAGCAGAGAGCGGATGACGAGAGAAAACCTCTCCGGAATGCGGATGGGATACTGGTAAACCAGCTGGTTGAACTTGCCTGGTCAACGCGATGAACCACGACGCTCATCAGAGCATGAGTCATGAAAAAAACATCAGGGGCAATAAAACTGAAAAGGTACCGGTTACGCTGCGAAAATTGAAGTCCGAGAGGCCTTTGCCGACGGAATTCTGCCAGATGGCCTCCAGAGCGGGGACGATGGGGGTGACGTCGGTGCCCGGCGCGAGGAAACCGAGCCGGGTGAAGTCGTTGGCCATCTCCGCGTAGTCCTCGTTCACCGCGTGAACCACGGCGTCGATCAAGATCTGCTTGTTTTGCTGATAATTCGAAATAAGCAAGTTCAGAGCGACGACTACGATGATGATGGTTGACGAGTGAAGCCGAGGAAAAAAACAAAAGAGTATGATCTCAACCTGACTGAGCACGGCGACGTTTCCAAAGTCAACGTACGCGATGCGGCCGTCCCGCATCGCGAAGATATTCCCCGGGTGAGGGTCTCCGTGAAATAATCCGAATTCCAGCAGCTGTCGCAACGCCGCGCTCACCCCCACGGTCAAGAATGCATCGACGTCCAGCCCCGCCTCCTTAATTGCCTGAAATCCCGTCATCCTTCTCCTTCATACCATATGGCGAAAAGAGCGGCGGCAGAAATTTAAGTTTTCAATCTCACCTGAGGGTCCGTGCAGCGTATGCCGTCGATCCACTCCATTACTATGACCCGGGAACCGGAAAGCTGCGAGTAGACTTGCGGAATCTTCACGGAGGGATCGTTCTTGAAGTTGTCCACGAAATCCTGAATGTTTCGCGCCTCCTAACATGGGCGACATCGCTGTGACGATAAACGCGGAGAAACGGGAAAACAATAGAGTTTTGGAGATAGATGGAGAGGGAACGAGTAGAGCACCAGCGTGTAATCGAGCTCCTCCAGAAGTTTCTCGCCGAATTCATCGACGATGAGCTCCGCGTTGCAGCCCAGTTTCTGCAGACTGATCCCATTGAGGAAAGAGGCCAGCGTCCTGAAGAGGAAAAGATCACGGTAGATGATAGGCTCGATTCCCGGTCGAAGAACCTGCCGGCGACGTCAGGAAAGTTGATCAGTCTAGCAAAGAAACATTTTAACTGAGTGATGATGTTGCCGAAGAGTTCAAAGACCTTGATGGCCACGTCCTCGCCAGTCTCCCGAAGGGTGGCGCGGTAGACTTGGCCCAGGCTGGCCGCGGCGATTGTCTGGGAGGATATCCTGCTGAAAATCTTTTCCAGAGGCTGGCCTAGGTCCTCTTCGATAATCTTGAACGCTGTCTGCGCATTAATAAAAACATGCCCGGAGATTTCAAATTGGAATAGATGGAAATGTCCAAATTACGAGCGAGAATAAAAAAATTGCCCCGGCGAACCTCGTTCGGGAAGGAAGGCACGTCGTCCTGTAGAATGCAGAGCTCGTTCATGTAGTCTTCCCGGATGATGTCGGGGCGGTTGGCCAGCACCTGGGGCACAATTGAATCCGCGGCGGAATAAAAAAATTGACAACATTCCAGTCGCATTTTCGGAGGAGGAGAGCAAGAAACGACCGCGGGTCTCAGCAATCGGACATTAGTTAGGAAAGAGATTGCACCTGGCCGGCCTTGATGAAGGAGGGACCGAGATCGCAGAGCAGATTGCGGAGCTGACGGGCGCGAAAGGGGACCACCTCCTCGTCCTGGCCGACGAGGCAGTCGTAGGCGAGGGAAGACCAGTAGAGGCCCAGATTCCAGACGATCTCGACGCCACGACTGGCCAGCGAGAAGATGGCGCCGGGCTTGGGGGGCTCCCCCAGTACGCGCCGGCGCACCGCCTCGGGCGTGTACTTGGGAAAGGGCACGCACACACCGCGCTCGATGTCCAGCTGCTCCATCGCCGCCATACCAGCCTCCCTGTCCAGATCCGCCGCGGTGGAAATCCGCGCCATGGGGCCGGCCACGCGAAGGCGCGGAGGAACGGAGAGGCCCGATGAAGAAAAGGGACGGCGGAGACGGCACGATGCCTCCTTGGGCAGGGAGCGATGTGCGAGTGAAGAGGATGAGGAAGAGGCGAGGGCGGCGGGGGAATTGCAGGCTTCCATGGCGGCGGTCCGGGGAACGATGGCACTTCTCCGGCCGCTAGGCGCAGGCTGCTTCTAGAGGAAAGAAGAGGAGCAGCGGGAGACAGGGAAATAGCGAGCCGCAGTGGGCCCCGTCAGGCCCCACCATCTTCATTCATGCCCACACGCTCTAAGACTCAACCCCAACAGTCAAGAGTCCCTCTCTCTCTCTCTCTCTCTCTCTAATCTCTACTGCGTATATGACTGACTCTCTGCGCGCATGAGCCGCGCCAACTTGCCCGGAGGTATCTCCTTTTGCGTGGAACCGGATAGAGTTCCCAGAGCACACGTCACGGTGCATTGTCCCGTCGACGCGGTGACCCAATCGCCAGGAAATAAATTAGAACGAATCGCCGATCACCGGTCCCACTCCCGGCGCCCCGGTCCTCTTTCCCTGCGTTACGTATGGAGGGCGGAGGAATTACACGAAACTCTCTCCCCCGAGAAAGAGCAGCCGCCGCTAGGTCTCCCAAATATTCCAGAAAGTCACGCACGCCGTTTTCGCTGAGAAAGGATGAGCGCAATAGAGGAGGAAGGAGAAACTACTCAATCTCGGGTTAGCGATCAAGGAAGAACCGGAAGAAGGGGGAAAAATTTTTGCCACGAAGAAAAATGAAGAAACCGGGCATCTTTGGTATGAACGCGGAGGAACAAGCAGCAGCAAAAAACACTGGGACTCGAACGCGCAAGAGCGGAAACAAGAGAGAGAAGCCGAAGATTCTACTTCTTCAAGCTCCCACGAACGCCGGGCTTGGGCCTGGAGGACTCGGCAGGGGCGCTTACGGTGTGGAGATCCTGGAGCTTGGTATCGTCGAAGGGGATCTTTGGGTGGCGGGCCTCGTGGTGGATCTGCATAGACTTGATATCTGGGGCAGTGATCTTGCAGTGCGGGCACTCCAGCTTCGCGTGCCCGCCCTTGACCTGCCCCAGCCGGTCGGCCTGTCCCGCCTTTCCGCCCCCGCGATTCGTCGTCGCCGCATCGATCTTGGACGCGATCTCTTTTGCGGTGTGCTTCTTCGGCTTGGCCTTCCCCGTCATCTTCTTTTCTTACCGTCGCTGCTGGACGAAGCCGCGATGGCAGATTTCTCGGCACCTGCAAAAGGGCAACGGCGCTCTGTGTCTACCCTAACCCTAACCGCAGTTCCGAAAATCCTAAATCGGGGCGAGACCGTGTGCTTGCGACGGTGGGAAATGGCAGGGATGACGGCCTGGCCCGGCCCGGCCCATCTCAAAAGAGGGATAAAAGATAACGACCGAAAATAAATGTAGAATAATAAAAATCCCGCAGACCTTTTGGGGGCAAATTCTTGAAAATGAAGAAATACTGGGCCAGACATGGTCAACGCCCACCTACTCTAATTCTGGGCCTTCTATCTAGAGAGCGAGGCGCCGGCGCCGGTTCACCCTGCAAGCAGCTTAGGAGCCGAAACGGAGATGCTGCTCGTAGAAGTCTATCAGCTGTGAGAGCGAAATGAGACAAGATGAGACGAGACAGCGATGCGATCAACTGAAATTAGATAATATGCCAAAGGACGGTTCCTTTACCAGCGCAGGATAGTGAGATTTGAGGAACTCGTTGCCGACTTGGACTTCTCTGCCGTCGGACCTGCAAATTCAAGGCGACGTCACCGGGCCAGATCTCACTAGGCAGCAAATATACCGAGATGACGGGAGTCCTTGAAGAAGCCGATAGATGGACCTTTTCACCGAGTCCATGAACAACTACGATAACGCAGGAAGCTATGCACACACAAAAAGCAAGCGAGACGAAGAGAAACAGTAGGAAGCAAACAGAGAAAAGAATCCGCATCAAATTGGGGTCGCGAGAATATAAACCTTCGGGCGACGAACGTGACCGAGACTTTCTGTATATCGTTGGATATGGCAGCGGCGAAAGCGACTGTCTTGACGATCTTGACCAAACCGCCATCTTCGGCTACGGCTACTCCCGTTACAGTATCCCCGTCGACGGTTTTCTCAGCCGCTAAACCCTGGAAATCGGCGGCCTTGTCGGGCGCGTCTTGCTTGAACCTTCTGACGCTGCCAGATTTCCTCTTCCTTGCGCCGGTGAATCGCTGCGCCGGGGACGCCTCACTCTTGGAAGGCTTGTTCTCCTCCCCCAGGCGCAGGTCGACGGAGACGGCGCCGGCACCTTCCTCCGCTGAATCGAGGGCCGCCATTTTGACGGCATCGGGCTTTCCATTGTCGTCGAGGATCGCCTTCCCTGCTTCCTCCGACGGTTTGCTTTCCTCAGGAGTCGTCGTTCCCTCTCCGGTAAACAACCTCTCTACTTCGCCGACAGGCTCTGAAGGATCGGTAGAATGCGCGTCGAGATCATCGGGTTTGACTTTTGACCGAGAAGAAGCCGGTCTGCCAACCCGCTGCTTGTTGCCACTGAGAGGCCTCTTTCTTCCCGCGGATGAAGGTCCCGAGCTCTTCCGCTTCCGCTTCCGGGTCGGCTTGGCCACCTTTTCCCTGCACGTCGAGCGTTTTCCGAGAGACGGGTCAACAAGATAAGGCACCCGTGGGAGGAGAGTAGGGACGAGCTACCTCTCCTCAAATGCTTCGATGATGTCCGCGCAGGGCTTCACGTTGTCAAAGGGTTCCCAGGTGTTGGCTGTCTCCGGCCAGCCTCGCCTGAAATAGCCAGAAGCGGCAAGAGCACGAGAAATCGGCGGTCAAATTAGGGGCGGTAGTATAACCGGGAAGGAAGCTCAAGCTATTAAAATCAAACAAAAAAAAAACAAAAAAGGTTGGAGGAGCAAGAAAGAAGACTGACCACTTGATGAGGAACTGAATCTGGCCCTTGCGCATCCTCTTCTTCCGGATGTCCTCGATCTCGTAGAAGCCGTCCGCCAGCTTGGGCCGCTCCTCCACTTTTTCTTCCTCCACCCCGTTATCGTCCTCGTCTTCATCGTCATCTTCCTCGTCGTCTCCACCGGTCAAACCCTCATTTCCCAACTCTTCAACCGCCGCCGCGTCCCTGTCGCCGGCCTCCTCGCGCGCGGTCTTTCGCTGTCCGTCGACGTCTTCGGCCGCGGGCGCCGCAGCCCGGGTTACCGGCGAGACGACGGCTTCGGCTTTGCCCGCCTTCTTGCGGCCGCCGCTTGCAGATCTCATCTTGCCGCCTCCTTTTTGATCCTGCCGCCTTGTGCACGGTTCGGGTTGTTGGCGGATGGCATGCAGCTGCCGTCGCGGCGTCTCGCGAAGCCCCTCTCTATTCACGTCCTTCTCCCTTCCGGATTCTACGGAGTAATCAAGCGGCTCTTCCTGGGAGTCCTCTTACCAGTTATAAACGGGAGGGCCGGAAACGGAGAAGCAAGGATTATTGATAATTTATTAAATGAAAATGGCGCAGCGTGAACTGAAGCGAAGGCGGGATCGGATGGTCCATATACAGAATCCGATGTAGGCCCAAATAGAATTTGAAATCCGCGGGTTCGTCCTCATCCCGACGCCGACGATATCATGCACCCCGAACATAGGTTCCAGATAACATCCGTTTAACATTTTATCCTTGAGACACCAAAGGTATACGTGTCGAATCCACGGAGAAATAATAAAATTTTGAGATATCTTTTGGAATTCAATCAAATCAGACAATGAAATGTGGTGAGAAAGTAGGGAAATTAATATTTTTGGAAAGAAGACTCGAAGGCAAATCGACAGAATCAAAAATCACTGAATTTGGATCAAGATTTGTGGAGAAATTATCGAGTGAATGAGATGGAAATTTCTGAATTTTAAAATTACGAAAAGCCAAAATTGAAATTGAAATTGACTAAAATTATGATTCAAAATTGAAATTTAAAGCTATAGAAAGAAAGATTAGGATAAAACTCGATCTTCATCCCAAGATTGCGCTCGAATTGATCCAATTACTCACCGGATCAAAGGCTTTTCATTCCCAAATTCGAAATACAATCGTTGATTATCAAGAGCTGATTTCTTCCTATTCTCTTAATGAAATCTCACTTTTCATGCACTCCGTGGACGCAGAAATTGATCTAGAAGTGATCTGAAGCAAGATATTCAAGAGATTTGGTTTCTAGACAGTTCGATTACTTGAAGAACCCAATAATGATTTACAATGTCGAAGAAAATCTCAATTTATAGGACAAATTGAGCGTAACCATCGGATAAAATGTTTGATCTTCGTTTAACGGCCCTGATGAAACGCAGGAGTGCGAATCATTATGGTTAAGTCATGGTCGTTGGATCGCAGATGAACCATCAAGATTCTGCCACGTCTTGTGTGTTATAAGTAACACATCAAATGCTTGCCGTTTGATCTTGATCGGATGATCCATATGCATTTCGTCGGTTTTAATCTCAGCCGTTTTAACTCCTCAGATCAACGGCTGAGAATAAATCATTTTAAAATGATTCGCAGACAAATAGGATTGTGTTGTATACCCCCCCCCCCCCCCGTTGTAAGTGAAGATCGACGATTCATCTTCAATGCGCACATCGAACGATCCTCGTGCTGCCTCGTCACCTGGGCACTTAAAACACGAAACAAAGTCCCACATGGAAAAAATAAAATAGAAAGTGAGTGTATATAAGATGTACGTAATTAAGGAGTTAGCGAAAATCCTTAATAGGGTGCTTTCTCCTTAGTCATACGCACACGCGCACACACACACACTCGCATACGCGCGCACATATACATGTGTGCGACACATGGCAGTCTCAAATGTCGCCACGTGGCACGCTTTTTCTGCTCATGCCATGTCAGCTGCCACATCAGCACGCGAAAATAAAAATTTATTTTTATAAATTTAAATCAAATAAATCGAATTTAAATTCAAAAAAATTTAGAAAAAATCCAAAAAGTTAGAAAATTCATATCTTTTAAAATATAACTCCAAATTAATCTAAATTTGTTTCATTGGATCAGAAATTAAATTATCTATCTGATGTAGGATAGCTCTTAAGCTGATGGTATGTATGATGAAGATAAGGAAGAAAGAGATGTGAAATATGAGGAGAATAATTAGTAGTATTAATTAAGAATTATCCTACAATAGAAAGGAGGACCTATGAAGTGATATCAAATTGAGAATATAAGAGGTAGAAGAATGAAAATAGATAATTTAGATATTGATCAGATCAGAGAGATTATAAGAGAGAGATAATATAGAATACATGAAATAAGAATAGGGAAGATAGCGGGGACGATAAGAGAGAGAACGGGGATAGGGACGTGGTTAATATATTATATTATATAATATAAGAAAGTAGATGATGGAGAGAGAGAAACAAAAGATGGTAGGGAGATTAGAGTTTCTAACGCTGGACTTTAGATTTTGGATGGAATATTATCACTGTACGGAAATTGAGGATGAATACCTGAGTCGGCGAAGAGGCGATGCTCCTGGGATCATCAACTGATGCGGACTTCCTCAACGAATCTCTGACGGTAGGAACTGAAAGCGACAGAAGAGAGGGGGAGAATAGAGAGGAGGGTAGAACTCGGACGACGAGGATGATACGGGAGGGGTTGATGGAAATACGGGATGAACGCGAACACAAAAGGGAGTCAAGGTAACCAAGAACCAATTCTTTCATTCAATGATAAAAAACTGTCTTTGTTTCTGACACTTCTCTCTTTTATAGAGCAAGAGATTTGAGAAAAGAGAAGACAGGAGACGAAGAGTCTCATAATCGGAGATAGAAGAAGTTACGAGCGGTTGTTGCATTCGTTGAGGCGTCTTCTGGCTTATTACGATCCTTTGTCAACGGGGTCAACGCACACAGTCATTTCCATTTAATTTTCGGAATTGTGGGCTGACGCGGATCGTTTCTGATACCCTGCACGTGTTATCGGTGACGGTTGCAGGCGTCGGGAGATAAATGGTTCTCCGGATTGTTGGCGATGACCGTCGTAGACGCTACTTCCGGATACACTTGTTGATGATGGTGTGAACCGCAGCCGTACAAGAAGGAGAGCTGCAACCGCAGCCCAAAAATGGTGAGTCCTATGTTCCTCAGGTTCATGGCAGCTTCTTTGTCTTTCTCCGTCTTCAGAAACCTGAAGTCTTTCTTCGTCGGGAGTATTCACATGCTTTGACGTCGTGATATGGAGATTGCACCAGATCGTTCTATGTGTATTCCCCTGTCGTCGTCTTCGCTGCATCCACGTTCACGTGAGGTCATCGGGTTTCTCTGATGACAGTGGCTTCACGAGGGAGTCTTTGGCTGTGAGGAGTCTTCTCGGTAAGTTCTGTAGAGGGTTGACCGTAGAATACTGGATCCAAGGAGGGCCTTTGACCATAATTATAACGGGTAGTGATATCCTGTTAGCTCCCTCTTCAGTAACCGTGAGTGTCTTATGTAGATGGGAGGTGATCTTCACTTGCAAAGCTTCAGATGGTTAACTGCATAATGATAGTCATGCAAAGGATTTGTCTTGAAGTATACTAAGAAGGTAAGTTCCTCCTTTAGATCTCTCCTAAAATTTCTATCTATAGGTGGGTTTTCAATGAAAGAATGGATATTTCACAAAAGTGTTCCTATTGATGTTTCTTGAGATCATTATTCACAACTATACAAGGTACCTATGATATGGTGGCTGTGGTTTAGACAATAGGGAACCTATATCAAAGGTAGATAGGTGGTTGACTTGGTCCTTCAAAGAGTTCTAAGTATCTAGGGATAAAAGTTAATTCCTTTTGACCAAGTCAATCTTTAGATCAGTTGATAAATGGAAGAGGAGGGAAATCAATCCCCATTGGGTCTTCACTCTCTTTTAAAGGCTTAGAGAGTTCTTCTTCACTCACTTCATGGATAGTGAGTTTTTCAAATTGTTGGGTGAGGAAAAGGATTGCATGTTGTTGTAGTTGTGGATGGGTTCTCTTTCTCAATGCATACCTTGGTTCTATAAGAACCCTTGTGTTCTTTTGTTGAGAGAATTCTCCATCACTATCATTTTAAAAAGTCAAATTTAAAAAAAATAACAATAGAATAAATTTTTGTTTAAAAAATACACTCATTTCTTTTAGATTTTAAAACTTTAGAAAAATATATGAGTGTATATAAAATGATTTATCTTATTATTTAACCTTAAAAACTAATTATAATCTCCAGTAAAGATGGGTTCTAAAAATATTCTTCTTAATTTATCATAATTAACCCTAAATTAATGCATTTTGAGATTATAATGACTTTTTCATAGAATGATAGATAAACCCTCAAAAAATATGATAACATGCATTAGAATGGAATGTTTTATTCCTTAGTTTTCATAAATAATCATATTTTTCATGTTTAATTTGCATGTTATCAATATAAATATATGATAATTGCTAACAAAAAGGCTACATGTGTGGTTATCATACCCCCATTAACTCCCAAGACATGTGATGTAGCTTGGCAAGAGAAATATTGGAAATTCGATGTGTGGATTGGGTAAAACCTATCAGTGGTTAAATAATTCACATTCGATATAAAATTAATTAATTAATTAGGGACAAATAAAGAGTTATTAGATCCATTGGGACTAGAGATCACAAAGATAAGTTTTTTGGGCTGCAAAATAAATAAATAAAGGAGTTGGATCTTTAAGAAAAACATCACTTATTACAGAAGTACCTTAAGTTTTAAGATTTGAGGGACCATGCAACTCTCTTCTCTATAGAGGAATCTCTTTTCTCCTCTCTCTCTTGAAACCCTCTGTGACAAGTAATGGTGTAGAGATAAGTGCAAAACAAGGAAACATTGGCTGGATGGAGAAAAGTTCCATTGAGACAAGGAATCAAGGTCAATGGAAAATGGTTGTGTTGACATTAGATAAGATGCGAAGTCCCACCAATGAACCATCGCACTCAAAAGGCATCACTTGATCTCTTGAAGAGTATATACTATCATTTTCATGGGAAAAAAACTTAATAAACTCCTAATGACTCTAATTTAAGTTCTCTTCAATTTAATAAAAAAAATTATGTGAGACTAAACGAGTTTAGGATGACACATCAAGTTGTAGAGCATTTATAGAGAGGGAGCACACTACAACCATTTGGTCAATGAGAAGATCTAGCCCGTGTATATGGTAGGGTGATAACTATAAAAGGATTGCATCCATGCATCATATACTATAGAAATATTTTAATTAATAGCTTAATTGTATGAGTACTCATTCCTTTATTATTGAACATTATATGAATGTATGTCCTATCATGCATCACTTTCTGTTTTATTTATAAGACTAACCCACACTTGAGTTTTCAATCTTTTTTATGAATTATGTGGATGCAAGGACATACTTAATGCCAATTCAACACTATCATCGTGAAGAAAGCAGTGCTTGCATATGATAAATTGAATCTTCCTATGTTTTAGGATGGTCCACAATTAGAATTGAAATCAAATTTGGGTCAACCTTTTTTTTAAGAAGGTTAAACCAAAGTTAAAATTTTAAAATAACCCCTTCAATTCTTTTCATGATTTTAGGAATTCATGGGTAATAAAATATAAATTTTAATTATTGCATGAATGGAGAAATTTTGTTGGCAAAAGGAGTTGTATTTTAAGAGAAATCGAATTTCTATGTTAGGGATTTTTACTGGATTTTTAACATTTTTTTAGAATTTTCTTTTATGTAAAAAGGGTTTAAAAAGGGTTCAACATCATGGCCAATAATATTTCAACATGTGGCACTAGAGAGTTAAGTGCATGTGCACAAGTGGAAGCCTCTGTGGCAACCACATAGTTGGTTGATTGAGAGAGAGGGAGAGATGAGTCTATCGCATAACACGTCATCAAGGTAAGCTCTTAGCTTTTCTTATTATTCTTAAAACAATCTTGAATAGTTCCCATGTGGGGATACAAAATTTTCTGACTCAAACAAACATGTGGTGGCATCCTAGCATGTCGATTGGCCCAGCCAATCGGAGCTACCCGATTAGTGGACCAAAGCTCCACAAGACTTTTCAAAAAGAAGCATTGTTCTTTATTTTTTGTGACCAATCAGGTTGCAAAACGTGTCACACCTTGACTTCATGAATGCTAATCAAACAACAAAAATTAAGTCTCTCTCTTCTCTCCTAAAAAAATCAAGACACGTGATGTGTCTATGCCATTTGATTGCAATCATTTCAATCGGATGGCCCAGATCTGTATTGACCATTAAAATGTTAAATCATCAATTATAGCCCAACCAGTGCACGCTACATGGAGCATGACGAAGAAAATCTGTGAGTTCATTGAAAATACACAGATAAGCGTCAAAACAAGTTTCAAACTCATCAATTTAATAAAATAAACATGAATTAAGGAGTATAGTGGTGAATAAGGGTCGAATCCACCTAGAATTAAGGTACTTTTTGTATTCTTTGAAATTCTATCAAATCAGACAATGAAATTAGGTGAGAAATTAAGGATTTTGATATATTTGGAAAGAGAACTCAAAATCAAATCCATGAAATCAAAAATCACAGAACTTGGATTAAGATTCGCGGAGAAATCGACGAGCAAAATTTAGAGAGAAATTCAGATCACAAAGAGAGAGAAAATCGAAATTAAAAACAAAATTGACTAAATCTACGATTCTAAATTGAAATCTAATGTTATAGGAAGAAATATTAGGACAAAAACACTATTGAAAACCCAAGATAGCACTCGACTTGATCCAATTATTCGCCGGATCTGAGGTTTTTCATTCCGCAAATTCAAAGACGATTGTTGGCATTCAAGAATTGATTTCTCCCTATTCTCTCAACAAAATCTTACTTTCAAACACTCTTTGGATGTGGAAATTTATCTAGAAACAAAGGGAAGCAAGAGATTCCAGGATTATGGTGTCTAGGCAATTCGATTACTCGAAAAACCCAGGAATGATTTATATCATCGAAGAACATCTCAATTTATAGGGAGAATTGGCCGTAACTGCTCGATAGGCATTTTAATCTTTGATCAACGGCTCTGATGAAACACATATATGTGAATTTTTACTCTTAAATCGCATCTGTTGGATCGATGATGGACCGCCGAGATTTCGCTGTATCGTGCATGAAGAAGAAACGCGTGAAACACTCGCCGTCGTATCTTGATCTAACACTCCATATGTGTTTCATCAGTTTTAATATCAGTCGTTATTACTCCATAGATGAATGGCTGAAATTAAATTATTTTAAAATGATTCGACGACAAACCATAGTGTGCCACGTACCCCTTCACTTAAGTGACGATTGATGATCACGATTGAATTGCGCGATCGGACGCTCCACGCGACGTCATGTCACTTGTGCATATTAAAACAAAAAGATAGTCTCACATGACATAAATTGTGGCAATTGGACGTCTATATAAGGTATACGAGATTTAGAGAGATAGCGTTATTCTGAAAGGGATCCTTAATCTCTCTAATTACACTCGCACACAAGCGCGCTCGCACACGCGTGCACGCACAGATACGCGTGCGCCACGTGGCATGTTCATACACTGCCACATGGCGACGTCGTTTTCACCCACGCCACGTAAACTGCCATGTAAACTGTCACGTCAACACCTGATTAAATCTGATTAGTTTATTCTTTAAAACTTAAAATAAATCTAAATAAATTCATAAAAAAACCAGAAAATTTCTTTAAAAATCCCTAAAAATTAGAAAATTTATAACTTTTAAAATATAACTCTTAATTAATCTAAATTTATTTTATTAAATCAGAAATTAAATTATCTATCATTATAAAATTTGAAATTCAATAAATAACTAGATAATATAATTTTATTTCAAAAATACACTCATTTGTTTTAGAATTTAAAACTTAGAAGAATAAATGAGTGTATAAAAAGTATTTTCTCTTATTATTTAGCATTTAAAACCTAATTATAGTCTTAAAAAATGGGGATAATCTAATCTTAATAATATTTATCTTGATTTATCATAATTATCCCTACATTAGTATATTTTGAGATTATAACTTAATTTTCATAGAATGATAGATAAACACTAAAAAAATATGATAACATGTGTTAGACTGGAATGCCTTATGCCTTAATTTATATTAATACTCATATATTTTTCATATATAATTTGCATGTTATCAATGCACTCTAATGCATCCAATTAAAATCAAATGACTAAAAATGCTCCAACTCAAAATCATGATAGCTCATGATCTAAAAGGCATTTTGAGCTAAATTATTATGGTTCGATTTATCTTTTCACACTCCATACATCCCCTATTTGATCAGAAAGTTAAAAAAAATTTGTAATTTTAAGGAAAAGATGATTTTACCTCTCAAACCTAAACCTTGTAAACACTCATATAAACTTCAATTTTCTCTCTCTTCTCTTGTTTTTTGGTTGTCTCTAAGAATCAAGAAACTAGAAGAGAAAGAGTAGGTCAAGGCCCAAGTGGTGCATTCCTTGATTCTCGATCTTATCGTAGAGATAAAATCAAGCAAATGATTGAGATTGGAGCCGGTCTAGAATCACCTAGACATGGACATGCATGATGACAATCCCCTATTCCTTTATTCTTTTTAATCATCTCTATGACTAGTGTAGAACGATTTTCTTTTCTTTATTATGTAGTAGCATTGTTATCATCCAATCATCAAAAATCTCTCACTCAATCATCAAAATTCGATCTCGCTATCATTGTCCATCCTTCTCTCCATCGATCTCATTTTCATCTCTTTCATTCCCATCACGTCATCTCATATATGATTTATTTCTTAATGTCATCAAGAAAAACACCAAATCATCATTACATACCTCTCACCACATGCTACATTATATATAAACATATCTTTCGAGCCCCTCATCTTCCATTCAAAGTATCTAACCTCATTGCATAGGCCTCTAGAAGATTTGACCCTTACTTTAGCGCTATAGTAAGTGAGGAAATTATAAATATTATTTTATAAAATCGATACACAACAACAACATTAAAAATCAAAAAATAAGATTATCAGCAGAGATAGCAGAAGTGGGAAGAGATTGGTAATATATTGGCACTAATGGGACTCCACATAACACCATAGAAATAAATGACTCTCTCTAATAAAAAATAATTAATAATAAAAGAGATAATAGATTAGAATTGGGTTGGATTTATATGGTGATTTATATTAAATTAAGAAAGTGAATAAGCTTCTTATTGATATGGATATGAATGTTAGGAGTATTAAGGAAGGGAGAGTCAAAACCTTGTTGCTCTACATCAATAATAAAAAAAATTGATGCTTCAACCAATTGGTTCCTCCAAATTTTCCAGACCAATGATCAATGACATTCAATTTTACACCAATAGACTCTTAAATGATGATGAATACCTTATACTATTGTTTCGTTATGCTACCCAATTTTCCAAGGCAAAGAATAAGATGATTACAAGTGACAAAGATGAGATGAATGTATAAGACTTGTCCTTTCCAATACAAAAGATGGCATCCATTTAAGTTAGGCAATAGCTATTTTTAGTAGTGAAAACTCAATAAGAAAAAAGAGTTGGAGGAAAAAAGGACGTCTACCTTTATATAGTGAGGTAGAGACCTTGCAAGAGAGTAATTACAATAATGTCATTGTGCTCATATAGGCCAGCTCAAACTCTCCAGATGGATTGTGGATATTGACTAGTTTAGTTGTGAAAACCAAGACCAAGTAGAGATGATTAAGGCGTATAGCTTCCTAGGTCGATCCGCATGGATTTTAGGACGAGAAAATATCAATATTAGTGGCAGGAGGAGGAACCATCCAAAATTACTTAGAAAGTTTAGCTAGAAGATGTAAGAAATAGAGTTTGGGAGACTTAATATTAAGAGGAGACTATGGGAGAAAGAGACAATAAAGAGGGAAAGGAGAGAAAGGGAAACTGGAGGAGCTAACGGAGAGAAGGAAAGAGCATGAGTTGGAGAGAAACCCAAAAAGAGAGAAATAGAGAGAGAGAGAGAGAGGGAGAGAGAGAAGAGACCTTTGGAAGAGAGAAGTGGAAACGAGAGAGGGAGAGATGAGAGATGAGAGTGTGAGTATTGAATGAGAAAGAGGGAGTGATGTTAAGCGAGAGAGAACTTTGGAGAGTGATGTTAAGCGGACTAGAGGACCAAAAGGATGAAACGCGAAAGGAATCGGAATAGAAAGAGAGAGAGAGAGAGAGAGAGAGAGAGAGAGAGATAAGGAAAGAGCAGACCTTTAGAGATATGAGGATCGCGAGGACGAGGAAGAGCGAGAGTGAGTGCGAGGGGAAATTAAGGGAGAGAAAGCGAGATTGAGAGAGAGAGAGAGAGAGGAAGAAAGAGAGAGGAAGAGGGAGCATGAGAGAGGGATGCGGTGTAGCGGAAGGAAATTAAAGAGAGAGAGAGAGGAGAGAGATTGAAAGAATAGCAGAAAGAGAGAGAAAATGCTGGAGATGACGAGGAGGGAATGCTGCTTGCGCGTGACAGAGGAATTTGGGGCGGGATCCGACGAGATGACGAGGAATAGAGGTGAAGAGAGAGCTCGGAAATGACAGAAGAAGAGGGAAAACGGGAGAGGTTGCGAGTGGCTAAGGGAGACGAAGAAAAGGAAAGGGATTGTGCAAGCGGTTTAGAGGGAAGGAGAGATTGAAAGAGAGAGAGAAAGAAAGAGCCGACGAGCATGATTGCAAGAAGAGTTTAGAGAGAGACGCGCGGTTACGAGAGAGAGGGAGAACGCGCGAACAGGTGGAAAGAGAAGGATTGAAAGTGAGAGATTGAGAGAGAAATTTATAGAGGAATTCGTACCGACCGCGAGAGATAAGGCGATAGAGATGGAGGAGATCGATAGATTAGGAGCAAAAAAACACATAGGAGACGAAACGAGTGAGGGTGAGAGATGTTAAAGAAGACAGAGTTAAAGACGACAGTGAACCGGGTTCACGTGATAAACCGGCTCACTCCTGCAGACCGACGAGCCATCTGGACACAATCACTTACCCACGTGGACCAATAGCGTGTAATCCCAAGAAACGGTTATAACCGTTTCTTGGGGTCCATTCTCTTATAAATATAAATGTAATGAACTCATGAGAAATATACAAGAAATACTATTTCAGTTTCTTCTCTCCTGTCATCGCTCTCCTCTTCTCTTCATTCTCTTCACGAATCCCCTCGACTCTCTTCATGGTATCAGAGCCAGCGGCTTAACAAGATTTCGGCAATGGCAGATTCACCGTCCGAAATCACGAAGGATGAGCGAAGCAAGGCAATCACCATATCTCCAACGATTGCAGCTCACACGGTAGGTCTTCATGTACCTATCAAGCTCACAAGAGAGAATTTTCTCCTCTGGAAGACACAGATTTTTCCATTACTCAACTATCACAATCTTGCTCACATATTGACGCAAGATCCACCGATATCTACTCAACTGGATGATCACGGTGGGATCACAGTCAATCCAGCTTATCAAACCTGGTGGCGCCAAGATCAGCAGGTTCTCTCCTTAATTGTCACCTCTCTTTCTGAATCGGTCATATCCTGTATGGTAGGAAAGACCACGGCCAAAGATGCTTGGTCGGCACTTTTGAAGCATTGTTCGTCCACTAACCACTCACGTATCATGCACCTTCATAATCGGCTTCACAACACTTTAAAAGGTACACGATCTATCTCTGATTTTGTGCAAGATATTCAAAGAATATGTGAGGAACTTGCAGCTGCCGGTCATCCAGTTCAAGAAACCGTGGCAATATATGCTATACTCCGAGGACTTGGATCCTCATACTCTGCTTTCTGTGCTGGCATTTCATCGAATTTAGCCAATCTTTGTCTTGATGATGTAATTGCGCAAATACACTCCTATGATGAACTCACGAAATTCTCAAATCCCACAAAGGACACCCTGACTATGGATTTCTCACCTACTGCAAATCAAGCACAAGTTACTTCATCGACCGCGACGAAGGGACGCAATAATAGCAGAAACAGCTAGGAAGAGGGAGGAATGGCGGAAGGTATACTCCAAGATGTCAATTATGTGAGTCGAGTATGGTCATCGTGTCTTTGGAATGTAGAGAAAGGTTCAATCGCACCTTTCATGGTCATCAACATGCTCCAGCAGCTCAAAATTCTCAGACTCCTCCTCCTCAAGCTTACAACCTCAACTTTGGACCTTCCCCTGCAACACAAGATCACACCTGGTATCCAGACAGTGGAGCTACACATCATGTTACAAATGATGGGCAGAGCCTAACTGATCCATCCCTCTATCAAGGACCGGATCAGTTACAAATAGCCAATGGCTCAGGTTTGACAATCTATTCAATTGGCTCTTCATCATTAATATCACGATCTTATCCACTCAAACTATCTAATATTCTACATGTCCCAGAAATCAGAAAGAAACTACTATCAGTATATAGATTGACTAATGACAATGCAGTATATGTCGAATTTCATGCCACTTGCTTGTGTTGTGAAGGACGAGGCAACAGGGGAAGCCATTGCTCAGGGGAACAGTCGGGGATGGTGTGTACCTTCTTGAGCAAGCTCATCAACCTCAGGTGAACATTGGAGAAAGAACAAGCCTTAATCAGTGGCATCATCGGCTTGGACACCCCAATATGAGAGTTCTACAAAATGTTATCTCACTCTATGGACTTCCTACACTCTCAAGCAATAAAAATCTAGTGTGTGATGCATGTCTTTCTTCAAAATCGCATCGACTTCCTTACTCATATTCCCAACATCAGACAACTAAACCACTTGAGATTATTCACTCAGACCTCTGGGGACCCTCTCCAGTAACCTCACGTACTGGAAATAGATATTATGTCATTTTCATTGATGACTTTACTAGATACACATGGCTGTACCCACTGAAGCTCAAGAGTGATGTTCTGCAAAGTTTCTTGGATTTCCAACATCGGGTTGAAAGACAGTTTAATCTGAAAATTATAAGTCTTCAATCTGACTGGGGAGGTGAGTTCCAAGCACTCACCAAACATCTAAGAGATCAAGGAATTAACCATCGAATCTCCTGTCCACATGCTCCTGCGCAAAATGGGACAGCTGAAAGGAAGCATCGTCACATTATAGAAACTGCTCTCTCACTTATGCATCACTCATCCTTACCTCATCAATTCTGGGACGAAGCTGTATGTGCATCAGTGTATCTTATTAATCGTCTTCCTACACCAAACCTTGATAACAAATCTCCATTTTATCGGGTCTATCATCAAGAACCAGATTATACCTTACTGAAGAGCTTCGGATGTGCATGTTATCCCTGTCTTCGTGCCTATTCCTCCTCTAAATTTGATTCTAGATCAGAAAGATGTATCTTTCTTGGCTATAGTGCATTCCATCATGGATACAGATGCATGTCTTTGACAAGTGGGAGATTATATATAAGCCGCGATGTAATCTTTCAGGAACATGTATATCCATTCCAAGAACAACCTGAGATTATCAACAGTGAACCTAATTTGTCTCCCAGTCTCTTAGGCACATCTCCACTTCTCACCAGACCAAATTCTGAAGCACCATCTCCACATCAACATTCGCCAACTATTACACCTACAGCATCTGAACGACAGGAAGAACATCATCTCTCACCTGTTGAATTAGAAGTCCATACTTCATCGATAGCTGAATCAGAAGCCCATGACTCACCGACCGATCTTCAGGTGAGGGATGATTCTCCTTCTGATTCCTCTCACAAAGGTCACACTCCTTCAGCTGATCCACTGTCTCCATCCAACCTGGATTGTCACAATTCAAACCCAAACATTAAAACACGACGGTTGTCTGACATTATCCAGACTATTGACTCGGTCAACAACCCTCACCCACCTAAATTTCCCTTACCCACATGTCTTCATATTTCATCATCTATTCCCACTAAGCCCATCAATTTTTCCTCAGCTATTAAACAACCCAAATGGCTAGAAGCCATGAAAGAAGAATTCAACGCTCTCACACACAACAAAACATGGATATTAGTTCCTCGACCGCCAAATCGTCCAGTCATTGGATGCAAATGGATTTATAAGACCAAGCCTTCAACCGATGGTTCTTCTCACAAATATAAGGCTCGCCTTGTAGCCAAAGGGATATCTTCAAGAAGGTGGGATAGATTATCATGAAACATTCAGTCCTGTCATCAAAGTGACCACAATTCGACTTCTGTTGGGCTTGGCTATCAGTCAAGGATGGCACATCAGACAATTAGATATTTCCAACGCATTTTTACATGGAGATCTCCATGAAATAATTTACATGGATCAACCTCCCGGGTTTCACAGCATTCAATTCCCACACTATGTCTGTCAATTGCAAAAGTCACTCTATGGACTCAAACAAGCCCCGAGAGAGTGGTTCCACAAACTTACTGGACAACTTCTTAACATGGGTTTCCACGGATTCTAAAACGGACACTTCCCTATTCTACACACTCACTGGGCCAATTTATATTCTTATTTACGTCGATGACATACTGATCCTTGGACCATCACTAACCAAAATTCAATCACTTATTTCCTCCCTGTCCACTCATTTCAAACTCAAGGATCTCGGCCCAGCTTCCCGATTTCTTGGAGTTGAATTTCAAGCTCATCAAGATGGATTCCTTCTCACACAAACACAGTATACCATTTCAATTCTTCGAAAAATGAAGATGGAAAATTTTAAACCACTACCTACACCCTGTCCTATCACTTGCTCAGAAACACTCTCTAAAGTTGTTGACAATCCGCATCTCTATCGGCAAGCTGTCGGTGCATTACAATACCTCAATTTCACCCGACCTGACATCTCGTATGCAGTCAACCAAGCTTGCCGGTCAATGCACTCTCCTCGGTCCGCAGATTGGGTCCGTCTTAAACACCTCTTACGCTATCTTAAAGGCACCATAACACATGGCATTTATTTCAGTCGTAAATCCCCAATCTCTCTCACAGCCTTTAGTGATGCGGATTGGGCTGGAGACTCTCTTGATCGCCGTTCAACCAGTGGGTTTCTCATATATCTCGGGAAGAATCTCATCTCTTGGAGCTCAAAGAAGCAAGTCACTGTCTCAAGATCAAGTACAGAAGCGGAATACAAAGCTATTGCTAATGCAACGTCCGAATTGATCTGGGTCAATTCACTTCTCAGAGAACTTCGATTGAATTTTCCTCCACCCACGCTATGGTGTGATAACATCGGAGAACCTTACCTCTCAGCAAACCCCATTTTCCATGCTCGAATGAAACACATCAAGGTGGATTTTCATTTTGTGCGCGAGCAGGTGGCCTCCAGAAAATTGCATGTTTGTATCATCTCAAGTAAAGATCAAGTTGCTGATCTCCTGACCAAACCACTTCCAAAAACAAGATTCATTCATCTCCGCTCCAAGCTCAACCTCCTACCGGCGCTGTGCTTGCGGGGGAAAGGTGTTAAGAAGACAGAGTTAAAGACGACAGTGAACCGGGTTCACGTGATAAATCGGCTCACTCCTGCAGACCGACGAGCCATCTGGACACAATCACTTACCCACGTGGACCAATAGCGTGTAATCCCAAGAAACGGTTATAACCGTTTCTTGGGGTCCATTCTCTTATAAATATAAATGTAATGAACTCATGAGAAATATACAAGAAATACTATTTCAGTCTCTTCTCTCCTGTCATCGCTCTCCTCTTCTCTTCATTCTCTTCACGAATCCCCTCGACTCTCTTCAAGAGATGCATCGGAAGAGTGGGAGGAAGAGAGAACGACAGAGAGAGAGAGAGAGCGAGCGAGCGGACGAGCACAAGGAGATTGCGAGATGGTGAAGAGGGAGACGGAAATCAAGAGAGGAACTAAGAGGAAAATCACGAGAGAACTAACTTGAACAAGGGTGACTGGGAATAAAAGAGAGAGACTTAGAGCGAGTGAGAGAAGAATCGGAAGAGACGGATGAAGAGAGAGGGCTAGATGAGAACTTGAAACGGCATGAAATAGGTAGAGAGCGGAAGAGAGAAGGGGTAGAAAAAGAGACGATGACCGAGACTGAGAAGGAGAGAGACTTAGTGAGAGTAGGATACGAATCAAAAAGAGAGAACAAGAAAAGGATTTCAATGCAGAAGGACGAGAATGGAATATTCAGAGAGATGAAGTGAGATCTCAAGAAACGGCGAAAGAGAGACAGGAGGGGCACGAGCGAGAACATCATAGATAGAGAGAGAAAGAGAGTAAGAGAGATTGAGTGTGAGGGAGAATGACAGAAGAAAGGATCGAGATTTCGATAGAGAAAAGAAAAGTTGCTAGATGGCGGAAGAGAACGGAAGGGAGAGAGAGGGGATGAGAGAGGGATTACCGGGAAGCTGGAGAATCAAGAAGAGAAATCAACCAGGAGTTCACTAGAAGAGTGAGCAAGAGGTTAGAGAACGGCAAAGTTAAAACAAAACTAAGAGAGAGAGGAGTAACCCTAAGAGAGAAAAACTAAGAGGAGGAGGAGTAGTAGTAGAAGAAGAAGAAACCCCCCAAAAGACCTTTTTTGTCCTTTTTGTTTTGCTTTCCTCCTATATTGCTTCAACGGTTGGGCGGGCTTTGAACAGCCCATTTAAGTTCTTGAGCATAATTCCTTTTAGAGAATCTTGCTTTCAAAGAGTAGTGCTCCTTTTTTAACTCTCAAAGAGCCTCCTTTTCTTGCTTTCTTGTTTTTGGGTTCCTAAAATAAAGAAACTAAAGTTCATGTAAAGAAATTCTACTTTACCATACGTATCTAGTAAAAAAATATTAAATAATGAGATGATGGGTATATTGGCATGTTCAACCACAGGTAGAATTAAATTAAGAAAAAATTATAAGTATTTATAATTACTTTTAAAGCTTTTATCAGCTCCTCTCCTTAAATTTATATAAAACTTGTTTTTTCACATTTCATTATAGTCTTTGACATTTCTAAATTATCTTCATGATGTGTGATGTGCAAGCACATGTCATTTTGCATGTGAAATGGGCACATGAGTAGTTCATTTGTGGAATGTAAACTCTTGGAACCAAGCTAATAGACATTGTTTTGGGCCATAGTAGCAAGTTTAAGATGTCACCTTTGATGTCTCCCCCTAAGCACTATTCCCAAGAGGTATAAAAATGTGCCTAGTCAAGTCTCCATAGGGAAAGGCATTGGGAGTGTCAAGTTGATGAAGTGATCAATCTTGACCTATTTCCAAAGAGAGAAGAGCTCAAATAGAACTATTTGAGATGACAAGAGAAAGCGTTGGTGTAGTCAAGCTCATATGCCTAAGTAAATCATCCAACAACTAAATGGGCTTACTAGTGACTAATGGTAGCATATGAGTTGTGCTTGAGGTTACAACTCCCTAGTGTGACAATTCACAAGGGCATTAAACTAGCTTTCCACTCAACTACCTACAGAGCCTTCCTGTACAACATGGGAGTTGAATCTTTGAAAGGTATATGCAAAAGTCTAGCTAGGTAGGGTTAAGATGATCATAAGAATTGATATAGGATTGACATATGTAAAATTACGGTCGTTGAATGCGCAAGTTCACGTATCAAAAATTATACTCAACTCTTTGAATTTGATTTTAAAATTTAGAATAGTGCCAATTCAAGGTCGAATCCACTAGAGGAAAGTCGAAAGACTAATCAAGGAATATTTTTAGTTTTTTTTTATTAAGTAAAGATGATCAATGAAAAGAAGAAGATGTTCGTGGGAAATGAAATAAACCAATTAAATGCTTCCAAACTCCGTTTAAAGAGTGAAAACCCTTGATCAACAGTAGAAATATGATTTAGGCTTTGAAAATATAAAAATATTGATGAAAAGATGGAGACAATGTGAAATATTTATGGAAAATGATTCTAATCTAAGTGATATGAGCAAAAATATGGTTGTTGAATGCCCAAATTCATGTATCAAAAACTTTATAATCAACTCTTCAAATTTGGATTTAAAATTCATAACAGTGACAAGTCGAGGTCAATCCATAGGGAGGAAAGTTATAAGATTGAAATCAAGATAATTTTTTGGTATTTTTAGATTTAGAAGTCAGATATGAACAATGAAAGGAAGAAATATGTGCAAAGATGAAATGAAACAAACAGGTGCTTCCTGACTCCTTGCAAAGATTAAAAACCTTTTATCAATGGTGGAAAATTCATTTTAGGGTTTGGAAATGAGAAAACTTGATAAATAAATGAGGAAAATAGAAAAGATGGATAGAAAATGATCATAATCTAAAGATTCATAATGAAAACATATCTAATGATGCACTCTAATCAAAACATACCTTCAAGAGCTCGTAAATTTTTCCCGAGCTTGGCATCTTGCATCTAATACGAAGAATGAAAATAAAAGAGAAGAAACTCACTAAAAATGATGTTCAATACAAGAAGAATGATCGATTTCTGCCTTCTTTCTTTTTGGCTAGTGACGGAACAAGACCGCGAGGTCGTCGAAAACACACGGTCTCGTGTCAAAATAAATACCAAACTTACCAATTTAATGAAATTAATTCGAATTGAGGGGTATAATGGTAAATCTGGGTCGAATTCATAAGGAATTAGGGAAATTCTTGATGATCTCTTCGAATTTGATCAAATCGAATGATGAATCGGTGAAAGAAAGTGGAGAAAATGGTATTTTATGAAAGAGTACTTGAAGCCGAATCCATGGAATCAAAAATCAATGAATTTGACTTTGATTTCGTAGAGAAATTGAAGATTGAAGATGGGTGAAATTTCTGAAATGTAAAATCACAAAATTAACGCGATTAAGACTGAAATTAAACTAATTAACGATTCGAAAATGAAATTAAACACTAAACGAAGATAGACTAGGATAAAACGCGATCAGTAACCCACAATTGCGATCAAATTGATCCATTTAATCGCTGGAATCAAGGCTATTCATAAAAAATCTGAAAATCGCGATCGTGGAGTTCCAGCGTCGATTTCTTCCTCGTTGATCGTCAAAATCTTGATCTTAAGCACTCCGTGGACACGGAAATGAGTCTAGAAGCGATTAGAATCAAGAGATTCAAGAAATTTGATGTCTAAGCAGTTCAATTTGATAAAATTTCTCTCGAATGCTTTACAAATACGAAGAACATCTCAATTTATAGGCAATTTAGGCGTAATCGTCCGATGAAACGCATCAACGGCTCTGATGAAACACATGATCGCGAATCATTACCGTTAAGTCGTGGCTGTTAGATCGCGATCATACAATCTTGATGCATTTTGAATCGGTTTAATCTCGATCGTTATAACTCCTCGCGATCAATGATCGAGATTAAAACGCATCCGGTGAACCCGATGTAGCCATATACCCCTCTTCACTTAAATGAAGATCAACGACTGAGATTTCACGCACGATCAGACGTCCCATGATGCGCCACGTTGCATCACGCTCCTGATCATCGATCACGATCGATCAGATGCTCCAGATTATGTCACGTCACCTGCGCGCTTAAAATAATCTGAAAAATCGATTTTTAATCCCCGAAAATCCTTAGAAATTCATTAAAATTTCATAAAAATTTCATCACTTTCAAACTATAACTCCAAATTAATCCAAATTTCTTTTATTTGATCATAAATTTAATTATCTATCATTCTAAAAATTCAAATTTAATAAATAATAAGAGATTCAATTTCTATTTAAAAATTACATTCATTTCTTTAAGATTTAACTTTAGAAAATTAAATGAATGTTTATAAAAATGATTTCTCTCATTATTTAACTTTAAAAGCCACATAATCTCAAGTAAAGATGGGTTATCAAATTATTTATCTTTAATTCATCATAATTAACCCTAAATTATAGTATTTTGAGATTATAATGACTTTTTCATAGAATAATAGATAAATACTCATAAATATGATAACATGCATAGGAATGAAATCTGTTATGCCTTAATATGCATTAATAATCATGTATTATCGTGTCTAATTAGCATGTTATCAGCTAGCCAATGATAGAGGTAAAAAAAGAAACATTAAATCAGCCCTAGAAGATTTGTAGAACTTGAAATGACGATCATGCCCATAAAATTTCAGCCCCTAAATCCGTCGGGATCACTGGATATCAAGCGTTTAATTTTGATAAATCTGAACTGTTGATATGAATTCTCTCTCCTCAATTCACGCCAATCAATGCGCTCTGGTCAATCCACTCCGGTCAACTTGTGCGCACTTAAAACTAAAAGGTAATTTTATCTCTCCTCTCTCTCCCTCCACTCTCTCTTCTTTCCTTTCTCTTCTCTTATCTCTTTATTTCTTGATGGGGAGAAATGGTAGGGCGAGGAAGAGATGCGGGAAGGGCTGGGGGCAAAAAGAGATGCAAGAAGTGCCAAAAAAATTGCTACTTGCGAGGCTTCTTCGTGACAAGGAGATGGGAAGAGGGAGAGAGAAAAGAAGTAGGGAGAGAAGAAGATGACAAGGGGAGATTCGCCTCTCCTTGCGACGGGAATATTTATGTCGCAAGAGAAAGACAGTGACGTGGAGTGGTGGAGTGAGAAAGGGAAGAGAGGAGAAATATAAGAGGTGAAGGAGGAGGAAGGGATGAAAAAGAAGACGGAAGAAGATCACATGATGGAAATCCATCGCACGAGAAAGAAAAAGAAAGGAGGAAACAAGGAGAGGATGTCGCATGAGGAATGCGCGATGCAAATTTTTGTCACACACGAGAGATAGAGTAAGAGAGGAAGAAGAGAGGGTGAGCTGGGGGAGAGAAAAGAAGGCGCGCGACGGAAAAATTTATGTCGCACACATGCGAGGAAGATCTTACGTGCAAAATAATTCTTCTATCCCACAAGAGAGAGGAAGAATGAGGAAAGAAGGAGAGAAGGGCTCTCCTCCTCCCCCTTATGCATGCACGCGTGGGGAGAAGAGGAAGAAGACAATCTCCCTTACACACGCAGATGTGTGTGGGGAGAGGAGGAAGAAGAAGTTGGAGGAGAGAGAGAGAGAGAATGGAGAAAGTAAGAAAGAAAGGGAAATGGAGTAGAGAAAAAGGGGGAAGAGGAAGAGGTGCAGGTAGAGAAAAAGAGATTGAATAGGGAGAGAGAGAGAGAGAGATCGCAAAAGAGAGGAAGAGCGATTGAGAAATATAGAGAGAGAGCGAGAGAGAGATCGCAGAAGAGAGGAAGAGCGATCGAGAGAGAGATAGAGAGAGTTTCATAATTTTCATTTCAAAAAATTCCTTAAAATTTCTAGAAAATCTAGAAAATAAAATGCTCATAAAATCAATATCATTAAATCAATATTCTTGATAAGTCAATATCATTAAATGCTCATAAAATGCTATTAATTAATGAACAACCAAGAATATCCTTTAAAACATATAAATTATTAATTTAATCATTTTAAATCATGATAACATGCATTTATGGTTATATTTGAAAGAAGAAATGTGTAAAAGTATGATATTAATGCCTGAAATTGCAAGTTATCGATAAAGATTTTCAAAGAAAACAGAGTCTAGCGATGCTCTCCAATAAAAACATACCTTTGAGAGCCGATAAACTTTGCCCCAACTTGGCATTTTCCATCCAACAGAAGGAATGAATTGAAAAGAGAAGAAATTGATTGGAAATGATTTTTCATACACGAAGAATGATCAATCGGTGTCTTATTTCCTCTTTGCTAGCTAATGCTACAAGCACTAAATAAAACATTGAAAATCCTAATTTTTCTACCTCAGAATTTAAATCAGCCGTCATAGATTTGTAGAGCTTGAAATGATAAACACGCCCAAACAATTTCAGCCCCTAAATCCTTTAGGATTATTGGATGTCATGATTTTAATATATAACATTTTTAGTTGTTAAAAATTCCTTTAAAATTGCTTGATTTGATTAGAATCATTGATTTTCATCAACTTCATTGTCATAATGCACCAGATTGTCCCACATTTTCTTGTTGCGGTTTGCAAGGAGGAGAGAAAAAGAGCAAGTGAGATCTAAACAGTTGGATCACCTTTAATAGAGGTAGAATGCACTAGATTGTGCCATGTGGCAGCGTGAGAAGAGGAGATCTAGTGGACCGAGTCCACCAAATCCAACGCTCTACAACGTGACACGTGTCCCTAAAAAACTTTAAATAGTTCCATATTGGATAAATGAAAAGCATTTTGGGCCTTAAATACTAAGAGCCATTAAGAAGTTAATAGAAAATAAAAATATATTTGAGACTAATACTACCCTTAATGGTGCCACGTCTGTGTTGATTGGGCATCACGTGGCGTCACGCCTTTGCGTCACATGTTCTTGATGCAATGCCGGCTTGCCACATCAGCACTTGCAAATAAAATCAAGAAAAAACTAAAAAAATAGGAAAATTATTATAAAAAAACTCAAGAAAACTCATAAAAATCCAAAAAATTGAAAAAAGTCTAGATAAATTTGGGGAAATTATAGAAAATATTCATATCTGTTTATAGAAAACTCTTTTTTGGATGAAATTTTTGTCATTTTAATCTTTGTTTTGCCTTATTTTTCATCATATGAGCTGACATGAAATATTAAAATGGAAAAAAGGTAATTGTGCATTATAATTCATTTGTCCTCTTCATTCTTTGTCATTCTTCATTCATGCTTACGATCATAAAACTCATGCACAAGCAATTAAAGAATCTTTGTTTGACCTTGAAAAAGGTGAAGCATCAAATATGCAAAAAATTAAAGGCAATTTAATGGGAATTTTGGCTTACAAACAATATGATATGATATTGTGAAAAAATTTCATAAAACACGATAACATGCATAATAATAACGTGCTTTGTGCTTTAAAATCATAGAAGAATAATGAATAAAGAATCGTGCATACAAATGCATGTTATCAAGGATGAAAATAGCCAAATGTTTACCTTTGAAATTTAAAATAGGAAACTGTAAACTTTATGGTGATGACGGACAAGGTGTTAGATGTGAGAATGGAATTGAGAAAGAGACTATCATTGGCATGGTGTATTTTAATAGATCACTACAAAGGTGGTGCATTCTGATTAACTAGAGATGTAACTATGACGAGATGAATCCATGGAGCCATTGAAAATACACGGAGATGTGTCAAAATAATTTCCAAACTAACCAATTTAAGAGTGTTATCACGAATCAAAGAGTTTAATGGTGAATAAGGGTCAAATCCATGGAGCGTTAAGGTATTTTCAAGGTGTTTCTTCAAATTTGATCAAATCGGACAAGGAATTGAGGTGATAAATTAGGAATTTTGGTAGATTTGGATAGAGAACTCCAAGACTAATCCAGAGAATCAAAAATCACAATTTCAATCAAGATTTGCGAAGAAATCAAGGAGCAAAAATTAGATAGAAAATCGATCGCTAGGAGAGAGAAAACAAAAAATTTATCTTAAATTCAACTAATCTAAGATTTGAAATTGAAAGATAATGATATAGGACAAAATATTAGGAGGAAAACACATAACTCAACTCAACTTCGCGCTCGAAATGATCCAATTGATCAACAGATCAAGGGCTTTTCATTCTATGATTTCGAAGATGAAATTTGGCATTCAAGAGCGATTTCTCCCTAATTCTTTTGACAACATCTTAATTTCAAGCACTCCCTAGATGCCTAAATGAGTCTAGAATAAGAAGAAATCAAAATATTCAAGGATTGAGATGTCTAAACAATTCAATAGCTCAAAACATCTAATAATACATTTTTCGTCAAAGAACATGCGTATAAATAGGTAAATTTGGGTGTAGCTGTTGGATTTGGCATTTCATCTTTGATTAACGTCTGAGATGAAATGCCAGAATGCAAATTTTCATTATTAAGTCTCATACGTTTGATTCAAAATGGAGCACCGAGATAAAGCGGCGTCATCGCGTGAATTTGGATCGCTATGTAACGCTTGACGTTCGATCTTCATCAAACGCCTAAGATATTGTCACTCGTCCATGGAAGTCCATCGAGTGAATTAAATCTCAGTCATTATAACTCCTTAGATGAATGGCTGAGATTAAATCATTTTTAAAACCAATCGTCACCCAATCAGATGTCGCTACGTACCCCCCTACTTAAGTGAAGATCGATGGCTTCGATTAAAGACGCGAATCAGATGCTCCATGTCACACCACGTCGTATGCATAAAAAATAAATAGAAAGGTAGCCCCATGTGACAAAAATAAATGTTAATCAATGGGTCTATAACTCATGTGGGCTTAGTGAATATCCTGAAAAGGATGCTTAACCCACTAATCTCACATGCAAGCACAAGCACACACATGCATGCCCACACATGCACAAATACACACACATGTGCACCACGTGGTGCAAATACATGTCGCTTGCCACGTTAGCTGCCACATCATTGTGCAATAAAAACGACGATTTATCTAATTTCAAAATTCCAAATAAATTCAAAATAAATTCATAAAAATTTAGAAAAATTCTACAAAGATCCCTAAAAATTAGAAGATTCATAATTTTCAAAATTAAACTTCAAATTCATTCAAATTTATTTTTAGAATCAAAAAAGAAATAATCTATCATTTTAAAAATTCAATTATAATAAATAACAAGACAATAAATTTTCTTTTAAAAAATGCACTCATTTCTCTTAGAAAATAAAACATAGAAAACTGAATTGTTGTATAAAAATTATTTTCTCTTATTATTTAATATTAAAACCCAATTATAATCTCAAATATAGATGAGAATAATCTACTCTAAAATATATTCTTTAACTATACATAATTATGCCTAAAATAATGTATTTTGAGATTACAACTTAAAATTGCATGAAATGATTGATATGCACTTAAAGTATGATAACATGCATAAGAATGTAATATTTTATGTCTTAATTTGCATTAATAATCATACAATTATATGTGTAAATTGCAGGTTATCAAATCACAGCGAAAAATAAGGGGAACAAATTTTACATAAAGGTAGGTAAAAGTATAATAACGTAAGATTATCATTTGCATTTCACTGTTATAAACCTATTCTAATGCATAATCTTAACGAAGTTACCACATGTTATAATATCCTCTTATTTTTTTCATTTATCTCATTTTTTCACCCATTCATCCATTTGTGCAAAAATTAATGTGAAAATAGTAGAATTTACATGTTTGACCTTTGAAACAATTGTGTATCTAAGTTATGAAACAAATTATGCGGTAGTTGAAAATGCAGAATTATCAGTAAAAAAAAATTTATAATTTTGAACTCACAATAACAAAAATATGAAATCAAGTATAGTGTAAAGAGTAGGTCTATCCACAGAGAACAAGGTTAACTTTGATCAAAGAGTTGACTTAGTCAAACTTAGGTTTAATTAGGGTTTTTAAGAAGTGAAAATGATATTTTACTGATGGAAATGATATAAATATATGAAAGAAGATATTTTAAGAATTTAGAAAATGATTTGACAAAAAAGTCAATGTAAAAGCTTTGACTTTGACTAGATGTTGACTTTATATAAAATTAAAGTAGAAAAAGAGGGAAAAATATTACAAAAATTATATATTCAGAAAATAGAGAGAAAATGGAGAATTCTGATATATAATTCGTGATTTTTAGAGAAGAATTGGATTTATTATGATTTATTGAAAAAAATAATCAGAAAAATCACGAATTGAACACTTTGGTCAAAATGATCAAATTGACTAACTAAATGATATCCAAATCAAGAAATTTACATTAATAGAAATCTAACGATTGGAGGATTCCAAAGAGACTGAAATTGTTAAATTTCACCTTGTATTTTAAGAGTAATTGCCCCCGCAAGTCAACTCCCAAATTCGGATTGAAAATGAACAGTAGAGGGTCAAACGTCAAATTGAAGGGTCAAACGGTGATGAAATTTTACGAATTAGATATCCATAGAAAGCTGATAAAACAAGGAATTCAATGAAACCAAAATCAAGCAATTTGCACTGAAGATCAGGGAGAAATCCTTGTTTCAAAAACAGCTAAAATTTGTACCCAAATTTGGGCGAAACAATGAACAATTCAATTTCTAAAATGAAATTACCTATCTAAATCTAATTTAAACTACATAAATTGCAAGGGTTATGATTGCATCACTGATAACATGCAATCTTAACATGATAAAACATGATTATTAATGCAATTTAAGGCATAAAACATTATATTTATGTGCATGTTATCATACTTTGAGTGCATTTCTATCATTCTATGCATATTTATGTCATAATTTCAAAATGCACTAAATTAGGGTTAATTATGATAAATTAAGGATAAATGATTGTATAACCCATCGTTACTTGAGATTATAAGTATTTTTAAAGTTAAATAATAAGAGAAATTATTTTTATAAACATTCACTTAAATTTCTAAACTTAAAATCTTAAGGAAATGAGTGTATTTTTTGAAATATAAATTAAAACTCTTGTTATTTAAATATTTTGAATTTTTAGAATGATAGATAATTAAATTTCAGATCAAATGAAAGAAATTTGGATTAATTTGGAGTTGTATTTTAAAAGATATGATTTTTATAATTTTTTGGGATTTTTCTGGATTTTTTCCTTATTTTTCTGATTTAATTTCTATTTAGAAACGTTAAAAATAAATATAAAAAAAATGTAAAAAGCGCGCGGGGCCCGCGCGGGTGCGACGTGGCACGCAAGGCCACGTGGTAGAGCCACGCGAACCCGCGCAGCGCGCCTACGTGGCACGATATATATATTATATTTATTTATCATATATTTATAAATGGTTCTTTGTCCTTCCCTATATGGGAAGGGTCATACCCTTATAGATCGTCGGGTCTTATAAACCCGACGAGCTCTTCTCTTTTTTCTAGTGTGGGACTAATCCACACTATTCTTACCTATTTCAGGTGACGTGGCGCGAGGAGGAGCATCGGATCGACGACGCGCGTCGATCCCACGCGTCGATCGCGTGAGCGCCGGACCACCGATCAATCAAATCAACACGTGCTTGATTGGGCAAGTTATAACGGCCCTGATGTTACTGACGTGGCAGAAGCGGAGGCGTCGGATCGAAAGGACGCGACGATCGCACGCGTCGATTGTGTGAACACGGACCACGATCAGCTGATCGCGCACGTGGCTTAAAAATCGGCGTTATAACGGCCACGATTTCACGCGATCAAACGCATCTGGAGCGTTAGATCGCGATCCAACGGGCGCCGTTTCGAGGCATTTTATAACGCAAATCGTGAGGACAAATCTGGAGCGTCTATCGGAGATCTAACGATCGTGATATAATCGTAACGTTTCACTAATTGAAGCGTTTAATCTGGACCGTTGATCGAGCCTAACGCATTGAACGGACGGTTTCGCCCAATTTGGGCTATAAATTGACGAGTTCATCGTCGTTTGTACTCATTCTTGAGAGATTTGATCTAATTGACCTATCTATTTGCATCTTCTCTTGAATCTCTCTCTTGTTCTAGACAAGATTCCGCGTCCACGGAGTGTTTATAAGAGAGATTTCGACGATCGAGCGAGGAGAATTTGTCTCTCGAATACCGATGTTCACGTTTGAATTCGCGGAATGAAGAGCCGTCGATCCGGCGATCAATTGGATCGATTTGATCGTTATCTCGGGTTAGAAAACAAGTTTATCCTCTTATCTATCGTCGTGTATCATCAATTTTAGGATTAGGACTTCAATTTAAGTTTAATTTCATTTCAATTTCAATTTGTGTTCTTCGCGATTCCGAAAATTTCTTCCCACTTCCATCTTTGATTTCTCCGTGATTACTAATCCAAATCGAGTGATTTTTGATTCCACGGATAGATCTTTGAGTCTTCTTTCTAAAAACACCATTTTCCCTAATTTCTCACCTCGATTCATCGTCCAATTTGACCAAATTCTAAAAGATATCTCGAAAATACCTAAATTCCATGTGGATTCGACCCGTATTTACCATTATACCCTTCAATTCTCTCTTAATTCCCCAAATTGGTAAGTTCGGTATTATTTTTGACACGAGACCGTGTGAAATCGACGACCTCGCGGTCTCGTCTCGTCAATCACACTACTAACCTGATCGACGCGAAGATTAGGCTTGAAATTGCGTCAATTGAAGTGTATTTGCTCGGTTTCTTCTTCGTCATCTGTTCGGCATTCAAGGGGAGATTTTGATCAATTCTTGCAAGGATTTGTGATCAATCCTATCTCAATATGATCACAATTGAGTTTAGAACACAGGGAGATCACTAAGAACTAAAAAATTTGCTCCAAAATTGCTTAATCTCTTCACGATTCAATCTAAAGTTGGTTTACAAAGAGAAAGAACAGTTTATGGAGAAATTAGCGCGAAAAACTTGGGCCGTTCGATTCGGTGAAGAAGATTGGACGGCCACGATCGTGCGATTTAAGTGGGCCATGATCCCACATTTCGGCAATTATCGCCCGTCCGATCTTGATCGGAGACGCCTGATGCGTCCACGTGTCTCCCCACGATTAGCCGAGTATCCAATTAATCGCAACCGTCTGATTTTGTTAATGAAATCGACGACTGCGAAATTGTCACGTGCATCGATTGCGATCCGGTGGATCGGCATCCACGAGATCAATACGTGTTGATTTTTGCGCATTGATCTGACGCGTCTTGAGCGGTCACGTCACTTGCAAAAGCAGATTTTAAGTGGAACATAGTCCCACATGAAGGAAATCCAAGCGAAATGATGGGTCTATAAGGTGGAAGCCCCTTAAGTATTTTCGTCGCCTGATTGGACCTAGTACGCCCCAATCCTCTAATGTGGGCCCACTAACCCGTGGGCCGATCATCTACCAGCCTAGTTACCGTTGCGCCATGTAGGTGTCCATGTGGACTCTCGTGGCTCCGCCACTTGTCTGCCCTGTGCCACGTCAGCTCTACGGGTCCCGCTTGATTAATTAACCGCTTTTTAGTATTTTTAAAATAAAATCAAAATAAAATGGAGAAAATTCTAAAAAATTGAGAAATTCATATCTTCATTTATATAACTCCTTTTTGACTCAAATTTTCTCCATTGGATCACAAATTTCTTCATCTTTAATATCATGCCACCTAAAATATAAATTCAAACAAGAAAATAGGGTGAATTCAATATAATCTTAAATCAACCCTTTAGAATTTTATTTTATACCATCCCATCATTCTCTTCTTTAAATTAATTCTTTTAATCATCTACTAAAGTCAAAATAACTCAAGGAAAGTGCTTAATTTCTAATTATTTAACCTTGCAAAAGGTTAAACATTAATAAAACACATAATTAACCCTAAATAATGCATAAATATGGACTTTAGTAAAATGGCATACCAATGGAGAAAATTCATAAAATTATGATAACATGAATCATAATTACATAAAATAAGCCTTAATATTAGTTAAATAAGATAAGAATTTAAGTTAAATATGCATGTTATCACTGAGCCATCCATTTTAGTTACATTTTGGTCATTAAATTTCATAGTCAATCATTATTTTGCATGTTATCATGATGTTATACACAGAATAAAGATTTCCATTGCACTTGAAAATGGAAGAGTTAGTTACAAATAATTAGGGCTGTTATGAGTAATTTTAAGAAATAATTACTTTAAGAAATAATTACTTTAGCAGCCGCTGTTGGACAAGATAATCCATTACTCTAACAACAATTACTTTAAAGGAAATAATCCATTTTTTACAGCAATAATTACCTTCAGAAATTTCTTTAAATTTCAGTTTATGTTACTAATGCCCGTAATGGGCCGGTTGTTACTGATGAGTTTTCAAGGCACTGTGGACAGGAGATGCACGTGAATGGTGTGAACCAATCACACAATGGAGCATAAGGTTGCATACACGCTGATGTGCACACAATCAACTCTCATCTCACTTGTGCGGTATGAGATTCAGACACGCAAGAAGTCCTCCACCAATCAATGGGAAGAAGAGAAGAAGCTGAGCATTTGTGGCATGCAACACAGTGGCGCGTGCGAAGCAATACGTATCAAAGAACATAACTAGTTGCAAAAGATGCGTCGCGACTTCGAAAAACATTCAGAGGAAGGGAAGATGATTCGTTAGGGCTCGTTCTTGATTTCCCGCCCAAGGAAGCTTGGCCTGGAGGACATAGCGGGGGAGGAGTTCCATCTTGAAGATCACCATGATCGAGAGTAGCATCAACGAGTGGATTACCTTAGTCCAAAGCTGCAAATAGGTTTGCGTGATTAGGTTTAGATGCTACACATTTTGTATTGTCTTCTTTTGTTTCTTTTCTTTCGGTTTCTTCTGAATTGAATCTTTCTTTCTTTTTATTATTTTTATATTTTTTTGTTTGAAATTGTTTCTCATCGTATTTCAGATTCTTTATTATTTCAGTCAGTAAATCCAATTCAAGTTCAATTACAAATCTCATTCTGATTGTTCTCTAATTTTGCAATCAATATTTTCCTCAATAGAAAATATATAAATAAAATAAATGACATTTCTTCTATATTCATCTCATTTCTTGTTTTAGTCCGCCTTGAAAAATTCAAACCACAGTGTCATTCTGTCAATTAGATTTGCTCTAATATCTCCGGATTTAGATTTTGTAATCTTCTATATCACATAACATTTGAAATTCTAAATCGGTAATATTATATTACATGTAAAATCCACAACATTCTATCAACTAGAGAAATTAATTCCTAAATCAGATAAAGATAATGACACACATTTAAAAGAATTAAGAGAAACAAAACAAAACACTAAATAATGAAGATAACATTGAATTAAAGATTTTGTGGAAGATAAAATTTGATAAATAAATTATGAAATTATCTGTAGAAGCTTAATCAGGAAATTAAACCTTATTGATAAATTTTGATAAATAAAAAAATATATAATGATGTCTAATAAGATGTTTACAATTAAAATAAAAATGATGAAATCCGACTGAGAAGATTATATTTGTCATTTTTTATCGGATGTTCTTTATATCTAAACATTGCACTTCATTTTATATCATTTTCCCGTTGATATAGGAAAAGTTCTACCTTGAATTAGAAGGAAAAGGAAGTCATTGTGAAACCTCCCTTGGATTCGACTACTTTACTAAGCCACATCTTCAGATATTTGCAAATTTGAAGGGAAATTCTTTTTTTTATATATATAATTGATTAAGTCTGAATAAAATCACAACGACATATTACATCCCATATTTCGGACTTATCAACCTTCTTCAAGGTCAAGCTTCCTTGAACTTATTATATTTTCTCATGTTTTCACTACTTCATGGCTTGAATAATTCAAAAACCAATGTTACATATTTTGAATGATTGAAATAATTCTCATTTTCGTTTGATATGTTTGATTTTCACTATGAATGACGGAAAATGAACATCGAGATTATCAATAAAATGGCATCCAAAGTGAACTTAAAGATTAAAAGATATGTTTGTTTAAAGTACAGGGAAAGTTTTTACTTTTCCTAATTTATATATATATATATATATATATATATATATTTTAAAAAAATTGACTTGAAATTCTGTGGGACTTTCAAAATGTCTATGCATAGCTCATGCAATAACATGGCAACAAGTTGACTAGAAAATGAGGGGGCCACTCAAGCTTACTTTGTGCCAACACATCACGCCAAGTGTTATTAAATAACATAGAATATACACTAATAATTAAATGACTATATGTGCATTTAAAGGCATAATTTATACACTTTTGATGCACGTTATCATATCTTGAGTGCATTTTCATCATTCTATATTATTATCTCAAAAATCTCAAAATTTATTATTTTAAAGCCTAATTTTGCCCAAGTCATGAGTTTGAATTTTCTAACATTAAACTCTTTAATATTATCCTCATTTGATTTGATTCAATAAAAAATAATTGGATTAAAAAATATTTGTATTTTGAAAGATATTAATTTTTTAAGTTTTAGGGATTTTTTGGGATTTCGTTGAATTTTTCTTAGTTAAAATTATCGCCAATGGAGGTTTTCACATGCTAATGTGGTAGAGTTGATGTGGCTCCATGTGCTTGCATGGAGACACATGACATTGCATACGAGCACAACATGAAAGGCAAGCGATACTTGCTTGGCACCATTCCAGGGGAGTACTAGTTAAGTTGAAGTGTCATAATGGTCCAACTAGCTTTGACACATTGTCATATGATAATGTTTCATTGATGCATTCATTTTCATCATTATAAATATATTTTAACTCGTAAGTCTTGCTAATATAATGCATGTTATCATGTTTTTTATGATATTTTTGCATTCATCATTTCATTCCACTCATATACTCAACTTACATCTATTTAGTGTTTATTAGGTAAAAAAATATAAATTTGTCCTATCATGTATCAGTTGTTTTAATTTATTATAATATGAGACGAACCCCATTTCAAGTGGTTGAATTCTCGCATTTTCTTTGAGTTATAGGGATGCAAGGACATAGGAATGCAAGTAAGAAATTATGGATACAAATGATGATGAGATAGAGGAGGAAACAAGTCTCTACCAAATCTGAACACCAAGTCAAACCTATTTTCATGAAAAAAGTGATAAATGCGATTTGGATTTGGTAGAGGGATCATCCTATCTTTTTAGAATGATCTATAATTATTTGAGAAGTGAAATTTGGGTCAATCTCCTCATTTTTAAGAAGGTTGAACCAAACTGAATTTTATTAAATGACCTCTTAATTCATTTTCATAATTTTAGAATTTAAAAAATGAAAATGTAGAGAATTAAATTCTTCATCCAATGGAGAAAATTTTATGAAAAAAAGGAGTTGTATTTTATGAGATATTAAATTTCTAAGCTTGGGGGTTTTCCAGAATTTTTATCAAAGGGCTTTTTGTAGTTTTAGAGCATTTTTACCCAAAAAAACCATCTGATTTTTGAAATATAATTTTACCAAAAATCCCCTCTGCACTTATAAAACTTGACATGATAAGAGTGTCACATGGCATGCTGTAATGCACGATTTTAATCAAACGGATAAGATTTATCTAAATTAAAATCATGATATCTCATGATATAGATAGAGTTTTGGGTTGAAATTTTATGGCTAGATTCATCTTTTAACCCTCTATCTATCCATACCCTTAAATTGAATAATCAAGTAGGAAAAAAGGATTTTAATTATTGGACTCTTTTACCCCTCTTTACACTCAAACCCTTGGAACCCACCATAAAAACTTTCATTTTCTCTCTCCTCACTTTTTTTGTTCTCTCTTAGCATCAAGCTACCAGAAAGAAAGGGAGATGATGTCAAGGCCCAAGGAGTAGAATTTTTTTATGCTCAATCTTGTCATGGAGCAGGGAGCAAGCAAAGGTCGTGATTAAAGATGATCAAACATTAGTCCGCCTAGGACGAGCACACCAACGAGGTTTATGCAACGATCTAGATTGGATTTTGGCTTCTGAAAATCTCTATAAAAATAGACATGTGTCGTATTTTTATTTTTCTTTTATTGTAATAACTTTTACACCATTGCACATGTGCATCTCTCTCTCTTGCTATTGTTGCCCATCGATCCATCACTCTTGTAAATTACATTTTCTCTCCTTATCATTTTCTCATTTCCATTTCATCTCTTCTCACCCAAATTTTCTTTTTCGATTCTAATTTCTATCTTGACTCTAAAAGAAACTCAAAATTCCCCCACCCTTGTCTTTCATTTGAATGTCTAATCTCATTACTTCAGTTCCCTATGGATTCAACCCTTGTTGACACTATACTAAGTAAGAAATTATAATTTTATTAAATGAAATCAACGCACAAAAATGATGAAAAACACACGCAATGGAGGTCACCAATACTCTAACATACTAAAGAAGTAGGACACTCACATCTCTACCAAGAGAGTGCAAGTTATTTCAAGGAAAACACGATATTTTTATTAGACTAAATGTAGCTTTGTTGGAAAATATGAAGGCAATAAGTTTTATATAACATTTCATTTAAACTATTCAATATTACATATTCTATATTCAGCTTTAACATATATTTTTTAAGTTCACTTTATATCATCTGTGCTCTTAATTCATTTAATGACTGATGGCACTTAACATTTTTTAATCAGTTAATGAGGGCATCAATCTTGCTTTCTCTTTTTTCTCAACTCTCTTACACGATTAGTGAAGTCACTCTCGTCTTGACAAAAACTCTCTCTCAATGATGGCAAATTCGCTATCTCTTACTTTCCAGTGGTGATTCAAACTCACAATCTTTGTCTCTCTCTCTCTCTCTCTATGTCTCTATGTCTCTCTATCTCCCTCTCCCCTCTCTATCTCTCTCTTGATCTTGAGAAAGATTCAAGCTCTTCAAGAGCTCTATCTCTCACATTTTAGGAAACACATAACTAGTTCTTTTCATTTTCTACAAGAACTGATGCCCAATCCATCTCCTCCTTTTGAACATAGGTTTTTACAATTTTAGTGATCTATATTCATAGTTTGAAGAGTTCAATCTATATGTTTTCAAAACATTAAGGTGTCAAGTCATGGAGTCTTTAAGAGTTTTATATGTTCAAACTCCTAAAAAATCTCTTGCAATTTTAGTGATAAATATTCATAGTCTTAATATTTTAATTTTTGTGTTTTCTAGGGATTCATTTTAAGAATTTGAATGGATTTTTCTATGGTGAACTTAGGTCAAATATACTTCCATTTCTTGAATGTTTTTAACATATCTTTGATTCAATATTTTTGTCTTATTTGGGATATATAGAGATTTATATAAATATCATTTTCTGTCAATTTTGACCCTTTGTTCTTTGGTTTGATTAGGATTATTATGTTGTCTTATTTGGCTATATTATATTTTTTTGGTAGTTTATATTATTTGACATAAATATGGTTGACCAATAATCATTATTGAGCCAATATTGTCATAACCTATATACATATATAGATATATATGAGCCTAAAGGGTTTCTTTGCAAGCCTTGGTGAGCTCTGACCCCTCTATTCTCTTTCTCACCTATCCCATTGTGATCTAGTGAGACCAGATGATGAGGAAATCTTTTAGGAGCATTGAAGAGGTTTAAGAGGAGATCCAACCATGAGGAAATCATGTAGAAACAGTTAGAGGCCGAACATTTGAAAAACTTCAAATAAATCCTCTAAGAATCCCTATAACTATAGATTTGATATTTAGTAGATGAGAGGATCATCGATTCATGGTGCTTTTTATGTGGAATCCTTGACTCCAATATCTTTCATTGCACTTTAATTTAACAAATGGATTTGTGGGCTTATCAAGCCTCATATCCCAACAGCTTCCACTTAGATTGACCCCAATAAATGAATTGAGAGTTCTCATTTGATGAGAATTTCTCTTCTAGAACCTTGAAGTGTCATCCACCAGATAGAGGAAGAGAAGCCTTAATTCGACAATAATTGGATTAATTTCTCACCGAATTCAGGTTAGCAAATGAATTATTCATGATTAGGATGGTTAGATAGGTTCACCTTCTTTGTTTGGATGGATTATTAGGAGTTTATGCTCAACTTTCTCTTTATCTTTGAGTTCAATTTTTCTCTCTAACTTCAACCATTGATTTCTCCACCAATAATCACTTTGTTTTCATGTTCTTGAATTGGTTGAAAAGCAATTATGTCTTTGTTTAAGCTCTCTTTGTATTTAAAGTTTTTCCTCACTCCACCATTCCTTTCATTGAGATTCACTTGTGTGTTCTTGATTTTTCATTTTTGATCCAATTCTCTATGGACTAAACTCATCTTTGCCTCTTTGCATTACTAAATAATCATTCAAGTAGATTTTGCAATAAACTTTGCTCTTCTAAATTTTTTCCCGCACCATTCTCATAGGTATCTAGAAGTTCATTATGCCTACACAAAGGATAATAGCATCCACCACTGTAATGAAATCCTTCTTTGATTACATTTCCAACATGAGAAATCCTTAAAGGGTATGATAGTGTGGGTAACATTATACTTTTTTATTACTTTAGGGCATACCAATGGATTCATCTAATTTTCTTTTTCTTTTTAATTAGTTTCCTTTTACCCTATGAGATTCCAAGTGATGAAGATATGGCACAGTAACCCACCCTCTAATTTTTCTTAATGGGTTTCTAGTTAGCGCTATATGGTAATGGGTCAAGTGGGATCCAATTTAGAAAGTGTCCATGAAAACCCTCTAAGATGACTCTGTTTAGTGAGATTTCGATAATGATGGGTATTGGGTACTCATAAACTGATAAGGTAAATCCAAAAAGTGTACTTAAAAACAAATATTAATGGATTTGATACCATCATTGAAATCTAAATAAGATATTGCTATTCAATGAAGCCATGATGGACAATCCCAATTTTTCATTGCAAAGTTTAAGGCTTTGAGGAAGATGACGCCTAAGGCTTTGCAACCCAACCAATGATAATGACGTCAAGTTTTGGATTGATAGCCACCCCTTCTCCCTAATCTAAAATCCGCACATGAGGTTATGAAGAAGATTGAGGTTGATGATGTCAATGAAATGATGAAAGACACTTTTTCTCAATGAATCATAACTAAAATTTGAGGAATTTTGAGATATCTAAGGCCTGAGTGACAAGAGGGATATTTTGACCCACAAAAATTGAAAACGGGAATCTTTAAAAAAATTGTGAGATCTATCCCAAGAAAATTCAAAAAAATTGTAGAAATATTTACATGCAAACTAAGAAACAACTATAAGAAGCCCAAAAAAATTCTGATTTATAAAAACTGGTAGGTGTTGGAAAGATCTAAGAGCAAGAAAAACCATGATGGTTATGAAAAGAGGTCAGAGAGATGAAAAGAGTCCTAGAATAATCCTAGGGATCATATACCATGTGGAAGCTTAATAAGAGTTAGAGTTCAAGGAAACAAAGGAAGAACTTTATCCATTGTATGGCGAGGTAGAGACCTTAGATAAGAGAGAGTAATTATTAGAATGTATCATCAAGCACTACTCTTTGGGTTTCTTAATCTAAGGACTTCAATTATGTGTTTTTTTCATCAATGATTTCTTGAATTACTAGATTTCACAGCTTGAGTGCTGAATTGAGTCAAGTCGAGTATAGATTTTTTTTTTTACATTTTGATTGAATCCCAAAATCCTTTGATCTTTGAATGCTTTTAAGTAGATTTAGAGTGTCACAATATTGAAATCTTGTCCTTAGTCATGAATTTATGATGACCATTTTTTTCCACATGTCATGATTTTTAATGATCATGCATCATCAAATATTAATTCTTCTCTTAGTTCCTTCTCCTTTCAATTTTCTAATATCACATAGTTCCCAAAAATCAAAGCAGTAATAAGTAATATCCACTTGAAAGCGGTGAAGTCAAGGGGAGATGATTCACTAATAAATAGCAAGAACAATATTTTAATAAAAGTTAAGATGTTTTTGGAAATTATGAATTTGATTCATTTTAAGTACATGCATGGTAATTATGTATGAAATAGGATAAATTTTAAGAATAACATATTAATCTATGAAATGTGTTAAGATAGGACATATCATCAATTCGTAGTGTTATGAGTGTATTATGGTAAAAAGTACCTAATATAATCATTTAGTGAATGCCATGGTAAAGAGCACACTTAAAAGTGATATCAGGTTCATGGTATTACTATCTCATTGTAACAATCCCTATATACAGGACTATAGAATTATCAAATATGTCATCTAAGTTTTATTTCTTTTTCCAAAAAAATAGTTGTTTCTTGAGCTCTCTCTATGCAAGCTTCTTCAACTCAATGAATGTCAAAAATATGACTGTCAGACATGGCAGCTTCATCAATTGTTAGTCCATTTGCAACAATATGTATCTATGTTTAACCAATACCTATCCTCCAATGGATTTCTGATTTCTTGAGTTGACCTTTGTAAAAAAATAGGTAATTGAAAAGATAATGAGGACTATCTTGTATGTAGCTCCCAATATTACCCCAATTTGTAAAATCAAGGCCATAATAAGTTTGAGTCATCTTCAATGTCCCATATAAAGTCACGTTCTTCTAATTTTTATCTTTATAGAGCTACCTATCTAGTTTTCTTCATTAGCTATATGGTACTCAAGGCTTATTTCATTATTACATGTTGGGTAGACTTTGTGATGCGGTCGCGACGTCTAAGTATTAGCGATAAGGGAAAGAGAGAGAGGAGTTACTGGCCGGGGGCGCGGAACGAACGGGGAGTATACGCTCGTAAGCCTTCTCGGCTAAAGATGTGATATCCTCAGTGGCCTACAATAAGGCGAGCCTTCTCGGCGTTGAGAAAAGGAGCCTTCTCGGCGGCTTCCGTATACTAGACGTAAGAGCGGGAAATGAATAAAACTCACAAACTAAAGTTTCAAAAGCAAAGAAACATTTCGTGTCCTCTCTATCAGTGGAGGACCCCTATTTATCTTAGATAGAAGAACCCTCTAGAAAGTAGTAGAATTCCGGCAGTGGTGCTGTCGGTTTTCACCGATCGTTGGCGCCGTCCCGTGCGTACCCCTCAGCCACCTCTCTGCTCAGTCGGTTTTCTCACAGCTGTTGATGCCCGCGATTTCTGCCTCCCGAGGTTGTTTTCCCTTTAGCGCCCCTGCTGAGTTCTCTTGAGCCTTGTCGAGCGCGTTGTCAGATTACGACCTGTTGGGCACGGGGAGTGGGGATCATCATTCTCCTCCAGCTGCGAAGGGCTCGCACCCGGCGGGGAGTCCGGGGATAGGCAGGCTGAGACGGAACCTCGGGGAACCCTTGTAGATAACTAGGTCACGAGATGTGAGAAGTTGGCGAATTCCCCAATCCGTCGAATAGCAATATCGTAGCGTTGGGGTTGATGGCGCGACGCACTCGATAGGAGCCCGGCGGCGCGAGGTGAGTTATATGTGCTCGCTCCACCGCGTAACGTTCGGGCGAGCGAGCCACTGACCCGGGTCTCCTTCGCGGGCTCGAGTGGAGCGAGCGATGGCACATCGGCCGCTCGTTTGACTGGCGGTATATTCGGTAGGCGCTCTTTCACGTGTTGATGGGTGCGCGGTGAGGTCGGTGGCGAAATGCACGGCCTCGGTAGAGTTGGATGCTTGGTTTGGGAGGAAGATAAGGTCCCAGGCGGGTTCGGGGGCCGTCCGTGTTTACTGAAATGGAGAAAGTCCGTGGCGCGATGTCCAGACGCATTATACGCAAATTCTGCCGAGGGAGAGATCATCCCGAGTCAGTGTTGTCTTGGACCGAGGCAAGCGTAGTAGGTTGCCTAAAGAGCCGGTTGGTGACCTCCGTCGACCATCAGTCCGAGGTGGAAGGTGGTGAAAGAATTTGAGTGTCGTTCCCAAGAGACGCCGGAGCGACTTCCAAAATTTGCTTTGGTGAAAACGAACGTCGCGGTCGGAGAGCGATGCTCGGAACGCCATGGGCGAACACTTCGTTGAAAAGAAGAGCGGCGGTGTGGCGGCATCACGTGGAGCTTCGAGCAGGCAATGAAAGTGTGACATTTTCTCTGAAGCGGTCTACCACCACCAAGATAGTGTCCATGTCTGGCGAGGATGCAGGCAGGCCAGGAACAAAATCGATGCAACCTACCCCTTGCCAAGGAGAATCGGGGAGCTGGAAGAGGAAGATCTGTCCGTGATTACGTTTCGTCATTTTTGCGATGATGCGGGTGGAACATTGGCCAACCAATCGGCGGGTGTCGCGGCGTAGATGCGGCGAGTATCGTGATTCCGGTGCCAACGATGTTTTGGTGATGCCAAAATGGCCGAAGCGAGCCGCCGCCCGTGAGAGTTCCCAGATTAGAAATTGCAGCGTGGAGGCGGCGGGTATGCGAGAGGCGGTGCGTGATAGAAAAAGACCCGGCTTCAATTCGGTATTCGACGTGGGGAACGTTAGTGTGCGTAACTTCTTCCCGGAGGCGGTGAAAATCGGACGAGTCTTTGTAGATGAGCGGAAGGCGTCGAGATCCGGTGATGGATGCTTGTGAGATCTGCGAGGGTATGGAGCCGATGGGCTGAGAGCGTCGACCACCCGGTTTTCGCGCCCCGGTTTGTGTCGCAAGGAGAATGTAAAATCTTTGGAGAAGTTCCACCCATCGTCAGGTGTCTCGCGCTTAATTTTGCGAGTGGAGAAAGCAAAGTGCGTCGTGATCGCTGTATAATGTGAATTCCCGATGGAGCAAATAGTGTCGCCAAAATTTCAGTGATTGCACAATGGCATAGAGCTCCTGTCGTAGTGGAATACGATCCTTTGGCTTCGCTAAGCTTCTCGCTGAAGAAGGACACCGAGGTGAAGCTCCGAGATAGTACCGCTCCAATGCGAGCGCCGGGAGGCGCTCCAGTGCGACGTCGAAAAGGATTTATCGAAATCGGGTAGGCGGAGGACGGGTGACGAGAGTCAAAGGCCACTTTGAGTCTGCTGGAATGCCCGATCAGCTTTGAATACTCCGGTCGAATTTTGGGAGCTTGAGTAGGTCGGTCAAGAGGGCGGCCGGGGAGCTGAAATTTTGCACAAAGCGGCGATAAAGTGCGCAATCCATGGAAACTTCAACCTCCAGTGCGATATCGGTGTTGGCCATTCTCGATAGGCTGCTGTTTTGGAGGGTCGACGGCGGCTCCGGCCGCGGAGATGGCCAGATCAGAGGAATTCGGCCAGGCGGCAGAGGAAGGAGCACTTGGAGACATTGGTGTGGAAACTTCTCCTCTTGGAGCTTGGCACAAACCTTCGCGAGTGTATTTTCGTGCTCAGCGGTGGTTCGACTACTACATCGAGGATATCGATGCAGAAGTATGCGGCAGAAATTTACTGAAAATGGACGGAGACACTTCATTCATTAACCTCATGAACGTACTTGGAGCATTGGAGAGTCGAGAAGGCATCACGAGCCACTCAGTGAGGGCCCTGCGCTGGTCTTGAACGCCGTAGTTTCCACTCGTCGCGTCGCGAATCCTTGCTTGGTGGTACCCGTTGCGGAGAGTCGAGCTTGGAGAGAAGATCGCTGCGCCGGATGGTTGGTCCTAGAAGGTCATCTATGCGAGGAGTATAGGAGCCGATGGCGTACCGTAGTGCGTTGATCGCTCGGCAATCCACGCAAAGTGGCGGTGCGCGTCTTTCTTGGGCGCAGGGAGTGCTAGGCACGCGTGCGGCTGTGGCTCTCCTGGATGAATCCTCGGCGTAGCAACTCTTCTACACAGCATGGGTGTAGTTCGGCGTGCGCAGGGCTCGGTCGATAGTAGAAGATTCGGAAGGGAGGCGCAAGGTATGAGAAATCAGTAAGAATGCCAAATCGTTGTCCGGTCGGGTGAGTGTCGGGCGCTTGTCCGACGGGAAAACGATGTCATAATCGGCGGAAAAAGGCTAGAAGGAAAAGTATCAGTGTCAATAAATTTGTCGTCGCTTTAGTCCACTTTGGTGCCCTTATAAGTTGTTACTCTCGATACTGCTTTGAGAGGAATTAGGCGGGGCGACACGAGGCGAAAGCTGGAGAGGTGGGTTTCTATCCACTACGGGATAGTGTTGAGCGCCAACGACGAGCATGGGACTACGTGGGACATACGGTTGCCATATGCTTGCATTACCTTCGAAGTAGAAGACGCGGCGGTTGGCTCGCCCATGTGTGCCACGTCGAAGTCAAAGCCACGGCCTCACAGGAGTATGCTGCTGAAGCTCCACTCGTGCAGACATCACACCACCTGCTTGTTATGCACAGCGACTTGCAGGGTACGGGGCACCTGCAAAGTCAGCGACCAGCTAGCGTCGTTGATCCACATGGCTTTGTGGAGTTGAGGATGGATCTCTGGTCGCAGGCAGCCCAGCGAGACGAGGCCACTGTTAGCCCATTACCACATTGCAGCGCTGCGGCATCGACTAGAATTTTGATGATGGAGTTGGCTTGTCCGTGTATAAGTGGAGAAGATGGAAGTTATTTCGGCCGGTGTCTTGAGGGCCGGAGTCTCGCCTGGGCCGCGCGTAGGGTTGTCGCGATTTTGTCTCCGCTCGGGAGCGAGGGTGAGTCGTACGCTCTTCCCTGCGTCAGAAGTTACTTCATCGATGATGCATCCTATCAGCGGGGAGGTCCCTCGAATCTAGCTTGCTTGAGCTCGGGATCGGCTTCATATGCTACTTGATGGTAGAGCTCAATGGCGTGCTGAGGGGCGGAATATGTTCGTCATCGCTGGATCTCCACTAGTAATGCCCGGAGCAGTCGCGTGGCTTCTTGCAGGAAGGAGCCGGGAGGCGCAGTGCCCCCACCCCACATGACCTTGTAGCGAGGCTATCGCGCAGGTGGTTATGTTACTGCGGGGTGGTGGCGGTCGTGGACGGGTTGGCCATCGGCCCGGCCTTGGGTAACGCGTCGTACAGGCTTGGAGGCATAGGGCGGCCTGGTTGGCTGCGAGCGGTCGAGAATTCCGCTACGATTCCCAGTATCGTTAGTACCGGGTTAAGGCGTCAGCATGGGGACGGCGAGGTAATACTGGCCGATGTGGAAGGATTGGAGCGGCGAGAGGCGGACTTATATGTGGCCCCGGCGCGCCGTCCTCGGTGTCGGATGTGAGGATAGCGTGAATTTGGGCCGCCGATGAGGGATCGGTTGATGTCATCTCGGGTGGCTATATTCAACCCACATTATCTCTTTGAGCATGATTAGTATATAACTCCATATTGGCGGCGTAAGCGTGAGCAAGCCCTCTCGGCGTAGTGACCTCCCATAATATTAGCTCCCTTTGGAATTCGCTTTGAGTCCCTGCTGCTGAATCGGGCGGCGTTGCCACCCGGTTCTTCTTCGACATTGCAGTATCATGAGGTCGTCAAACTTAGCGATATACTCCGCGAGTGCTGTCCCCCTCATTGTAGTTGCTGCCACTCATCTATAATCATAGGCCGGTAGCAATCGGGCACAAATTTCCTAGTAGCCTTCCCTTCATTTCGCCCATGTATGGTGATGCGTCGCCTCTGGCAGGGCGTTGGTATGGCTCGTGGGTTCCTTGATAGATCAGGGCATGCGAGATGGCTTCATTGTGCAAATTGAGGCGGCGTCCTTCGAGGAGAGTTGATACCAGTAGTACTCTTCCAATCCACTTCCCAATCCATGTATTTCTTCGGATCCGGAGATCAGTGAGACGTGAGTTACCTCGGGTTTGGCACCACGTTTAGCGGCGGCGTTCCGAGTGGGAGTCTTCTTCCTGGACCTCGATGGCTCGAGGCGGTAAAGTAGAGTCGACGGGGACTGAGTTCGCCTTCTCGGTGGCCGTCTCCGCACCAGCTCGATCGGTTGGGTCATAAGAGATTCGTCGTACTCTGGATTCCCTCTTGATTTTTCAACGAGGGATTTAGCCCATTCCGGTATGTCTTAGTAGCCCGTGCGTGCGGTTCCCGCCCAGAGCTCGGTTCTGACCTCGTTGCCATTGCTCGATGCCAATTTTATGATGCGGTCGCAGTCAGTCTAAGTATTAGCGATAAGGGAAAGAGAGAGAGAGATTCTGACGGGAGGCGCGGAACAGAACGGGAGTATGCTCCGCCTCGTAAGCCTTCTCGGCTAAAGATGTGATATCCACGAGGTGGCCTACAATAAGGCGAGCCTTCTCGGCGTTGAAAGAGCCTTCTCGGCGACTTCCCCGTATACTAGACGTAAGAACGGGAAATGAATAAAACTCACGAACTAAAGTTTCAAAAGCAAAGAAACATTTCGTGTCCTCTCTATCAGTGGAGGACCCCTATTTATCTTAGATAGAAGAACCCTCTAGAAGTAGTAGAATTCCGATGCGGTCGTCTTTGTCGGGTTTCACCGATCGTTGGCGCGAGTCCGCGCATACCTCAGCCACCTCCTCTCGCTCCGTCGGTTTCTCTGGCTGCTGGTGATGCCCCGCGATTTCTGCCTCCAGTTGTTTTTCCTTCTGCGCTCTCGCTGAGTTCTCTTACGCCTTCTGTCGAGAGCCGTTGTCAGATTACAGCACGTTGGGACGGGGAGTGGGGACCATCACTTTGATACTTTGGAATGATACAATTTATTGTAGGCAATGCTATGAGATTATCATTCTTTCTTTATTGGACCCTCATAATTTTATATCTAACAAGAGCTAAAATATATATAAAACCTTCAAAAAGGTAGGGCATGAGGAGTAGATGGTTAATTTTTTGGCTTTGGTATGGGCTTTTCTAGGAGGTACGCATGTTACAGGTTTATATGGATGCAAGAAATTATGAATACTTATAATGCACATAAGATGTCACATTTTTTCCCTTCCCAACCCTTTAACTTTAGATCATGGTAGTCCCAATGGCCCCTTCCCAACCCTTTAACTTTATATCATGGTAATCCCAATGGTCCCTTCCCCACCCTTAACTTTAGATCATGGTAGGCTGGCCAGGGCTTGTTGGCCTATCTTGGTTCTCATGCACGTCATGATAGGATGCATCACTTATAACCTTGAATGGTAAATCTCGATTAGGGCATACATTTGCTTCAAATATTGATTTGAAGATAGGTGCCTTGATCAAATATTGCTTCAAACTATAGACGTATAGATGTCTTTATTAACGACAATAAATTTCTCGTCCTTAATCGACAGCCTTAATCAATAGATTTTGATAAAACCTAGATAGAATCTCTTATTCAAACCTATGTGATTAAAAATCCTTGCTAGTCTCCCTGGCCCTTGCTTGACTATTTATGTCCAAATATTACTCCCTCTTAGACCATCAAATGGGCAGTTTTACCCTCAAGAAGAAAGGGGATAACCCTACTAAATGGGCCTCCAAAAACTCGGGTTTTAATGGCCGTTGTTGTTCTCCTCTCCCCCGCACAAGTCCTAAACACATTACTGCAGTAGGTTAACTCCCTTGGGTTCCTCTCAAATGGGGAAACCAAAACAGCACTTCCTCGCGATGAAAGCTTCGTAATTTTATAGATAATAAACCGTCTCAACTAGTGTCCCCCCCTGAGGAAGAGTCTAGACCGCTCAGCCCCTCCCACCATTCTTTGCTTATCACGTGATCCACTCTACTCCGTCTCCTCCGGCGGGGAGATGAGGCAGCTGCTGGCCGGCGCATCAGCCGTCTGCCGTTCCGCGAGCCAGCGGCTGCACGGCAGGCCCCTCCGGCGCTGCTGGCTCTCGGCCGGTGGTGATCCTGCCCGGGCTGGGGAACAGCAGCGCGGACTACGAGGAGCTGGCGGCGGGGCTGAAGAACCGGGCCGTGCCGTCGGTGGTGGTGGCCGAGGTGTCGCGGGTGGACTGGCTGCGGAACGCTGCGGGGCTGCTGGACCGCAACTACTGGAGGACGCTCTCCCCCGCCCCGTCCTCGACTGGTACCTCCGCCGGAGTCCACTCCGCCATCAACCAGGCCAGGCGCCTCTCTCCAGGTCCCCAAAGACCACCCCTCCTCGACTGATTTTTGAATATTAATTGATGACTCCGAGGAGCAACTTTTCTCAGACGCGGAATTGACTCTGATCGGGCACTCGGCTGGAGGATGGCTGGCGCGGCTCTGCTTGGAGAATTCGGCAGCTCCGGCGTGCCCCTGCTGCTGACCCTCGGCACTCCCCACCTGTGAGCGCGGTCCTTCTGCCGTTGCCCACCCCTACTGATCGGAGGGAACGCAGTTCCAGCAGTAGTATGCTCTTAATTGCATGCAGGCCGCCGCCCAAGAGGGCGTTTCGGGGATCGTCGACCAGACGCGGGGCCTTCTCGACTACGTCCAACGCGAGTGCTCCCCGCAGTGATCTACTCGCCCCGGAGCTGCGAAGTACGTCTGCGTAGCCGGAAGGTGAGACTTCAAAGAAACCGGCCGCTGGAATCCGCCATGTGTTTATTAAACCAGCTCTTTTTCTTCTCGTCGCCAGGTACATCAAGGGTGTTCCCTTGCTGGGCGGCCGAGGAGAAGAGGAAAGAGAGCAGGAGGAGACGGCCTTCGAATCTGAATCGGGGCCGAGCTCGAGGTCCAATCAGCCCGCGCCGGGAGGTCTCAGCGCCCGCATCGTGGGTCAGGGCTATAAACAGGTAGACCGGAGAATGCATGGAGGCATTGCCAACCAGCAAGTAGATTGACTTGACTGTCCGGTTTTGGTGAAAGGTGTGCGGGAGGGCGGACGTGTGGGGCGACGGGGTGGTGCCGGAGATCTCGGCGCACCTGGACGGCGCGCTCAACCTCACTTTGCCCGGCGTCTACCACTCGCCGGTGGGCTCCGATGCCGCCCGCCGGCCCTGGTACGGCTCCCCCGCCGTCCTCGACCGCTGGTTTCCCCACCTTCTCCATGAGCACCTCGTTCCATGAACGAACGAATACCCGCCCGCCTCTCAGCTCTCCCTACCTCCTTCCTCTGTGATACTTGTCAGTTGTTTAGCCACAAAAAAATGAAGTCTTTAATCGAGTTGACTCGAGGGATCATGCCGTTGACGTGGGGATCTTGTACTGCTTCTTGAGGTAGAGGGACGCCTCAGAATCGCTGCGGTGGCACAGGATCCGGATCAGCGTCTCCGAGTCCGCACCCAACCGGCCTTTTCCGCTTCCCGGACTCAGACCTCGCAGCTCCTCCAGCACCGCCCGCGTCTGAATCAGGCAGCCCCGACGGGCAAAGGTTATTAGTGGATACAACCCGTGGTGTGAAACGCCGACGTCGAGCGTACCTCGAAGCCGTGGAGAGAGATTATTGGCCGGACGCGTGACACCAGGTTCTCGACCGTCCCACGCGGCAACCCGTCTCCGCCGGCTACGAAGAACTCCTGTAAGGTATCGACCAAGCAAGAAACTCAAACCAGCTTTAACTTGGTTAATTAATGAATTGAGGAGGACGTCAGATCGCACCTTTAGGGCTTCGAGATCGTCTTCTAAGAACTTGGCATCGTCGGGCGCGTACACGCGGCCGGGCCCCCCGTCCAACAACACCCGAACAAGTCCATCCTGAAAATCGAGCACTTTTTCAGCATCATCCTCACCCAGCACGCAAAAAGGATCCACAGTTTGGACGAAAATATGTACCACGGATGCCTGCAGAAGTCCTGTCACACTGCGATCCCTGAGTGGACCCACAATAAACTCACAAATTTTATTTAATTCCTGCAACCAAATCAAATTCTCGCGATTTTAAATGGCGACGGCCAAAGCTCCGCGTCTAATAGCCGAGAAAAACCATCACTTACCGCATCAAGGGATTCTATTACCGCGTCCAATCTAGACCGGGAAACGCCATTCGTGTAGAGGTTTTCTATGAACGTCTGTCTCATGTCCCAGAATACAATCTTCGTTCCTGCTCCCGTAAAAAACAAAACTTACAAACGTCAGAACTCCTCCAACACAGTACTTCATAAGGTCATCGAAAGCTTACCCCATGAATTCACAGATCCTGTCGATGGCGGCATTCATGTCTTTCCTGCTCCCCTCAAACGACTTCGGCTGTTGGACAGCGACCGATTTTTTTGACTTCACAGCCGTTGACCGCTCTACAGAAGCAAAGGTCAAACAAAAGGAAGATATACGTGCTAAAAAGAGTAATGTGACGTTTGGCGACATGAGTCTCTCACCCTTGGTCATCCAACGCTGCTGAATATTGTCCTCCAATTTACTCAGATGAGAAACTGCGTACTGTTCATGACAAAAGAAATGCTCGTTACTAGCACAGGAAAGGTATTAGAGTTCCTCATTTTGAGTAATCTTATCAAATACTCCAAAAATCGCATTGTAAGTTCAAAAGGACGACTAAAAGAAAAACTTATCAATATCAACTCACATGCAGAGTGTTCAACTGAACACAGAGCACAGAGTAGAGAGACGATTAATCTGGCTGGAATTCCTCTCGTCTGGCAACTGATAGGCTGGAGTTTCCTTCCACATCATCGCTTTAATTCCGCTTTCCTTTTTGTAGCGGGTCAGAATGGGAACGGGGGGTACCAATTCTGTCTTGCTTGCTGCTGACCCAAGCGGGAATTGAAATTAAAGGCCAACATAATGCAAAAGAAACTTGAATCCTAAACAGAAGATAATACAAAAAGCATGTCACCTATCTGCGCAACAACTTGCTGTGTATATTCTTTAAATGTGTTATCAAAACCCCGGAGAAGGCCATTCAACTCTCCAGTTCCCATCGGCACTTTCAGATTGAAAAATTGATTTATCGTCTGCACAAAACAAACCCAGATAAAATCGGACGTGGTGCGATTTATTCATAGACAATGAATCACAGTTTTAAAGCTTCCACAGATGTGATCAGTTTTCGTGGTGTAAACTCGGATTACCAATTCAATATCAGAACCCTAACCACCAAATCAACAATAAAAAACACATAAAGCATTGAACAATCAAGAATTCTGATATGATCCTAGATTGTATCCAAGAAATGGTGACAAAGTCAGATGCATCTGATACGAATCTTTTCTACATTCTCTTCTACTGAATCTTTTCTACAGTTCTTTTCTACAAGATTTTTAAAAAAGGATTATATTCCGAGAGAGAGATAGAGGAAAATCCTGATAGATCTAGGATCTTACCAGACTCCAAGGGCTGTACCACCCTTATTCATTGGTGAAAACTGTTCCCAAAGGAACAAAATAAAAAAAAATTGAAATTTCGGAAACAGGAATGAAAAAACTGCAAAGTTGTAAAATTTCCACCTCCTCAATGATTCTGTAAACTTCAACGATTGAACTCCCATGACGAAGTTGAGGTGATATTGGATCCCAACGCTGAAATTTCACAAACAAGAAAATAATTCATATTCATGTGCATGCTACATAGGAAACTGACAACAGAAAACAAAAATATACCATATAACATATAATAGATTTTTAATATTTCTCAAATAGGATGCAGGTATGGTATTTAGTTTCTGTTGAAGGAAAACAAAGAATAGGAGAGACAGTCTTGAAGATGCGATCAGCCATCAGTTCCCAAGACAAACGAACGAAAAACAAATCAAGATTGAAAAATAATTGGGACACAGGTCTATGAATTAGTTGCAGTTCATAAGATGACGACAAGATACCCTTTCTAAAAATTTCTTCCAAAAAACCATAAGCGTCATACAGGCTAACATATCAGAAATTAAAATCATAATACACAGACAGATGCGCTGATGATAAAATACCTCTTGCTGGATAGCCCTCTCAACCCAACTTGATATTCTTCCCTGTTGTGCATTCATCCAACGCATTACTAATGTCCCACATATGCTTTCGACCTAATATTACAAAGAAATCCATAAGTTCAGAACAAAACTTTCTTACAATAAACAGGAAGAGATTTGTTGAACATGGTTGGAAATAAAATTAAGAGCACGAAGGAACATAGCAAGACTACATTAGAATCTTCTAAAGACCCATCACACAAAAATGATCCAAATTATGACTATCGCTTTTGGCATGCAGCAACTATTGAACAGAGCTTCATCTTTCTCTCTCTTTCTCTTCCTCTCTCTCATCCCATTGTAGAGTGGGCCACATCTTATAAGTGGCCCACCACTATCTTTTAGTTAGTCATTTATTAGTAGTTCAGGGTCACACGTGTGACCCTCACTTAAGTGGTCACACGTGTGACCATTCAGGATCACATGTGACCACTATGGTCACATGTGATACCCTGACAGGGTCACATGTGACCCTGTCAGTATGCGCCCCCTATAAGGGTGCCCCAACAACAGTGTAAAACCTAATTACTTTAAGAGAACTTCCTTTTTGTCCCTTACTTCTCTTCTACAGGCGCCGCCCCTGGCTGGAGCACCCTCTGTCCTCTATAAGTGAAGGACTAACAGCAAAAAACAAAAAATTTTTCTGTTGTTTAAATTCATGCAGAATGAAGAAATAAAGATACCTCATTGAATTAGTAAGTAGATCTTAATGAGTTTCCCAACAGATGAGCACGAACATGATGCAGTTCATTGATTACTTATGTCAGAAGGAGAGGATGTGACACCTGGAAGTAAGGAATCCCAAGAGAATAACTCAGGAAGATGCTACTGCTCATAACTGAGTGCTGCCTAAATAAGGTCTGTGCAATGTTTTAAAAGAGACTAGAGGAGGAGATGAGGCTTTACAGAGCAGAGCCTGCACCACAGCAAAGAGGGAGGGAGAGACATCTTTCACAAGGTGTGGAAGTGGAGCGACCCATGGAGGCAAGGTTGAAGCATCTGGAAAGTTGCCCAAAGACAGTTCACTCAATGCTTTTCTCTTGATTGTGTCTTAGGATCTGAGATCGAAACAGAGTAGATAACTAATTTTACTGAGGTACAGTAGTAATTTTGTGATCTTTTTCCTAGGAATGTATCAGAACAATATATATTGTCCCAAATCAAATGAGATCAGGTTGGGCTGATCTAGCTAGACTTAAATAAGTGCCAGAATACTACTGATGGTAAAGTCTGCATGGTGAGGAAGTAATGGGAAAATAAAACAGAAAAAGACTCGGAAAGTGTCAGTAAAAGACAGACGATAGCCTTCCATTATCTTCACGACTTCTTTTCTGCATTTTCCAGAATTCCTGGTAAGCTTATATAGTTCTCAGGATCTATGTAGAACCACCTCACAATTGGTTAATCCAGTTAATTATAAGAACAGGTTCATTCAGATAGAGGAATCTCAGGACATTCACAAAGAACTGGAAGATCCACTTTTCTTCTGCACAAAAACCATTCGAGAGGTACTCCATACCCAAAAGAAGGGGCCCAATCCTCTATTTATCAACAATAGGGTGGTCCTTACAACTTCCCTCTTTGAACGTAAACTAAGCCTAGGTCAGAGGTTCGTAGCACATTCTCTATCTCATCGACTATGCTGATATAGTAAATTTTGGGATCAATATGCAAGTATGCTGCAATGGTTAAAGGAAGTTTATAAATTAGGGGAATGAATGTTCATGTCAGACATTTTTTAGAATTAGTATGTTCATGTCAGAGATTCTCCAGAGGGAGGGGAATGAATCCTCTAAAAAAATTTCACCAACCATGAAAATTTACAAAATATTAAGAAAATGCCACAAAACAGAAAAGTGAGGATTTTCATGCATAACTTGCCCAAAAACTATTGTTAAAGAAGAAGCAAATTCAGGAGCGCAAATCAGAACTCGCACCTGGTACGGAGTAAGTTTTTCCACACAATAATCTTCTACAAGCTCTTCTTCACAAGCGGAGGCAATTAGGGACATAACATGATGCTCCAAGGCCACAGCAGAAGGCAGTACAGAAACAACATCTTCAGTAAGATTTTCAATGCCCTCAAGAAATGGTTTCTGCCAGATGATGTGATTAAGGCATCTCACTTACAACTCTAAAGTCAAAAAAAATGGGTTAACCAAATGCCTTAACTCACCAACTTGTTCCCATACAGTTTATGGACAGTAGAAGCAGAAACAACTGGAGCCTGTGGATATCTTTCAGAAAATATGGGCAAGAACACGCTTGCATCCTTTTTCAGTAGTTTTATGCAGTCCTCGGCAAGGCATGCCAATACATGTTCCTGCACAGCCCTAGTTTCCGCAGCACTCATAACCTGAGCAAAACCAAAAACCAGGTGTTAGGCTGCATGCATCACTGCTTCCCAGTATTTGCACCATTAGCCTTCATTCAAAATATTTATAATAAAAGCCTTTTAGAATTAAAAAAAATTGACTTCCCCAAATATGCTATCTAGTTCTTTAGACATTTTTACTATCTCAATTTGAGAGAGTATATTTACAATATAACACCGATATAACTTCCCAAAGTTCGATTAATCCCAAACAGCAGGCATTAAAATAGGATCACTTACTCTTGAGAATGCACTCTTTGAAGAAGTCATGACATAGCCCTCAATTTGTTCCCGCTCGAGGAGAGATGCTGATTGTATCATCTGCATAACATAAATTTTGACATTCTTAGTGTTTAATGAACAGAAAACAAATGCCAAAAAATGTTTTCCCTATCCTTTGAACTTTATTCCTATGTTTCACTATGACAACAAAATTTCACGGAAAATATCAATTTGCAAGTGATATGACCTTCTGGGCCATGCATGAAGCTGGAAGCAGCACATGACAACCATATATATAAATTGCCGTTCCCCTAATCTCTCCCCAGGGTTATGAAAAATAACTGCGCCAGAGCTCTCTCTCCCCCCCCCTCTCTCTCTCTCTGTCCATCTCTCCATCTTTCTCTCTTTTGCCCCTCTTTCAATCTCAATCTCTCTTCCCCATCCTTTCTCTCTTGTTCTGTCTCTCTCTCTTTCTCTCTTCCCCCTGTCTCAATCTCAATCTCTCTCTCTCTCCCCTATCCTTTCTCTCTCTCTGTCTGTCTCTCCCTCTTTCTCTCTCTCCCTCCTCTCTCAAAATCTCAATCTCTCTCCCCCTTTCCTTTCTCTCTGTCTGTCTCTCCCTCTTTCTCTTTCTTCGCCCTCTCTCAATCTCTATCTCTCTCTCCCCCATCCTTTCTCTCTCTTCCCCCTCTCTCAACCTCTCTCTCTCTCTCTCTCCCCTATCCTTCCTCTTTATCGCTATCACCTATTCCTTTTCTCCATTCATGTACTCTTATCTCTCCCTTCCTCTGATTCAATAAACTTCTACCACTTTCTCACTCGATCAGATCTCATTCTGCCTCCAGATCCTTCTAACTCACTGCCATCCTCTTCAGTTATATGCATCAAACCAAAGATTCAAACAACAATCAAGGAGGCTTGTATCACACAGGCGACAAAAGAAGTTTTTTTTTATGAAGACATAGATGCATTTACTTGTTCAGATTCTTCAGCCAAGAGCCTGCGAACAATTACAGCTACAGAAAGTATTTCTGTCATGAGTGTTGTCCCCTGATACAGATAAATGAAGCCTATATCAAACATAGATCAAAAAATATTTTATCTGAAACAAATACGAACTGCATGATGAAGAATACTTAACAGTAGATTACATATGCATGATTTCTTTCACCAAACTGATGATGATAAGCTGTAAAAGGAGCATAGAGAAATAAGGTAAACCTCGGAAAAATGAAGATGGTAATCTCTGAGTTTCTTATCAGTCCACTTCTGTATTGGCAGAAGGAAAGTCTGGAGAAAAGTAAGATCGCGAGTGCCTTCATCAGTTTTAACTTTACAGCAGAGGCTTTTTAGGTAAAGTCTTTCTTGTGGTCCACGCTGTTCTTTAGTCGGAATTCTCCTCAGCTGCTGAATGGCGCCCAGGAGCATTCTTTTTTCACCAGTAACTACAAACTGTTTATATCAAAGAACCATTGATGTCTGTATCCATTCCAAAGAGCATAAACAAAAACAAATATATGAGAACATTCATTTTGAATATAGTTTTTGTAGATGTGGTTGCTGAATATTTGATTAATTATCAGTAAGGACATTTTCTTGCATGCTGAACACTGTTGCTGGATAGCTTTCTTGTAATTGGACAATTGGATATCCATTTTCAGGAATGGTGTCTAATTATACTGTTCATGGTTGTTCTAATAACAGAGACATATTCCTGTTAGAGTGATGGTCATTATGAAAACAACTGTTTTAATAAGTCCTATTTAAAGTGCTCAATTATTAAATACACACTTCATCGGAGAATCATGCCTATTCTTCATTTCAATCTGTCTCTCTTTTTCTGACTTTCCTCAGCTGGTATAACACCTAGGCACATGGCGGAGCCCCAAACTCATCAATGATAAAACTTTAAAATCAATTTTTTAACCATGAATACTGATACAGTCCAAATAAAAGTATATGAAAGAAGGAAGAGAAATAGAAAAGAAGGGAGTAAGCCTCGGGACCCAGTGAGAACTGTGCAGGCAGCATAACTACCAATTCTTGACTGGTAGTCATAGGAAGTAATAAAGAGGATGTAAATAAGCGGGAGAGGGGAGTAAAGGGGGGCCGCTTAGGAGAGGCATTCTTGGAGAGAGGAACCGCCGGAAGATTGGGAGCTGTATTCGAACGGGATCTACCTGGGAGGGGCGGCTACTTCAGAAGTCCAACTGTGGAGAAGTCCACCTATTCTCGTCAGACTTCAGCATCCAATCAGGATTGCGATTGCTGACATTCTTGTAATCTTCTTGCTCTTGAAGTAAATCCCATTTGGAACAGATTCGTAACAAATACATCACCTACGTTTCAGCATGATCATGATCAAGATGTCCTTCTCAAGTGCAAAGAGGGGCACTGGGGTGGAGAAGAACTTCAGAGTTAAGAGTCTTCAGGCTTGGGCCGGGCAGGAATGGGTGCCTTCTAGGAAGAGGGCACCAGGGCAGAGAAAGACTCTGGAGTTAAGCATGCTCGGGCTTGGGCATGGCAAGGATGGGTGACTCTCTTGGAAGAGGAACACTGGGGTGAGAAGAACTCCAGGGTTAAGGGAGCTCAGGCTTGGGCATGCAGGGATGGTGACCTCCTGCGTGGGAAGAAGAGGGTACCTATACCAGATGATCACTGATTTTGGGTGATATTCCTAAGCAACTTTTTTAAAAAAATGATCATGATCAAGACACCAAGTACTGGGTCGAGAGGGAAATTCAATCAGTGAGGCAACAATCTTAAAAAAATTGGTTTCTTTTTCCATAAAAAACTTTGGCCACTTAATCTCTCTCATGTTTAAGAAAGGCAATGGGAAACATGTACCTGACGAAATAACACCCATGAATAGCAGGCGTCATGAATGGTCTCATTGATACCCAGTATGCGCCACGTTGATCTCAAAAATTCAAGAATTTCTTCGACTTCCTGGAGAAGAAGTTCAATAATCAATCAGAGACCCAAACTGAGACCTAGGCACCAGTACAATTAAGTATGCAGATGGAAAGAAAGAGAGTGTGTTGAGCGTGCACACTAACCCCAGTCAGCTTTCCTTCATCCAAGATGTCGAAAACACTGAGAAGCATCTTTTCATAAATCCGAACATTGAGATGATAGCCATCGGCCCAGTGACACACATCTCCGGTTAAATCTCCACGTGATGGCCTTTCTGCAAGTGCAGTTGTGACCTCTCTCAGAGATCTAATGCATTCTGCACGCTGGATCTCCCCTGCTGATGATGGAAGAGACTATGCAAAAGAGACAATTCAATTTCAGGTATGCTCACTGAAAATAACATTCTCAATAAGATACAAGAAGTATCTGATGAAGAATCATGCAGATATCATGCACAGAGAGCACCTCAGATTCCTCAATCTTTCCCAAAAGTATCCGAAGATCATTTGCTCTGCGCCCAGATTCTCCAAATCCCACAGCTGGATGATTTATTAGACCCTCCTCCAGCACATTGAGCTGAGTAAAAAGTGGATTAGGTGAACAATGAGAAAATTTAGACACGTAAAGTGTAGCTGCGAAGAAAAACTCGTGCATTACCTGCCTTTTTTGCCATTTAAGAAAAGCCTTCATGTCAGAAAACTCGGTCCGAGAAATAGAACAAAGCAATTCTAGAGGAACCAAAAGTGAGTCCATTCTTTTTCCCACTTTGCCCACAAGAGCATTGAGCAATCCCTGCCTGGTCCGTATATCCATTGCCGCTGAGATCTGTTATACATTAAAGTTCACCAAACAAAAAGTTCTTTTTGAAGGAAAAAGGATAATATAGCTTAACAATAAAGTAAAGAGATAACCATGAAAACGACCGACCTCTAATTGCATCCGCATGGTCTCCAACAAACCAACCAAGCCCTGAGCATGCCCTTCAATGATATTGTCATTCCTGCTTCGAGCAAGCTTCCTGAGCAGTCGAGACTTCTTCTCCTTCTTCTTTTCCTTGGACGGAACAATAAGCCCCCTGTGATTTAGAAAGAAATTAAGACTAGAACGAACAGGTATATGTCATCAAATATATTTATTTTCACAATTGAGTTATCATTATATTCTTTGGAAAGAACTATTAAACGCGTTTGAAGATAGGGAAGTTTACCCTGATGCCCCTGCAGCAGCCACCAGGATCTCGTATGCTGTTTGCCGCAGATCGTCGTCACTCAAACCTAAAAACCATAGAGAGAAATTCTATTATAACCATGGCTCCATCTCTACATGAAGAAACTGAATAGAAAGGAAATTTCAGCTTCTTTATGGACATTTCACGGGCTCACCTGTCGCAAAAGAAGGAAATCCTAACAACAGGTCACTGGCATCATTCCGCTGCCACCTGGGCATTGTAAGGCTGTGGACTTCTTCCTCATCATCATCGTCATCAAAGTCCTCGATATCGTCCACCGTCAATTCCTGATGATTCTCGGAATCGACAGATAGCGATTTCGACAAATTCGTCCCATTAGCAAACGACGATCTAGTTTCGATCCGCGGAGATGGTGAACTAATATTCGCTGGCGAAGAAGACGCTCTTGCTAAACTGAGCCTCGGAGCAGACGGCACCAGAGGAGGTGCTCGCGATGGCGCAGGACCCGATGATTCAGGAACAGTAGAAAGAAAGAACTCCTGAACAGGTCCCGTATTATTCTGGAATGATTCCCCAGTTAGATACCTCAAAGTCTTTGCCCAAACAAATTGAATTCCACTCCGTAAACCCTACCAACAGAGGATAATCGAAGCTCTCGCACTGGACTCTGATCGCTTCGGAGAGATCGAGCGATTCGCCTACAATAGAAAAAGGGTGTCAAAGCTTCTTACATCAATATGCAAGAAAAGAGTAGTCGGTAAGAAGAACCATTCTTTGCGCAGTTGAGAACGAAATCGACGCTGACGTGATCCAGGTCAACGTCGTCCAGAGAGGTGGCGCCGGGAGGCATCGCTACTTTCTTGATCAGGTTGCCGGACAGTATGAAGTTGAGGAGCACGCGTCGATCTCGACGGTAGCGCTGGAGAAGCTCAAGAACATTTTGCCTTCAAAAAGGGATAATTAGCGTACGAGTATTTCAAGTCAAATAGAATGAGAAGAGCGGGAATTCCTACTCTTCGGTCGACATTTCGGCGGAATGGCGAGAACGGCCAGCGGAGAGAAATTATGCGTCGATCGAAGTGTTGTCTCAGAATCTCGAGAATCACCCTCTCGTCGAAAGCGCGTCCGGCCGGCTTTGGTCAACAGATCTTAGGAACAATGAATCAGAGAAGGATCTGGACAGCAAGGTGGCGAGATTCTTCAGGACAGTCGTCGAGGCAAGACAAAAAAAACCAGCTAGTGCAGACGTTTCCCGGTGTTCCGAGGTTAAAAGAGTAATCGAGAGAGAGAGAGAGATGAAAGGAAAATCTCTCCCCGAGATTGCGAGGAGCTCAGATCAAATGCCACAGATTAGAATTCGGGTGCCACAAGCCATTCCCCGAGCTCGTGTCGACACAGAAATCGACATACAGTATCGAGGTACAAGGCGAAATAAGATCGGTGACCGCCGGGACGAGCCTGGAGGCATTAGCATACGGGACAGAGCCGGACATAGAGAGAGACTTGAGAGAGAGCGTACCTGCGCGCTTTAAGAGTCGATTTTGTTTTTGGCTCGGCTTCTTCCGAGGTTTTCCTCGAGCGGCGGCGGACAGAATGAAACAACGAGGGAGTGTCTCCGGGTCACCGTTGACTAGGGGGGAGATGACCTTTGCCACGGAGACTCGGCGGGGATCTAGCCCTCGCGAGTCGCGATAGCCACCTCCCTCATTTGGCGCGATGGGATCTGACCAGGATGGTCGTGAGAGTTTGATCGGGGGGGCCTTGACCAAAAAATACGATATTGTATTCACTAAATGGGCCAATGTCGAAAATGGGCTGGGCTCGGCGGGTGGGTCGAATATTAAAAGTTTTATCACCTAATTTCAAAACCATTTCAAGAAAATATATTAAAGAATATTTTCCATTAATGAAATTTCAGTGTATAAAGTAAGGATATGCTATCCATCCAATCGCCCCATTTCAAAATTTGAAACTTGCTCAAAATCAGCTCCGCTCCCATTTCATGGAATTTGAATTTTCAACATTATGAAATCGCGAGTAAGCTAAAGATAAACGATTGAATTAAGCAAAATCGGTGTAGTATTCCTCCCATTATATAAAAATTTGCCCTTTTAATCTAACTATTCAAGTTTAAAACCGACTCCAAAGAGGAAAAGAAACTTTCATATATGTTCTTGGCTTTGCACATTTAAAATATTAGACAAATCAAAGAGCAACAAAGATAATAAGCATCTCATATTGGTTTCTATTACTATTAATAAGTTTAAAAACCATGCATTTTTAGTGTTAAGAAGGATGAACTCCTTAAAAGTAACTAAAAGCTTAAAAAATATCCAAAATCCCTCCCACTTTCACAAGATCAATGCACCCTTGTCCTTCATTTGTGCAATGCTTGCTCGAGTAATCATAAAATTCTTCTTAAACTGATGACCATGAAAAGAATGTAGTATATTGTGAAGCTAAGATGGGGGTGAGTTAGTTTTCTTAATTCCTTTCAATACACACCAATATATATTAGTTTAAGGCTATTTTCTTACGTTAATCCCGTTCCTTACACCTAAAATCTCAACTTCAAATATAACACCCATTTTGATCTCATATATTTAAATCAATTAAGTTAGAAAAAGGGATAGAGTAAGTCACCCCCTTCCTCATCTACACCATTTTCTATGGATGCAACTTCCTTTGATGAAGAATGCCATAATAGATCATCAAGACTCTTGGCTGCTCCACCAAGGACTTCGTGTTCTTTTCTAGATCTTCATAACTCCAACTAAGTGTGATTCAAGAAGACAATGCTTGAAGATTTTTCTTCTCAGCTATAGAATTTTCACCTCCTTAAGAGACCTTCATAGTGGGAAGAGTCTCGATGCATCTCATCACAAGGCTCTTAGGTCATTTGATCCAATTATATCCTAAAACTAATTAAAGCATTAATCTTTGAAGAGTATATAAGTCTATTGATTGGAGTTTGATTGGCTCAGCCTTTCATAGATCCATGTGAAAGATTCAAAATATGAATTCTTGCTAACGGATGTGGAAATAAATTTTTGGATGAAATCAATTAACAATTCATCTTAATGCATCTACACAACAAAATCTTAGCGCTCCATCTCAAATTCAAGGGCCAAGACTTAACAACATCAATTTGAATCCATAAAATGAATTTGAAATAGAGATTGTGTTGGGCTCTAAAGTCGATAAGCCCTCCAAAATTTTGATCAAAACTTCAAATGCACTGGAATATATTGAATTAGATATTTAAGATATCGAGACACCAAGAATAGATGATCCTATCATCTATTATGTATGAGAATACATACTTGCATGGTTCTCTTGAAGAAGTTCTTGAAGCTATTCAAGTGTCTAGCCTCTAGTAATATCTATATAGTCTCTAGATGATAGCATCTCCTCTTCAAAGCTCTTCACCAAGAAAAAAAGAGAAGAAATGAGAGAACTCTCACAAGGCTTGCATGGGAACCTTGAGTTGTGGTTGTTCTCTCTCTATTTATAGATATTTGGTATGTATATTTTTCATAAAAACCCTCATAATTATGTATATATCTATTATTATCCATGGACCTTATGTGTGTGACCCTCTAGGTCCATATATCTCACTAGTTAATAACTCTATAGACCTAATGAAATTTTATTGGTCAACCTTAATTAATTATCCATATCAATATATAGATTCACTAATCAAGGATCGATTTAACCCAATTGATAGTTTGAGTTTCCAGCTCGTTGGGTGTCAAGCTACACCACGTACTCTAGGAGATATGGATTATATAAGAACTCTCTTATGGAACCTTTATGTCATAAGTTACCATTTATGTATAATCCTTCATCCGCATGAGGCTCATGAATGACTTAGGGTATGGTCAATTGTCAAACCCTAATTGATCACTTAATTTAGTACAAATGTGTGTAGGAAATCATCGGGAACTCCTTCTCTGATATTTCCACTACCTTGGTTGAGAATTTCCTCGCATCTCATTCCTTGAGTCAATCTCCTCAAATACCAAGGGTAGAAAATCTCATCTTAACCATACAATCATCTTCGAGGACTTCATATTGTATCAATATATGATGTTTAGAGATCTTACAGCTAGGGATTTTTAAGTTATAATCAAAACATGTCACTCCGCTCACAAGATGTCTTCGGTGTCTCAAGTCAAATGACCATATACACAACCGTGATATGAATCAACCTAATTGACAGTTAGGTATAATACCATTCAATGATTCATATAGATCAATTCAATGAACTCTTACTCCAAAGAGCACCCACTATCTATCAATATTATCTTTATACCGATGACTACAAGATCATCCATTAACATCATATGAATCAAATCAGATAATGTTATTCTTTCTGGATAATTCGATATCCTTCTTGAATATCTCACGAATAGGAATGATTAGAACATATGTTTAAATACTAGTGATCATTGTATTATGATCTCATAATAATTATGTTAGTTATTTATATGGTCATGGACTTCATTGTAAACATCACACAAGAATGACAATGAATAAATTTTATTCCAATAAACATAAACGAGATACATGAAAGGTGATTTGCTAATAGGCCACATAATATCCATCAGATTGCATCTGAGGAGGCAATCCATCAGTTATGGCCAATTTGAACCTCACCTAAATTATCTCTCCTTGATGTTGTATGCATTCTTCAATTTTTTTGATTAATCAGATCTTTTGGATAACTCAATCCTCAAATCTCTTACCTCCAATCATGTTCTAGACCCATTTTTTCATCCAAGAGTGATTGAAGTAAATATTTCATGGACAAAATGGGGAGAAATCATCTTGAACTTTGAAATTTTTATTTCAAAATTATAAAATGATAGATCTTGATCCGATTATTAATTGGATAATTTTAAGCGTGATTTCAGGTTAACTTTTATGTTTTCCTCCTAATCTATCATCATTTAGTATTATATTTTAATTTTAAAACTTAGATTGACTAAATTTTAAATAATTTCATCATTTTCTCCCTCACACAGACGATTCTTGATAACATGCAAATTATACATAAAAATCTATGATTATTAATGCAAATTAAGGCATAAAACATTGCATTCTAATGCATGATATCATAACTTTTTTAGTGTTTATTTATCATTCTATAAAAATAAGTTAATCTCGAAATGCACTAATTTAGGGATAATTATAATAAATTAAAGAGAAATATTTTAAGATTAGATTATCCACATTTTTATTTTAGATTATGATTAGGTTTTAATGTTAAATAATAAGAGAAAATAATTTTTATACACTCATTTATTTTTCTAAGTTTAACTTATAAAAGAAATGAGTGTATTTTTTTAATAAAAAATTATTCTCTTGTTATTTATTGAATTTGACTTTTTAAATGACAAATAATTTAATTTCTGATCAAATGAAACAAATTTGGATTAATTTCGAGTTGGATTTTAAAATATACTAATTTTCTAATTTTGAGGGATTTTTCAAAAAGAATATAAATATAATTTGATTTATTTTGAATTAAATGAATAAAAAAGTATAATTTTTATTGTGCGCTGATGTGGCAGCTGACGTGGTACAAACGAAAAGGTGTGTTGATAACATGCTATATTAACATGATAAAACATGATTTTTGATGCATATTAAGGTATAAATAGTTTCATTTACATGCATGTTATAATACTTATGTGTATTTTTCTATCATTCTACAAAAAGTAACTATAATCTCAAAAATACTTTAAATTAGGGTTAAATATGATGATTTAAAAGATAAATAATTGATAACCCATATTTACTTGAGATTATAAAGGTTTTTAAAAGTTAAAATAATGAGAGAAAAGGTTTTTATAAACATTTATTTACTTTTTAAGCTAAAATTTTTAAATAAATAAATGTATTTTTGAAATAATATTTAAAACTCTCATTATTCATTAATTTTGACTTTTTAGAATGATAGATAATTAAAGTTTGGATCAAATGAAAGAAATTTGGATTAATTCAGAGTTATATATTAAAAGTTATGAATTTTCTATTTTTAGGGATTTTTTCGGATTTTTCTGAATTTATTTCGATTTTTAATAATAAAAATAAATTAAAAAGGGCAAAAAGCGGATTAATTCCGCGCGGGTCCCACGTGGATGCGACAGACGTGGCACTCAGGGCCACGTGGCAGCACCATGCGGGCCCACGCGGCGCCTACGCAACGTATACATATATTTATAATTTATATAGTTTATATAATGGGTATTCAGCCTTCCGTATATCGGAAGGGTATTCAACCCTTAGATTTGTTGCACCTTATAAACCAAACAATCTCCCTTAATTTTTCCCGTGTGGGACTAAGTCCCACACAGTTTTTAAGATGCAGGTGACGTGGACTTACGCAGGGCGTCGGATCGGGCGAGGCGCGGAAGATGCCGCGTTGATCACGTGCGCTCGTGGTCCACCGGAGATGATCACGCGCACGTGCTTAATTGAAGGCATTATAACGGTCCAGATCAAATCTGGCGGGGAGCATCCGGACCGTTGGATCAAGAATCAAGGGACGCGATCGAGAGTGTTTTTAAATGCTTATCCACGGATCAAATCCAGGCCGTCCATCACGATCTGACAGTCACGATATTTTCAAAACGGTCCATCGTGGACCGTTTCATCGTAATCATTGATCGTTTCGATCGGACGGTTACGATAAAAAACCCTTTATATAGAGATGTTCTTCGATGATTGTATGTATTCGAGTTAGAAATCAAGCAATTTGATCTATTTAGACACCTCCCCTCTCGTTTCTCTTGATCTCATCGTGTTCTACACTCATTTCCGCACCCATGAAGCCCTTGAAATCAAGATTTGGTTGAGTAGATTGGAAGAAATCGCAGCTTGAATCTCCTTGTCGCGTTCTTCATGTTCTCGGTGATTAATCGGTTTAATCGCGTCAATTTGATCGCTAATTGGGATTAGTGGAAGCGGTTTTTCATAATCTATCTCCCTATCATGTTTAATTTCTATTTAGATTAGGATTTAGAGTTTAATTTCTTTGAATTTTAGCTAAAATCACGATTTTCACGTCCGAAAATCTCTCTCCACTTCAAACTTTGATTTCTCCACGAAATCAAGATCATTGTTGATGATTTTTGATTCCGTGGATTTGTTTTGAAGTTGTCTTTCATACGGATCAATTCCGTGGGTGCTCTTTGGAAAAAAATTTCACGGAATTGATCCGTATGAATCTCTTTATGGTATTATACGTAAATGTCAATCAAGCTTATTCATGTCACGGTTGTGTATATGGATCATGCTTATAAATCCCTGGCTACAAGATCTTTAAAATGTCATATATTGGATATGGTATAAAGTCCTCGAAGATGATTGTGTAATCAATATGGGATCATCCACCCTCAATATTTGAGAAGATTGACTCAAGGCACGAGATACAATGAAATTGTCAACCAAGGTAGTGGAAATATCAGAGAAGGAGTTCCCGATGATTTCCTTCACACATTTGTACTAAATTAAGGGATCAATTAGGGTTTGACAATTGACCATACCTTCAGTAATTCATGAGCCTTGTGCGGATGAAGGATTATACATAAATGGTAACTGATGACATAAAGGTTTCATAAGAGAGTTCTTATACACTAATATCTATTAGAGTATGTGGTGTAGCTTGGCACCCAATGAGCTGGCAACTCAACATATCAATTGGGTTAAATCAATCCTTGATTAGTGAATCTATTTATTGATATGGATAATAAATTAAGGTTGACCAATAAAATGTCATTGGGTCTATAGAGTTATTAACTTGTGAGATATATGGACCTATGGGCAACAACGCCTTTTTGACAAAGTGTTTTATGCAGTCTCGTTAAAACACACAAACGTTGGTAAAAAAATATATAATTCCGAACTCACAATGACAAAGATATAAAATCAACTATAGTGTAAGTATCGGGTCGATCCATAGAGAACACGGTTGACTTTGATCGTAGACTTGACTTCGTCAAACTTAGGTTTAATTAGGGTTTTAAAGAAGTAATAGTAATATATAATCAATAGAAATGATATAAATGTATGAGAGAAGATATTTTAAGAATTTAGAAAATTGATTTTAAGAAGAAATGTCAAAAGTCAAGGTCAAAGCGTTAACTTTGACCAATAGTGCACTTTCTGAAAATATGAGAATAAAAAGAGCTTAAAATATTATAAAATTATATATTCAAAAAATAGAGAGAAAATAAAAGTTATTGATATAAAATTCGTGATTTTTAGAGAAGAATTAGATTTATTATGAATTATTGAAAATCAATGATCATAAAAATCCCGCCATGAACACTTCGGTGTAAATCTTCAAATTGACTAACCAAATGATATCCAAATCTTCAATTCATATATGAATGGAAAGCTAACAACAAGAGAATTCCAAAGAGACTAAAATTGTCAAATTTCAATTTGTATTTTAAAAGTAATTGATCTCGCAAGTTAACGCTCAAATTCAAATTGAAAATGAATAGTAGATGGTCAAACATTAAATTGCGGGATCAAATGATCATGGAATTTGAAATTTTGCTATCCACAGAAAGCTGGGGAAACAAGGAATCCAATAAAATAAAAATCAAGTGATTTGGATTAAAGATCAAAGAGATATCCTTGTTTGAAAATCAATAAAAATCCATCACTAAAATTGGGCCAAAAGATGAATTTAACTACTTCTAAACTCTAATTACCTACCTAATTCTAATATAAACTAAATAAATTACAAGGATTACGAACGAATAACACTACTAACCCAATAGACACGATGATTTGGCTTCAATTCATGCGGATTGAAGAGTATTTCCCCGGTTTCGTCTTCGACGTGCATTCGGCGTTCAAGGGAGATTACGATCGTTTTCTTGCAACCAATTCGTGATTATCATGCTTCAGTGGCTGCAGAATTGACTCTAGGAAGCAGAGGTTCACAAAGAACTTAAGATCTTCCTTCAAAATTGTTTAATTTCTTCACGATTCGATCAAAAGTTACTTAGAAGAAGAGATAACATCAGTTTTTAAAGAAAAATTCTCGCGAAGAAGACGGATCGTCCGTTTCACGATGCGATTTGCGCTGTCCGATTTTGCGAAATCGGTGGAATCGTGGCCCACAACGTGGGCCCATGATCTCCCCTTATTTTGCCCGTCGGATCGTGATTGAAGAGTCGGGATGCATCCATGTGTCGCTCCACCATCGCCGATAGCGCGATTAAATGTTGAGCATTCAATGTCACTTAAGTCACGATTCACACACGTGTTGAAATGATGATCCGATGGACCGAGATCCATCGGATTTACGTGCACCCTTCAGTGTGCTTTTGATCCAATGCATTCCATGGTGCCACATGTCATGTATTTAAGAGATTAAATGGGAACATAGTCCCACACGAAGAAAATAGGCGGAAGTGACGCGTATAAAAGGTGAAAGGCTTTAAAGCCTTTGTGTTACCACCCCAATAAACTTACCTAGGCCCACTAACCCATGGGCCCATCACCTGCCAGCCTGAAGACTGTCTTGCCACGTGGCGCTGCCTGGGCGTCCGCATGGACTCGTGTGGCCCAGCCACGCATCCGCGCCACCTCCGCGCCACGCAGGCGCTCGCGTGGGCTTCTGTGGCTCTGCCATATGGCCCCTTTTTTTGCCCTTTTCTTAAAGCGAATTAAATATGTAAAAATCAAAATAAATTCTGAAAAAATCTATAAAATTCAGAAATCAATATCTTTAAAAATAGAACTCCTTTTAAACTCAAATTTTCTCCATTGGCTTACAAATTTATTTCTTTTTAATATCATGCTATCTAAAATAAAAATTCAAAGAAGAAAATGGGATGGACTGAAAATAATACAAATTAATTCATTAAGAATTCTCTCTTTTAATCATCCAATCATTCTTTTCTTGAAATTACCCCTTTTAATCATCTACTAAAGTTAAAGTAAATTAAGGGAAGTAATTAATTTCTATTTATTTAACCTTTTAAAAGATTAAACATCCATAAAGCACATAATTAACCCTAAATAATACATAAATATGGACTTTAGTAAAATGACACATCAATTGAGAAGATATATAAAAACTATGATAACATGCATCATAATCACATAAAAGAAGTATGAATATTAGTTAATTAAGATAAGAATTTAAGTTATACATGCATGTTATCACACCCCCCCAACTTAAATCATCGCTAGTCCCTAAGCAATGGAAGCATACAGAATATGTAATAGGACTAACAAGCCTAAGAAAACCATGGGTTAAGCATTGATAGAATCTGAAATGAACGTTCTACCTTAAATGATGTCAAGAAGAAAATAATGTACTAGAAACTTTAGGTCACGGCATTCCTCCGGCAAACACCTTAATCCACCAATTGAACTAAGAATCCTCTTGCTCTACATACTAATAAGAATATAAATAACTTAAGAAAAAGATTCATCATACCAAATCAATTGTTGATTCCACCTTGCACTATGGACATGAATGTTAAAGGCACAAGAAGTACAAACAAGAATCATCCTTTTCATAGATAATGGCTATAACATAGAATCGGCTAAAACACATGGGAGGTAACTTACCATTCTAATTCTACTTTTTTTTTTCTTTTTCTTTCATCCTTATCCTACCATTTTTTTCTTGCTTTTTCTTTCAGCCTAATTCTACCTCTTTGATTTATTCATCCTAATTCTACTTGCTGCAAGCCTTTTTAAATAAAAATATTAGATAATGTAGATTTGAAATTTATAAGGCATTTTATGCAATTTTGACGAAGCATTTTATGCGATCGTTAAAACACACAAACGTTGTTAAAACTATGATAAAATGTCATTTTCATGCATGACATGCATATTTTACTCAAATTCTTATCTTATTTAACTCATATTCATGCTTTAACTAATATTAAAGATGAATAAATTTGTGAGACAATGGAGAAAATTTGAATTAAAAAGGAGTTATATTTTTACAGGTATTGATTTTTGAATTTCATAGATTTTTTTCTGGATTTTATTTGATTTTTTTTCAATTTTATTTCCTTATTTAAAAAGGCAAAAAGTTGGTTTTATCTCCACAGGACCCGCGGAGCTGACATGGCACGCGGGACCCACGCGAATGCGACATGGCACGCAGCGCCGCGCGGACCCACGCACGGAGGTGGCGCGGACATGTGGCAAGGCCACACGAGTCCACGTGGACGCCCGGGTGGCGCCACGTGGCGGTGTGAGAGGCTTGCGAGTGATGGGCCCACGGGTTAGTGGGCCCATGTAATAGTATTGGGGCGGTAACGCAAAGGCGTTATTCTACCCCATGTTTTATACTCGCCCATCCCTTTCTTTTTCTTCGTGTGGGACTATATCCCCTTAATCTTAAGTTTGTAGGACACGTGGACGCTTTGCGGGCGTTGGATGTAATCGCATCAAATGAAGCGCATCGATAGTGTGGATCGGAGTCCACCCGATCATCATCAGAAGCACGTGCGCTAAATGGAGCCGTTGATCGCGTAAGTGAAACATCGGACGCCTCGGATTAATCGCGAGCTTGGCGCATCGTGGGGAGACACGTGGATGCGTCAAGATGCTCCGATCAAGATCGGGCAAGCAAAAAGAAAGGAAGAACGTGGGCCCGCGTCATGGGATCGTGGTTCATCCTACGTGTATGATCGTGGCCGTCCAACCGATCTTCATCAGATCGAACGGTTGGCACTTTTCGCAGGGAATTTCCTTATAAAAACTGATGTATTCTCTTCTTCTAAGTAACTTTTGATCAAATAGTGAAGAAATTAAGCGATTTTGAAGGAAGATCTTAAGTTCTTCGTAATCCTCTGCTTCCTAGAGTAATTTTCGCAGCCATTGAAGCATGATAATCACAAATTGGTTGCAAGAAAATGATCGTAATCTCCCCTTGAATCCACGTGAATTGAAGCCAAATCATCACGTCAATCGGGTTAGTAGTGTTATTCATTCGTAATCCTTTCAATTTATGTAGTTTAGATTAGAATTAGGTAGGTAATTAGAGTTTAGAAGTAGTTAAATTCATCTTTTTGCCCAATTTTAGTGACGGATTTTTGTTGATTTTTCAAACAATGATATCTCTCTTATCTTTTATCCATATCACTTGATTTTTGTTTCATTGGATTCCATGTTTCATCAGCTTTCCGTGGATCAAATTCCATGATCATTTGACCCCCTCAATTTGACGTTTGACCAACTACTATTCATTTTTAGTCCGAATTTGAGAGTTGACTTGCGGGAACAATTATTCTTAAAATACAAATTGAAATTTGACAATTTTAGTCTCTTTGGAATCCTCTTGTTGTTATATTTCTATTCATAAGTGAATTGTAAGATTTTGATATCATTTAATTAGTCAATTTGAAGATTTACACCGGAGTTATCATTTCAGGATTTTTCGATCCTTTAATTTTCAATAATTCATAAGAAAGCCAATTATTCTTGAAAAGTCACAAATTTTATATCAATAAATTCCATTTTCTCTCTAGTTTTTTAATATATAATTTTTATAAAATTTTAAGCTCTTTTTATTCTCTGATTTTCAGAAAGTCAACTATTAGTCAAAGTCAACGCTTTGACCTTGACTTTTGACATTTCTTCTTAAAATCAGTTTTCTAACGTCTTAAAATAGCTTCTCTTATATATTTCTATCATTTCTATTGATTATGTATCACTATCACTTCTTTAAAACCCTAATTAAGCATAAGTTTAACCAAGTCAACTCTGCAATCAAAGTCAACCGTGTTCTTTGTGGATCGACCCGATACTTATACTATACTTGATTTTATATCTTTTTCATTGTGAGTTCGGAATTATAAATTTTGTTTGACCAACGTTTGTGTGTTTTAACGACCGCATAAAACGCTTCGTCAAGGGTCACACACATAAGGTCTATGGATAATAGTAGATATAGACATAATTATGAGGGTTTTTATGAAAAATTTATGCATCAAATGTCTATAAAAAGAGGGAAAATGACCATAACTCAAAGTGTCCATGAAAGCCTTGTAGGAATTCTCTCATTTATTCTCTTTCTTTCTTGGTGAAAAGATTTGAAGAGGAGATCCAATCATCCATAGACTATGTGGATATTACTAGAGGCTAGACACTTGAATAGCTTCCAAAACTTCTTCAAGAGAACCACGTAAGTATGTTTTCTCATACATAATGGATGATATTATCATTTTTTCTTAGTGTTAATATTTTGGATATTTGATTTAATTTATTATGTTGCACTCGATGTTTTGATCAAAATTTTAAAAGGCTTATTGATTATCAAAACCCAAAAAATTTGGCATCCAATTTGATTATATTTCTGAAAATCTCAAAAACATACCCTAATTCTTCATAGATTCGACCCTTACTCACCTTTATATTCAATTAATCTTAATTAATTTTTAATTTAAGCAAGTTTGATTTTTATTATGACGCGCGAATGAGTACATTTGATCACACCCTGTCAAGCATACATAATGACTAAGTCAATTATGATGAGATCATAATATAATGATCACTGTTATTTAAATATATGTTCTAAATATTCTTATTTATGGGATATTTTATAAGGTTATCGAATTATTTGGAAAAAAATATTATTTGTTTTGACTAATATGATAAGTGTGGCTGATCCTATAGTCATCGGTGTGAAGACTCAAATGATAGATATTAGGTGTTCTTTGGAGAATTTTTTTACTAAATTGATCTATATGATTCCTTGAATAGTATTATACCTTACTGTCAATCACGTTATGTATATGATCCTTTGACTTGAAACACCAAAGACATCTTGTGGATGGATGATCATATTTGATTATGATCTAATGAATCCCTAGCCATATGATATCCAAAATGTCATATATTGGATATGGTATGAAGCCCTCAAGGATGATTACGTGGTCACTATGGGATTGTTCGCCCTCAAGATTAGAGGAGATTGACTCAAGAATGAGATGCAATTAAATCATTGGCCAACGTAATGAAAATATAAGAGGAGCTCTCAATAATATCCTCAATACATTAGTACTAACTTGAGTGACTATACTCTCAGTCACTCATATGTCTCATGCGAATGAACAATTCTTTATACACAATAATCGATGATGACAAGGTTCTACACGGGAGTTCATATACACGTCATATCTCCTAGAGTACATGGTATAGCTTGGAAACCAACAAGTTGGAAATTTGGCCTATCAATTTTATTAAATTGATCCTTAATTAATTAATGTATGTGTTGTTATAAATAATTAATAAAGGTCTAAAAATCAAGTGTTATTGGGTCTATAGAGTTATTAACTAGTAAGATATATGGACCTAGAGGGTCGCACACATAAGGTCTATAGATATTGGTGGATACTGAAATAATTATGAGGTTTCTATAAAAAAAATCCACATACCAAATGCCTATTTAGGTAGAGAACGTCCACAACTTAAGGCGCCCATAAAAGCCTTGTGAGAATTCTCTCCTTTATTTTATTTCTCTCTTGGTGAAGAGCTTTACAAAGAAGATCTAATTTTTTTATGATTGTGTGAATATTACGAGAAGTCAAACATTTGAATAGCTTCAAGAACTCATTCAAGTGAACCTTGTAATTATATTTTCTCATGCATACTATATGATTGGATCATTGCTTCTTTGTGCCTCTATATTTTGAATGTCTGATTCAATGTATTCTACTGCGTTTAATATTTTGATCAAAATTTTAAAAGGCTTATCGACTCAGATCCAAATAAGAGAAATACTGGATAAGGTGGACTATATCGGGTCAGTATATTCATTGTCGAAAGCACTAGATTACATCACGAGTCACTCCTTGATTCACTACGATAAAGAAAGAAAAATGGGTGAAATATGAGCTGATAATCTCATGGGCTATAGATCCACCGCTCGAGAACATGCCACATGGCACATTGCGATGGAGGAGATCCTATGGAACTACTCCACAGTATTGGATGTCCTTGATGTTGCCACGTATACATGTGAAAATAAGACCCATTAGTGTCACATCGAAAATATTAAAAAAATGATGTTCTTAAATAATCAACCCATTAAGGGCTATTAATGACAATAATACATTTTGTGAACTAATACTCTCCTTAGTGGTGCTATGTAAGTGTTGATTAGTTGCCAAGTGGCACCACCTCCGTTGTGTTGGGTTCGATGTCAATTAAACTTTTAAAATTTTGATCAAAACATTAAATGGAACGGAAAATATTGAATCATATATTCATAACACTAAGCCACTAGGAACATATGATCTTATCATCTAGTATGAATGAGAAACCATACTTACAGGGTATTCTAGAAGGAGTTCTTGAAGCTATTCAAGTGTCTAGCCTCTAGCGGTATTCACACAGTCTCCAGATGGTTGGATCTCCTCTTCAAAGCTCTTCACCAAGAGAGAAAGAGAAGAAAGGAGAGAATTCTCACAAGAATTGCATGGGCACCTTGAGTTATGCTTATTCTCTCCCTATTTATAGATATTTGGTACACGGTTTTTTCATAAAAACCCTCATAATTATGTCTATATCCACCAACATCCGTAGACCTTATGTGTGTGACCCTCTAGGTCCATATATCTCACTAGTTAATAACTCTATAGACTAAATAGCACCTTATTGGTCAACCTTAATCAATTATTCACATCAACATATAGATAAATTAATCAAGGATCGATTTAGACCAATCGATAGGTTGAGTTGCTGATAACATGCAATCTTAACATGCAATTACATGATTATTAATGCAAATTAAGACATAAAACATTCCATTTTTATGCATGTTATCATACTTTGAGTGCATATCTATCATTTCATACAAATTTAAGTTATAATCTCAAAATGCATTATTTTAGGGATAATTATGCATTTTTAAGAATATCTTTTTAAAGTAGATTATTCTCATATATATTTGAGATTATAATTATTTTTTAATGCTAAATAATGAGATAAAATAATTTTTTATACTCATTTATTTTTATAGGTTTTAATTTTTCAGAGAATGGCTAATTTTATTATATGGTTATTTAAATAATCTGAATTTTTCTAATGATAGATAATTTAATTTTTGATCCAATGAAACAAATTTGGATTAATTTGGAGTTGTATTTTGAAAGTTATGAATTTTCTAATTTTTAGGGATTTTTATGAATTTAAAATCGATTTTATAAATCGCGCAGGTGACATGGCAAAATCTAGAGCGTACGATTAAATCGTGATCGTCGATCCAGGCAGGGGTGACGTGGTAGCACGTGGAGCGTCCGATCGCACGATTAAATTGCAATCGTCGATCGTCACTTAAAGGGGGGGGGACGTTGCGCATTGTTACTCGTCGGTGAATCCTTTTAAAAATGATTCAATCACAGTCGTTCATCAAAAGAGTTATAGCAGCTGAGATTAAAACCAACGAAGATGCATCTGGAGCATTATCAAGATCAGACAGATGGCGTTTCATGCGTTTCTTCATCACGCGCGACGTGACAAAATCTCGGTGGTCCATCTCCAATCCAACGGCCACGACTTAATCGTAACGATTTGCATCCGCGCTTTTCATCAGAGCCATTGATCGAAGATGAAATGTCAGATCGGATGGTTACACCCAAATTTTCTATAAATTGAGATGTTATTCGACATTGTAATGCATTCTTGGATGATTTCGAGTAATCAAACTGTCTAGACACCACCATCCTTGAATCTCTTGCCTCCAATCACTTCTAGACTCATTTCTGCGTCAACAGAGCTGTTGGAAGTGATATTTTTATTGATCGAATGTGGAGAATTTGCCTTTTGAACACCGAAGATCATTTTTGAAAATCGCAGAATGAAAAGCCTTAAATCCGGCGATTCATTGGATCATTTTCGATCGCTATCTCAAGTTAGATTATGTGTTTTTCCTCCTAATATTCCGTCCTGTATCATTAGATATTAATTTAGAATCGTAGATTTAGATAATTTTATATTTTAATTCGAATTTCTCTCTCTTCGCGTTCGGAAATTTCTACCTAATTTGCTCTTTGATTTCTCCGTGAATCTTGATCAAATCAAGTGATTTTTTATTCCATGGATTTGTCTTTGAGTTCTCTTTCCAGAAATACTAACTTCCCTCGTTTATCACCTCAATTCACTGTCCGATTTGATTGAATTTCAAAAGATCTCTCAAAATTTCCTTATTTCTCTGTGAATTTGACCTTTATTCACCACTATACCCCTCAATTCATGATTATTTCTTAAAATTGATGAGTTTGGTATTATTTTTTACACAAATCGGTGTGTAATTGACGACCGCACTCGATTTGTTCCGTCAGTTGCCAGCTCGTTGGGTGCCAAGCTATACCACGTACTCTAGGAGATATGGCGTATACAAGAATTCACTTATAGAACCTTTCCGTCATCGATTACCATGTATGTATGATCCTCATCCACATGAGACTCATGAATAACTTAGGGTACGATCAATTATCAAACCCTAATCGGTCACTGAAGTTAGTACTGATGCATGTAGAAAATCATCGAGAACTCCTTCGATATTTCCATAACCTTGGCCAACGATTTTATCGCATCTCATTCCTTGAGTCCATCTCTTAAAATGCCAAGGGTGGATGATCCCATCTTGATCACACAATCATCTTTGTGGACTTCATGTCGTATCCAATATATGAAGTTTTAGATATCCCGTGGCTAGGGATTCGTAAGTCATAATCAAAACAAGATCATCCATCCACAATATGTCTTTGTTGTCTCAAGTCACAAGACCACATACACAACCATGACATGAATCAACCTGATTGACAGTTAGGTATAATACCATTCAAGGATTCATACGGATCAATTCAGTGAATTCTTTCTCCAAAGAGCACCCACTATCTATCCTTAGTGTCTCCACACCGATGGCTCTAGGATAAGCCATGCTCATCATATGAATTGGATTAGATAGTATTATTATTTCTGGATAATTTAATGTCCTTCTCGAATATCTCACGAATAGCAATGTTTAGAACATATGTTTAAAGATTAGTGATCACTATATTATGATCTCATCATAATTCACTTAGTCATTGCATATGCTCATAGACTTCATTGAAAACATCACACAAGAATGACAATGAATAAATTTTATTTCAATGTACATAAACAAGATACATGAAAGTGTGATTGGCTTTTAGACGATATAATATCCATCACTTTGCGCCACATGTCTTTGTCGCCACATTAGCATGCCACATTAGTATGCACAAATAAATCCCCTTTTTTATTTTTACTTCTTGAAATATCCTTTTAAAAATTTAAAAAGATAAAAAATTTTAGATATATTCAAGAAAATTCAAATAGTTTTCCAAAAAGGAAAAAATAGGTTTTTTTTAAAAAAACCCCTTAAACTTAAAATATTCATACTTTTCATGTAAAACTCATTTTTGAATGAACTTTCTGCCATTTTGATTCTTGTGTGTTCTTTATTTTCATCATATCCTTGAAATTAAATTAAAAACAAGGAAAAACAATTAAGTCTTTATTAAAAATCACTTATTTTCTTCATGTTTTCGTCCATGTCGTCCTTTGTTCATAACCTATGTGCATGAAACTCATGCACACATGATTAATTCATCCTTGTTTGACTTAGAAAAAGGTCAAACATAAATTATGCTTAATATTAATCATAATTTGATGTAAATTCAACTTATGAACGATATGATATGATAAATATAAAAAATTTTATCAAAACATGATGACATGCGTAATAATAATGTGAATTATCTCTTAAAATCATCAAAGAATAATGAATTAAATGTGTAGAAATGTATGTTATCATAGAATAGAACACTACTAATTATGGCAGCACTACACAGACCACGCCATGCATTGTGATGCTAGAACAAGTGCAATGGGTCAAGGTAATGTTGGGCAGTTTTTAAGGAGATCCATTGGCATTATCACATACAATACTAGACCACCCGCTCTAATGCCATTCGGAAGATATTCCTTTGGTGAAGAAGAGAAAGAAGGAAGAAGAAGGGAGAGGAGAGGAGGAGGAGGATGGAGCTCTCACCTCCATGATCATGATAAGAAACACTATAAGAGAGGGGTAGAGAATTTCAAAATTACCACTAAGGGAAAATATTCACTCACATGCACTTATGTTGAAGGTAATATGGTCACATGACATTTTGGAAACAAAAGTTGTCTCTTTTTTTGCTGATGCGAGTTGAGTACTAGGATATGGATGTCACCGCTTGTGAGATGGTATGACTACAATCTTTTCTACAAAACTTGGGTATCATGACTCTAATGTCTATGCTTATGCACTGTGATAACCAAGAGACTATCTTTCTTGATAGAAATCTTATATTTCACGAAAGGACCAAGCATATTGAGATCAATTGTCACTTCATTCATGACAAGATATAGAAGCGAGTTATTTTAACATCACAGGTGTCATCATTGGACCGACTGGGAAACATCTTCACCATGAGCCTCACTAGTGTGTCATATGATTCCTTCAACTCCAAGCAAGGTTTATTTGATCAATATGATCCATCTTGAGGGGCGAGTATTAGATATAGCCTTCTAGCAGCCTTAACTTACATGAGAGAACATTAGTCACATATGGGGCAGATTAATGTTTATCTCTCTTTGCCCTCTGTATTAGGGCTTTTAATATCTTTTGTAATCATCTATTGTCATTTGGCTTTACCATTTACAGAGTAGTAAACAAAGGCCGTCAATGTCTTGCATTGTTGAAAATGTAACCTCACTATCATTCTTCCTCCTCAAATTATCTTCATCCTTTATCGGAGTTATAAGGAAATTTTCTTCATTGATGTAGCATTTGGGTTTTTCCTTAAAAAATTTTAGGGTTTTATATGAATTTTGATATTATTTTTGTTCACTCAAAAAGCTTTTCTGGATTTTTATTTTTTACACTTTTGTTTATTTAACAAGTTTTCTGAATTTTTTTGCAAGTGTTAGTGTAATACATTTCAGTTTTAGAAATTTCGCTGTAAATATTTTGATGGGGGTCTACCGATTATTAGCGCATATTATAATGGATCAATTGAAGAGGCAACGGAGTTAGAGGCGAGATAGAGAATTAATTAAAATTTGAGAACTAATGGAGCATTGTTTTAGCCTCTGTGACTGAATAATTAATATTGATATCATTCAAAGGCTTAATTAATTTCCGTGGGCTATGGATTATAAACGTTTCATTTACTTTCAAAGGATTCATGTGTAATTAAATTATATTTTCGAATAACAATTTTATTTAGTTTTATATCCCTGTACTTTTTACACGAACAGGCCGACAAAAATAGTTATTTCCGTGCAGGAAATCGTCCCCTGCGCAGAGAGAGAGCATTCATCCCAGACTGAAGAATTTACGAGGCCGCGTGTGATTCATTGTATGTACAGCGCGCGACCGCCAATTTTATACACGACGACGAGGATGTCCGCCACCCCTCTGCGCCTGAAGAACAAATAATTCATCCAGCGGAGGGTAGGATGGGGCTCATGCCCATGCCGCCGATGCCGCCGCCGCCGAGGGAGCCCGGTTCGGCGTTGCGCACGCGACCGTGGCGGCGGATGTGGCGCAGCAGCCGCGCCAGGAAGGGGTTGTGGCATATCGTCGAGCTATCGCATACCACCGCCACATGCTTCCGCGCCCTCGTCACCGCCACATTCATACGCCTGCTGTCCCCCAGAAACCCCACCGCTCCCAGCGTGTTCGATCGCACCTGAGAAGTCCCCCGTCCAGGTATCAGTCACCAGTCCACTCCACTTTTTAACCGCGCGGAGAACGGGAAGGGAAACGCACCAGGGAGATGATCACGGCGTCGGCTTCCCGGCCTTGAAAGCTGTCAATGGTGGAGACCTCGACCCCCAGACGCTTCTGGCAGCTCATCGATCCTGTCCCTCAGCAGCTGCACTTGCGCGATGTAAGGAGACTGCACGGCGATGGCGTTCGGAGAAACCCCTGTGGCATTTCACCGCCGATTAATTGCAACAATCCGGACAGATAAAATCCATCCACAATCGGCGCAAACAGGAGGGTGTATAATACCGGAGTAGAGGAGAGAGATGACGTGCTGCACGACGATGTCCGCCTCCCCTTCGTTGTAGAAGGATCCCGTTCCCGCAGGATCCAGATGCTCCTCGCACCCTACCGATAAGCTTCCGTACGGCATTCTCGTGTCCAGCAACAGCAGCGCGCCTTGAGTCATCCAGTTCGCCTGCATCGCAGTGCGAAACTATCAGACGATGCGATCAGAGGAATGCCGATGCAATCTTCCAACTCACCTGGACGAACGGAGAGTCGACGAGGAGATGCGAAGCCACCGCAGGGGAAGATCGAAGAGTCCCCCCGTACATTTCTCTGGATGCCCAGCTGGCGATGGCGTCGTTCATCCTGTACTGCGTCGTCAGTTTCGTTCCGAGCACCCCGCAGTGAATCCCCGAAGCTCTCTCGAGCAGGGAAACTCCGAGTCCGCCCTCCAGAGCTTCTCTGGAGAAGACCACGGGAGCGAGTTGGCACTGATCCCCCGCCAGAACGCACCGCTTCCCCTGCAGAATTGGGATCCAGGAAGACGGCTCTATGGCCTGCCCCGCTTTGTCCACCACCACCAGATCGAACGCCTCCAGCCTCCGGATCAGGGGATCGGCCGCGCCCGTGTTCGTGGAGAGCACCACCTGCGCGCCGCTCAAAACTTCCCGGATTGTCTCCTTCTCCTTCTTCTTCAGCGACTTGCCCAGCTGCTTCAGGAGCTGCCGTATCCCCGCCGCGAGCGAATCGTCCTTCAGGCACATCCTCAGATCCTTCCTCAGGTCCGACTTCTTCCTCTCGTACTCCTTCTTGTACGCCGACAGCCTCCTGTTGACGATCTCGCCGACGGACTTGGACGAGACGGACGACGAAATCCGCGCGGGATTCCCCACGCGGACGATTCTCATGTTGGCGTTGTCGGAGAGCCTCTCGACGATGTTATCGACGGCGGCGTTGGTCGGCGCCGTGACGAGCACGCGATCGCCTCGCTCGACGGCCAGCGAGATCAACTCCTTGAGCATGACCGTCTTGCCAGTGCCGGGAGGGCCTTGCACGACCAGAACGGGACGTTTCTGGTTCAACCCCAGGGCAATCGCTCTCCTCTGAGTCTCGTCAAGCCTTCCGTCCGACGAGATCTGGGCCGGTTCGAAGTCCACCAGCCGGCTCTCCTTGAAGCGCTTCACGTCTTCTTCGTCCCCGAAGAGCGTCGCGACCACGGCGATGGACGGGTTCTTCTTGTGCAGGCCGTTCCTCTGGAGCAGCATCAGCGCCTCGCAATTACGCTCGTAGGTGAGGGCATCCGCCAGTCCGTGGATGCGGTCAATACGGACGGTCTTCCCGAATAACCTGGAAAAAGTCGGATCCCCGTGACGGGACTCGAGGGCGACAGTGATGCTGCAGCCGTCCTCCCCCAGGTTGTGAATGAATCCTTGCATGGAGGAAGTCGCGCCGGCGCCCCTGCTGTCGCAGGTCCTCACGCAGACCATGTCCCCGGGAGAGAGGCTGGTCGGAGGCAGCCGGTGGTTCCCTTCCACCCTGAATATCACTAGATGCAACCCTCCCAGACCTGCAAACCAAAGGCGAGACCAAAAAAACACGGGTAAAGCTACGCTTCAGAGATTTCGAGGTTTTCAGAATCACCACCCACCCGTGGAGGAGCTGATCGCGTTCAAGTTGCAGATGGTGTCGCACAGCTCGTGCTGCGCCTGACCGTGGCTGACGAGGTACTCTATGGGCTTTGAGGAATCCGAATTCTCGTCGGGGTCCGATATGGCGTTGAGTTCTTCCTGGGTGAATTCTAGCTCCGCGTCGCGTTCTATCCGAAGGAGATCGGACATCGTTTTAACCAGGGCATCGATGTTCCCCTGTATCGCTCTCACCCTCTCCACGTCGATACCCAATACGCCGTGGAGAGCCTTGGTGGGCTGGGGAGATCTACGGACGACCGCTCGATGCTCCGCTGCAAAGAAAGAAAGAGACAGATAGACTTTGAGAATCTTTCCCCCTCCGTGGATTATCGAAGAAAAAGAAATCTTTGCTGTCCGCGGTCTCTGCCTCACCGGAGGCTGCGAACTCCTTAAGGAGCTTCCAGGACTGTGTGGCGCGCCAGTCGGGAATGAGTCCCCGCAGCTGCAAGTCCTGGAGGACGTCCCTGAGCTCGCGCTGGAAGTGGTCGAAGAGCGTGGGGTAGTGCGCGCACGCCTTGAAGCAGAGCGCCTCCAGACCCTTGGGCATGGGCACGGCGTACAGATACGGCTGCGCCTGGATCACGAACGCCAGCCCGCCCGTGGTGGACCCGCCGTTGACGAGCCCCAGCCGCTGCCGGACCTCTTCCTCGATCGGCAGCTCGTCCTGCACCTCGGCCGACGCGAGGTCGTAGGCCATGGCGCGCATTCCCTGGCCAATCCAGCGCACTACGCACTTGCCCAGCTCCTTGCGCCCCAGCGGATCTCCGCCCTGGTAGACCGTCCGCACGCTGATCGACGCTTCCTCCGCCGATGGGACACACTCCTCGAAATTCTTGGGAGGAGGAGTTTGCGGCAGCGGCTGGGGCGTCTGCGATCGGTCGACATCGAGATTTCTTTTTCTTCGTCTTACTGCGCCGGTCCGGTCTCTGGGCGCGGGCGGGGCGACGCTGCTGGTGCTGGCATTGGTGTGGCTGCAGCAGCGGACGGAGAGCACCGGAGGAAATCGCGCCGACGAGGAGGAGCGGGACCCCGAGGAGGAGAGCACGAGCACTGTCTGGCACGAGAAGAGCGGCGACTTGGAGCCCGGCGCACGAGGCAACGGGGAAGCCTTCATGGCTCGTAATTACCGCGCCGGGGCCTCCGACTGCTCTTTTCTGCGCGGGCGCGTCTCCTTGGCTCTGGCTCTTGTGCTTCCGCGAGCTCACCGCGATTGTGATGTCGCAGGTGGACACGCCAGCCGCGATTGAGGCAGATATTTCCGGGTTTCCTGGCGCGGACATTCCCAGCGGTCAATCGCCGCCGCCATGGAAAAGGGAGGAAGAAAGATCTCCCCACGCCACGGGGAAACACCGCCACCCGTTGCTCCCAATCTCCGTGGATGGGGAAACCGTCTTAGGGCAACAAGCACTAATTTTACTGCTTAATCACTCGAATATTTATGTTTCAGCGTGGGAGGGCGTGGGTCCGCAGGCCACGTGGCTGCGCCTCGAGCGGGCGGCTCTGGTTGATCCACGAGGTCCGGCTGGGCCGAAGCGTCGTCCACCGATGGGAAACAGTCCACGTCCTGCGCATCGTAATGAATAAAATGGTAACTACTCGGCAAGAGAGCAAACCCCTCAAATCGATTATGTCAAAGGGTATGTTGATTGATGAATCAGGACTTTAATATCGATAAATTAATAAATTTCTCGTATTGTATTTATAGAAAATTTTATGTGAGAAAGTCATGCACCAATGTCCATAAAATCATGAATTCAAATACAATATTGTACAAAGTAATATTAAATTTGTGTGGATGGACTCCCTAAAGATTTGGCCCTTGCTTAATCACTAGACTATGCAAGGAAATATAAATATTTTTGCACGAAATCGATTCTGAATAATTACTATAAAAAAATTTCGAAATCAGGTTGTTCACTTAAGAACACAACTAGGGGCGGTAGCCACCTGAGAAGCAAGCTATTAGAGTGAGAGGTTGGATCAATGGGGAGTTGAGGATCAAGATAACCACCATGGGACAAGCTTTGAGTGGAGAGCGAATAAGGTTAGAGTATATAAATTGAAATGTGGAGCCCAAGTGACTGGCAAGCCAGTTGTCTATGGTAAATAATGCCTTAGCCCATGGTCTATCTCTCTATCGTTGGCACTCGAAGAACCACAACTCACTCCATGCAAACCAAGAAAAATGTCTTATGGGTGCAAACCAAGGACCTCAATTATCATGAAGAGGTTTTTTGGACTTTCAAAGGAAGCAATATGAGGTTTGGGAATAAAGTGTTAGAGCGATAGTTTTGATATACACATATGTCTTGAATTGCCATTGAGATGATTATGTTTAATCACTAATTTTCATTTACTTTTGATCGTTAATTCTATTTTACATGATTAATCAATATGAAGCTTTACTATTTTATATTTTCCATTAATACTTGGACTATGAGGCTAATGAATGTGACTATTTCAGGAAAATCAGCATTTATGATTTACATCTTACCATCTCTCCCATAGTCTAACTATTCATTTACTAGATATAGAAAATTAATATACTGAGGGTATTATCGTAGTTTGTTTTTTAAACTAACTAAATATAAGGAGATTAGGGTTTTTCGATTTGAAGCACCCCGATAGAAATTGAAAAAGTGAAAAAGCGCGAGCACCCGACGACAGCATACGAAACCCCCTCCGACGATCGTGAAATCTGTGCTTCAGTTCATCTTCACGGTGGGAGACGAAACCCATTGTTTGCAGATCTCTGATGCCGTTCCACATAAGCAATTTTTCGGGACTCTTTCAAGTAGTAAACGGTTTCGTTCTTTGGTCTCTCTCTATTTAACGTTGTTTTACCTATTCTTCAGTTATTTTGTTTTTCTTTTGTCGTCGATTTACTCACCAATTTTTTAAGTCGGTTTCATTCCGATCAGTTAGTGGCTTTCCTGGATCTTATTGTTACTTCCTTGAGTCTAATTGTCCAACTCAAATCTCTAAACCTTTAAGTTCCTTAATTTTAGTTTCTTCTTTACTTTTGGATTCTATTTCCCTTATTTAAAATTGGGTTAACATCATATAGTGGCACGACCTTTAGGGTAATCATCAAATACTGGCACAACCTTTTTCCACGCTCAAATACTGGCACGACCTTTTTCGGTGGCTCAGATACTGGCACCACCTCAGCATTCCCGCTGAGGTGGCATTTTTTATTCTTTCCTCCCCCACATGGTCCTCCTTATTCTCTCTCTCTCTTCATTATCTTCCTCTCTCTTCATTCTCTCTCTCTCTCTCTGGCCGGTGGACAGGATCACCGGATCAGCAGAAATCCCTCGGAGGAGCGGTCAACGAAGACGACGATAAGGCTCAAGATAGATTTTTGGATTCTGGATTAAGGCTCAAGAGGAGAGAAAGGTCGCGACGACGACGACGATATCCTGTGGAGGAGAGAAAGCGTGACAGCGCGACGACGGAAGGCAAGGAGTTGGAGGAGCAAGGGCGAGAGCATCGCTGCCTGATCTGCGCCACGTCCTTTGCCAGTGCGCAGGCGCTGGGCGGACACAAGAAAGCCCATCGTCAAGAAAAAGAGGATGCAAAAACGTTGACCCTTCCGGGTCGTCGCATGTACTTTTTCGTGCCCGGCGAGGGACTGAGCTTCTCTAGCTCTTTTTCTTCTTCGCAAGCTCAGCTGTTTTCTCATGGATATCCTTCTTCTCGGGGCGAGGAGGATACATCTTATGAACTCGACTTGACTCTGCATCTTTAGGGCATCTCTGTGGCATGGCGCGGTTACATAAGCATGTGTTTTTGGTGGCGTACGACCCCCGTCGCCACCAAGACACGATACCACGGTGCCGGAGGAGCCCTTTTGCGCGCGCGGATCTATCCGCTTATCTTTATTTCTTTATTATGAACTTTTGACCCGCACGTGTTTAAGCGGGTCCTCGTTTATTTCTTCTCTCCCTTTAGGCTTCCGGGTGGGTTCTTCCCTTTTCGGGATCCCATTTGTGAAGCCCATCCTTCTTTGTGAACCTTATTTCTTTCTATGAGTATGTTAGGTGTGGGTTGTGGGCCTCAAGTGGGCCCTTTCCCCTCTCGGCCCATTATGGGCTCTATAAGAGGGGAAGGGACCCCCCCACAAACCCTAGCCGTCATTTGAAGAAAGAAAGGAGTGCTCTCCCTCTCAAGTGGCTGCTCAAGGAAGGCCGGGGAAGGAGTCCAACCGCCGTCGTCGCCGCCGCGCCGCCGCCGCACGCCTCCGTGCCGCCGCCACCGCCGCCGTGACGACCGCCGCCACTCCTTGCCCCGGCCACTGGTTCATCTCCACTCTCATCGCGCTGCCGCCGTCCTCAAGCCGCCGCCGCCGCCTCAGGCCGCCGCCGCCGCCGCCACCTCCGGACCGCCGCGCCGCCATCGTCTCCATCTCCATCTCCACCTCCACCTCCACCTTCTCCACAACCTTCCCCTCTCGGATTCCTCCACCAGCCCATCTCCGGCAAGCCTCCAGCCATCCTCTCCTCCAGCACCCTCCGTCCCGATTTCCCTCTCCCTGTCGCACAGCCCCTCCACCTTCTCCACGTCTTCCTCTCCATTTTTTTTCCTCTTCCCGGCGAAGTCTTCCTCCCCCCCTCTCTTCCACGGTCGACATCCCGACCTTCCCGATTTCCTCTCCCCGATTTCATTTCCCTCCTGCCAGAAATCCCCGACTCCCTCTTCCCCACATTTTCCCGTTTTCCCGAACCGCCTTTCCCCCCCTATCTTGATTTCCGCCCCACTGCCCGATTTCCCGACTCACCTCCTCCCCTTCCTCCCTGCAACTCTCTCGACCAACGCCCCTCTTCTATGCACAAGAATCCGAATCCCTGTCCATCCCGTGCGGATTCCCTCTTCAGCCTCTCCACGCATACCTCCATCAATCCCTGCGATCTTCCCATCGTCCAATCTCCACCCTCCCCTCACCCTCCTCGTTGGCTATCCGCAACTTCCGCTTCCCCTTCCCGTCCCGAACGTCTGACACCCATCAGAATTCGAGCTACAATTCCGTCGCCCACCCCCGTCCGAATTCCGCCGTCCACAGTTTCCCCAGTCCCCTCCTCCGGCAGATCCTCCACGTACCTACTCTCCCTGCACAAGATCACCTCCCTGAAATTTCCGCGAGGTCGATCTCGTCCACGATCTCCCTCCGGGACTTGATTCGGCACTCTCGCCTGTCTCTTCCCCACCTGCCGAACCACCCTGCGTAACAATTTCCTTCCCCCCCTCCACTGCCTTTCGGAAGTACCCAACGGCGTTGTGGAGCCCTAACGCCGTTCCACCCAACGGAGATTCGCGGACTGACCATGTCGACTGAGGCCGTCCCGAATCGCCACCGTCCCACTCATCCTCTCCCTCTGGTGACCCCTCTCCCCCACAGCGTGCGATCACCCACCCCCTCACTGATCAAAGCGCGCCTGCAACCTCGGTCCGATTGTCGGGACGTGACTTCTCGGCCAACTGCCCCTCGGGCTGGGGTTGATCGTGACGTCGTCCTTCACTCCCTTTGATCACGCCTGTGGCTACCTCTGGTCCCTGTCGATCAACATCCGCTGCTCCCTGACGTCCAGCTCCCTGCTCAATCCGCTAGTCGTGGGCTTCCTCCGTCCAACCTCCGTCCGACTTGACCCTCGACTCTTGGTGATACCCGCCCGGTCCCCCTACTGCTGACCATTCGCGCCGGGCGCGAACGACCTCCACCGTCTCGACCGACCAGAGCTCGCGCCCGCAGGTTAGCTTCGACCCCCTCCTTTTAAAGTTTAATTACTTTTCGAAGCATTTCCTTTACTCGTCTCCACCGCCATCGGACGACGTAGACAGGGTAGACGGATATAGGTTTGAGATTTCTGACGCGTACGTCAGGTCCGGCACCGAGCGTGGGCCGCAGCCTTCCGGCTACTCCACGACGAGCGACTTCCACGCCTCTAGACGTGGATCGAGAGGATCTCACCCTATCCAACATCGCGAGTTTCCCCGGGTCCCCCGGGGTTGACTCCGCTGATCGGCACACCTGCCTGCACTTAAGGTTTAGGCTAGAGATTGTATTTAGGGTCTAGGACTTCCGTATCCATAGGTTAGGGTTGACCGGCTATCCTTAGTCATCCTCAGGTTCATTGATCAGGCACGAGGGTTTTTCACCACCGCGTCCTGCATCAGTTTTTTTCGTTGTGGAATGTGGATTTGTTTTCTTTGAAGGGGTTATGTGTCAAGAATATGTCGTTTTTAATGTCTCTCTCTACATGGAGCTTTTTATCCAATTGGATGATGGTGAATGTAGTGAAAACGGATGAACAGCTAGAGGAGAGAGAGATGCAGAGAGAGAGAGAACCGTCAGAATGATCTTCAAGATGAAGATCTACAAAACTTTTAGGAAGTTTTGGCTGTCGCCATGCAGATTATCCAAAAGCTTCTCTCTAGGAGGTCAATTCAACTTTCTGAGGCTACCTTTCTATCCTCTGCCGTGTACTCTCTATCTATCTCTCCCTCCCTCTTTCGCTATCTCAGTGCACGTTGCATTTTATTTTCATCACTACGAGATTCAGTTAGACCACTACTTGGTTATCTTGAGAAGTCGAGTCTTTTCAGTTTCTTTATCTGAGAGAGCGAGAGAGAGAGAAAGAGAAAATGAGAGAGAGAGAGAGAAAGAAAGAAAGAAAGAAAGAAAGAGAAAATGAGAGAGCGGGAGAGAGAAAATGAGAGAGAGAGAAAGAAAGAAAGAAAGAGAAAATGAGAGAGAGAGAGAAAGAGAAAATGAGAGAGAGAGAGAAAAAATGAGAGAGAGAAAGAGAAAATGAGAGAGAGAAAGAGAAAATGAGAGAGAGAAAGAGAAAATGAGAGAGAGAGAAAGAAAGAAAATGAGAGAGAGTGAGAGAGAGAAAGAGAAAATGAGAGAGAGTGAGAGAGAGAAAGAGAGAGAGGGAGAGAGAGAAAGAGAGAGAGAAAGAAAGAGAGAGAGAGAGAGAGAGAGAAAGAAAGAAAGAAAGAAAGAGAGAGAGAGAGAGAGAGAGAGAGAAAGAAAGAAAGAGAGAGAGAGAGAGAGAGAGAGAGAGAGAGAGAGAGAAAGAAAAAACACATGCTTATGTAACCGCGCCACGCCACAGAGATGCCCTAAAGATGCAGAGTCAGGTCGAGTTCATCAGCTGTATCCTCCTCGCCCCGAGAAGAAGGATATCCATGAGAAAACAGCTGAGCTTGTGAAGAAGAAAAAGAGCTCGAGAAGCTCAGTCCCTCGCCGGGCACAAAAAAGTACGTGCGACGACCCGGAAGGGTCAACGTTTTTGCATCCTCTTTTTCTTGACGATGGGCTTTCTTGTGTCCGCCCAGCGCCTGCGTGCTGGCAAAGGACGTGGCGCAGATCTGGAAGCGATGCTCTCGCCCTTGCTCCTCCAACTCCTTGCCTTCCGTCGTCGCGCTGTCACGCTTTCTCTCCTCCACAGGATATCTTCGTCATCGTCGCGACCTTTCTCTCCTCTTGAGCCTTAATCCAGAATCCAAAAATCTATCTTGAGCCTTATTGTCGTCTTCGTTGACCGCTCCTCCGAGGGATTTCTGCTGATCCGGTGATCCTGTCCACCGGCCAGAGAGAGAGAGAGAGAGAATGATGAGAGGGGAAGGAGGACCGCGTGAGATGAAGAGAGAGAGACAATGAAGAGAGAGGAAGATAATGAAGAGAGAGAGAGAGAATAAGGAGGACCATGTGGCAGCCAGGTGGGGGAGGAAAGAATAAAAAATGTCACCTCAGCGGGAATGCTGAGGTGGTGCCAGTATCTGAGCCACCAAAAAAGGTCGTGCCAGTATTTGATGATTACCCTAAAGGTCGTGCCACTATATGATGTTAACCCTTTAAAATTTGCAGTCATCCGAATCAGCAGTCTTGTGTGTTTAATTTACTGTTACACTGATTCCTTAGGCTCATAGAAATCCTCTCTGTATCTCAATTTCAGATTTCTCAGTCAACAGACAGTTATCAATCTAATTAATTTGAATTAAAACTGAACTCTATTTGTTGTGTTAAATTTGGTGCCGTGGACTGAGTTTATTTACATATTAACTTGGTGCTTGGACTGAGATTATTTACAGATTGGTAAGCTCTTTCAATTAGATTTGGAATATGCATATAACAATTTGGTTGCAATCACAGTGTTATATTTGCAGAAACGGTAAATTGATACAGGGTATTTCTACTGCCACTTTTATCTCTTTTAGTCGTAACTACTTTGTTAGTCATTAGACTGTCCTGTTAAATTAATAATTACAGTTGCAGGTATCCTCAAATTGGAGCTCGTCAGTGAGTGTATTATTATTATTTTCATTCTTATTTGCGTTATTTCAAGTTGCATATTACAGAGATCTTATTTATGTGATTTTATTAACTGTATACTACAGTGATTTTATTTTTGTGATATTATCGACTATGTACTTCTGTGATCGTATTAATTGCAGATTTCGTCAATTTAACTTCTCAATCTTATCATCTGTGTCAGTACAGATTAGTTTAACAAGGCTAGAAAGTCAACATTGATCAAAAGGTCAACCCTGAGTAGGAAGTTAACGTACACAGTCCAAAGTCAACCCTTAGTATTCAAGGTCAACCATTCTTAGTCAGAATCAACCTTTAGTACTCAAAGTCAAACTGTATTAGCAAAAAAGTCAACTCTAGTTCAAAGGTCAACTCAGAGTCAACAAAAATAAAAAAAGTCAGCTTTGGGTCAAAAGTCAACCTTAGTCAAAAAAGTCAACTCTAGGTCAAAAGTCAACCCAAAGTCAACTAAACTCAGAAAGTCAACTTTCATCAGAAAAGTCAACTCTAGGTCAATAGTCAACCAGAGTCAATCAAAGTCTAAAAGTCAACCTTTGTCAAAAAATGTCAACTTTAGCAGAAATGTCAACTTCAACAGAAAGTCAACTTTAGCATAAAAGTCAACTTCAACATAAAGTCAACCTTAGCAAAAAAGTCAACCTCAGTAGAAAGTCAACTTTAGCAAAAGTCATCCTTAATTAGAGGGTCTATTTGTTAGGTAGTAGCAGTGACATACACACGGTCTTAGTTTTACACACACGCAGAGGACAGGAGCGTCTCATCCGTTGAGACAAGAAGGAGTCTAGACTCCGGGAGCGAGAAGACTGAGTGAATCCGGAAGACGAGGTCTCAATTTACCGGTGTTCGGCGGCATTAGCAGAAGAGGCACGACAGGGCATGAAGGGGACGAGCGATCATGTGGAGATCGGCCTGAGGGAGTCAGGGTGTCCGAGAGCCGAGGAGGTCGAGGCCTAGAGGGTAGTGCCGTAGGGACAGGTAAAGGTGAGTGTTAGGTTTGCAGTAGGGGGCAAATATAAATCCTTGTATTTGAACATTGTCCTTCACCCATTTGAGGGGGTGAGAGGATTAGGTTTCATTTAGTGAGGATTGAGGCTCCGAGTCTATAGTACTCTTGACTGGATTAAGGGACATTAGGTCCCCCAACCAGTATAATAATATTCGGTGCATCGAGAGGACAAGAAGTGAGTGATTGACTAACGAATATTAGTAAACAGAAGAAAACAGAGATTAACAATTTCAAATGACACATAAACCTAATTCAGCCCCCTCTTAGGTTAAACAACCACCCTCAAGGGACTTTCATAAAGGACCAATGAAAGTCAAGGTGATATCAACCCCCAAAGAGCTTTAAGAAGGTTTAGAAATATAACAATAGAAGCAATCTATGAATGAAGAAAGTCAACAATTAAAGACATTAATACATAGGAAATATCAAGCTTACTGACGGATCATTTTCGTCCATCGTTAAAACACAAAAACGCCGGTCAAACAAAATTTATAAAAACCGAACCCACAAAGATAAGATATAAAATCAAGTAATGTGTAATTATCGGGTCGATCCACAGAGAGCACGGTTGACTTTAATTGCAGAGTTGACTTGGTCAAACTTAGGTTTAAAAGGGCTTTTAAAGAAGTAAAAATAAGAATTAATGAGTGGAAATGATATAAATACACTAAATAAGAAGTTTTAAGAATTTAATTCTCGGGTTTGACAGAGAAAGTCAAAAGTCAAAGTCAAAGCGATGACTTTGACAAACAGTAGGTGTACTGTAAAATCAGAGAATCAAACAGTGTCAATACGAAAATTATATATTTGGAAACTAGAAAGAAAATGGAATTTATTGATATATAATTCGTGATTTTTGGATAAGAAATGGATTTACTATGAATTATTGAAAATCAAATATCAGAAAATCCCCTAAATGAACATCTCGGAGGAAATCATCAAATTGACTGGTCAAATGAAATCCAAATCTTGCAATTTATATGTCAATGGAAAGCTAAGAAACAGAGAAATCTAACAAGACCAAAATTATCAAATTCTGATTTGTGAATTAAAAGTAATTGACCCCGAAAGTCAACCTTTGACTTCTGATGAAAGATGAACAGTCCTCGGTCAAACGTTAAATTGGAGGGTCAACTGAACTCGGAATTTGATGAATTTGCTATCCACGGAAAGCTGAGGAAAAGATAAATTCACTGAAACCAGAATCAAGTGATTTGGAATTATAATCAGAGAGATATACTATTTTCAAAATCAGTGATTTTTCAGACTCGAATTTGGGGAAAATGAAGAACACTAAGAACTAATTTGCAAAATTAAACTTCTAAATCTAATAAAAACTCAAATTACCTCCTGATAATTGATCGAATCTCACTACGAACCCGATTTCTACAAGAATGGGGCTTCAATTCTCGTGGATTGAAGCGAATTTGCTTGGATTCTTCCTCGTGGACGTTCGGAATTCAAGGGGAAAATTCGATGAAATGAAGAAGAAATTCGTGATCACGATGAACTAGAGATCTTCCTCGAAATTTGCTTAATTACTTCACGAATCGATCAAAATTTGAAGAAAGGGAGAATACATGGGTTTTTAAAGGGAAAATTAGCCCGAAGATCGTGGACAATTGAAGCGGTCGTGGAAGCCGTTTGAGGGTGTCGTGGGGGCGGATTCCTTTGGCATAGATCGTGGCTCCAATTCCGCGATAATTCAGCCCCCATTTGATGGTGAATTAGCCCCGATCGTGGGACGATCGGGCCACGATCGAGCCACAATCGTGAGCCACGATCGTGGTCAAACCTCGATCCACGCTGTCTGATGAATTTGGAAGAGGTGTAGCCTTGATTCTGCGATGGAGGGGGCTGTGATTGCGCTTGATCATGGCCCCGATCGCGCGACGATCGGGCCACGATCGCGTCGCGATCGGACCGCAATCACGTCGCGATCTGGTCTTGCTTTCCACCGTCATCCATCCGATGGAGATCGCGTCACCCATCCGATGGAGATCGGACGGTCCAAGGCGTTCCATGCCTCGCCAAGGTGAGAGGACGATCGTGGGTTGTCGTGGCTGTCTGATGGAGATTGCGCGATCACCGTGTGTCCACGTCGCGCTCCCCGATCGCAGAATCGGGAAGGGGTGTGACCGTCCGATGAAGATCGACGCATTGAGGCTAGTCCACGCGCCACTGAGATCGCGAGAGATCGCGATCGTCCGATGAAGCCCTGATCCATTCGCACCGATGATCGAACACCTCCAGAGTCTCCACGTGTCACAAGGTACGCGCTCGATCACATCCACTAACTCCCCCTATTAAGCACGTGCGTTGATGGCCGATCGCGTGGACTCGGGTCCACGCAATCGATGGCTTCCGCTTAGATCTGACGCCAGCCGTGTCGCCACGTCACCTACAACATAAAAAATCGTGTGGGAACATAGTCCCACATGGAGAAAACATTGGGAAAAGGAGAAAACATTGGGAAAAGCATTTGCGTTACCGCCCCCAATTCCTAACCAGGGCCCCACTATACCCGTGAGCCCTCCATATGCCAACCCACATGCCACGTGGCGCCCCTCACGGACGTCCGCGTGGCCTCCTGCCACACGTCAACGCCACCTGCGCCTCGCGCGGGCCAGCTGTGGCTCTGCCACGTCGCATCCACGCGGTGGTCTCGCGCGCTACGTCAGCTGCCGCCTGGGCTCACTCGCCATGCCATCACCTGCAGGTAATAAATTCCCTTTTTCGCGATTTTAGTAAAGAAAATATTAAATGAAAAATCAAATAAAAAATCGAAAAAAAGCATAAACTTCAGAAATTCATAACTTTAAATATACAACTCCTTTTTAATCCAAATTTTCTCCATTGGATCACAAATTCTTTTCTTTTTTTAATATCATGTCATTTAAAATATATTTTGAAAGAAGAAATCAAGATGATTTAGAATTTTCTTAACTCATTTCTTAATAACTATTCTAAATCATAAGTTCATTGTGAAATTATCCTTCAAAACATGCACTAAAGTCAAAATCATTCAATAAAAGAGATTAACTTCTATTAATTTAAACTTAACAAAAGATTAATCATCTATTAATCATGAAATTATCCCTAATTAATGCATAAATATCGACTTTAGTGAAATGACATACCAATAGAGAAAATTCCTAAAAAGTATGATAACATGCATCATATTCACATAAAATAAGCATGAATATGAGTTAATTAGGATAATAATTCAAGTTATAAATGCATGTTATCACACCCCCAACTTAAATCATTGCTAGTCCCTTAGCAATAGAAAGAGAAGAAGTATGAAATAGGACTAACAAGTTTAGAAAGCCATGGGTTAAGCATTGATAGAATCTGGAATGAATGTTCTACCTTAAGTTATGCCAAGAAGAAAGTAATGTACTAGAAACTCAAGATCAAGGCATTCCTCCAGCAAACACTTTAATCCACCAAATAAACTAAGAATGCTCTTGCTTTACATATTAATAGAAATATACATAATTAAAAGCAATTCATCATACCAAACCAATCATCGCTTCCTCCTTGCACTATGGACATGAATGATAAGGGCACAAGAAGTAGAAACAAGCATCATCCTTATATACATAGTGGCTATAAAATAGAGTCGACTAAAACACATGGGAGGTAGCTTACCATTCTAATTCTAATTTTTTTTATTTTTCTCTTTCTTTCATCCTAATTCTATTTTTTTTTGTATTTTTCTTTCTTTCTAATTCTACTTTATTCATCCTAATTCTACTTGCTGCAAGCCTTTTTGAAGAAGGAGATTAGATAATTCAGAATTTGAAATTTTCAAGGCTTTTTATACAACTTTATTGAAAAACAACATAATTCATTTCATGGTGCTCATCCTACCCATGTGTCATCCTTAGTAGACATGCAACTTATTCCCCCGAAGAGGTTTTGGTATCTCTATGGATCAGGGAGCTTCACTATGTCAATAATATTAGTGCCAACAAAGGATGATACAAGCTACGACTTGCTATGGAAAGCGGAAGGATGTGCGTGCAAGGAGTCATTAACTCAAAGTTTAGAAAGAAGAATGAGTGGATGAGAAGTATAGAAAGTTTTGAAAAATCATACTATGAGCTTGAGTACATCCTTAGTTTGGATTTTATGGCTCCCCAAAGGAATACCTAAATCCCTAATTCCATCGACTCTACCATCTCCTCAACATACACTTAAGGTTGCTTTTCCAACAACTTTCTAAACAAGTGGAGGTGTAAATGAACTCTATGCTTTTCTATTTCATGTGTTTTTGAAAATATCATGTTGCTGTTCACATGTTTAAAAATCAGATCATGCATAGAATACTAAATGAAGAAATACAAAAATTTTGAAAAATTTTAAGTTTTCTAGAAATATCCCCCCATGATCATTCCTTTTATTGTCCTCAATAAAACTCAACATACTCATGGAAAAAGTGATGACAATCAATGTACATGACGTGCACATCAGTAAAAGCAAGAGAGACATAGGAGGGAAAAGAAAAACTTAGCGGGAATTTGCATCGGTTGCATTCTTCTCTTCATTTTTGGAGTTACTTTGGAGCTGAATTTCTTCTTTTTATGTGCCCTTCTCCTTAGTACCTAAAAAAATTATAAAGAAGCAACATCAAACATCAAAGAAAATAGCAAATATAAAAGTAAAAATAAATGCTAAAACAATGATAAAAGTAGAGAACAAATGCAAAAATAAAATAAAGATGGGTTGCCTCCCAACAAGCGCTAAGATTTACGTCTTTAGCTAGACGTAACTCACTCTAACGACTAACTAGTGGCTGAGATATCAAGGGATTGCAGCTCTTCCGTATGAGGAGGGGGAGGTCCTTCTTCACCGATGTATGGCTTCAACATATGTCCATTTACCTTGAAGGAATTTTGGGTCTTGGGATCTAAAATCAAGACCGATCTATTGTCATACACTTCAAGGATCTCATATGGACCATTCCACCTTGAGCGCAATTTCCCTGGAAAGAGTCTAAGACGAGAATTATAAAGCCATACCTTCTCATGAACATGAAAAGATTTCCTATTAATGTGCTTGTCATGATAGGCTTTATAAATCTCCGCATTTTGATATGCCTCATTCCGGAGTTCTTGGAGCTCTTGAAGTTGTAGAAGTCTTTCTTTTCCAGCTTGATCAAGAGATAGATTGAGCTTTTTAATGGCCCAATATGCTCTATGCTCTTACTCGACGGGGAGGTGGCAAGGCTTGCCATAAATGAGCCTAAAAGGAGACATCCCGATGGGTGTCTTGAATGCGGTGCGGTAGGCCCATAGAGCATCGGGTAGCTTCGCTGCCCAATCTCTTCCATCGGTGCGAATGATCTTCTTCAAGATGTTCTTGACTTCTCTATTGCTGACTTCTACTTGGCCATTTGCTTGGGGGTGATACAGGGTCGTGACGCGATGGTGAATTCCATATTTCTTAAGTAAACTCCTGAAATGAGAGTTAGTAAAATGAGATCCACCATCACTAATAATAGCTCTAGGACAACCAAATCGAGAAAAGATATTGTTAACAATGAACTTATTAACCACTCGATGATCGTTAGTCCTCGTCGGTATCGCCTCGACCCATTTGGACACATAGTCCACCGCAACAAGAATGTACTCTGATAGGCTCAAAGTCGTCGTGTTTTTAAGCCCAACAAACTTAATATTTATAGACTAGGAAACTATGAAGCAAATGAGATAATTGGGATGTATATGTTTCCTAGGTCGATCCATAGGGACTTTAAGGCGAGAGAATATCAATGTAGATGGGAAGAAAGGAGAATAACCTTGATTACTTGGATATATTAATGGGAAGAGTAATTGGGGTACATGCAAATCAAGGGATACTGAACCTAGGGTGAAATTTTGGAAGAATGATGTGTGAGGAAATATAATAAAAATGAGAGTAGGGAGGAAGGGAAATTAGAGGAAAGATGGGGTGAAGTGTCAGGAGAGAGGGAAAGAGTATGAGCTAAAGAGAGGGGAAGAGAGGAAAAACCCTTTGGAGAGGGAGAGAGAGAGAGATCAAATGAAAATAGAAGGGAATGAGAGAGGGACCATTAACTTTCGGAGAATAAAAATAAAATAAAAAGGAGAGAATGATAACGACAAACGAGAAAACGACAAACGTAACTTACAAGATCGTGCTGGAAAAAGACAAACGGGAGAAAGGGGAAAGGAGAGAGCAGGTGAAGACTGGAAGCAGGTTTTGAGGACAATTGGGATTAGAGATGGAGAACTATGACGGGAGAGAGAGCATGAGTGACAGGATTGAGGAATTCGAAAAAGAGAGAGAGAGAGAGAAGACGACGGAGGGAAGTGCGAGACAGGAAAATGACGGTGCAGAAATGAATTAACGAGGGAAAAGAAAAACGATTGGCGAAATAGAAAAACAAGAGCAGGGGATGCTGCTCGCGCGGAAGAGAGAGATTCGGGATGGGATGCGTAAAGCTGATGAGCACGAGGGGTCAAGATGGGAATAGAAGAGAGAGGAGGTAGCGCAAGTGAGAGAGGAATTAAAATAGACTGATCGGGAGAGAGAGACGACGTGAGCAAAAGAGCAGGGACGGAAGAAGAAGAGAAATTGCTGGGATGCGGAAGAAGAGAAATTTCGGGGGAGATGGAGAGAAAGTTAGGGGCGGAATTGTGGAAGAAAAGGGTTGTAGAGGCGAGAAATGCGATTAAGAGAGAGGAGGGAAGATAGCGGAAGAATGAGATCGCGAGAGAGAGGCTTTGCGGAAGAACGGGCGAGAGAGAGAGAGAGAGAGATGCGGATGCTGGAAAACGTGTGTGAAGGAGGAAGCGCACCGTGCAAGAGAGAAAACTAAGAGTGAGAGGACGCGTGAATGTAAATTTTTTAGGGGAAGATAAGAGGGTGGAAGTAGAATCGAAAGAGGTAAAAGGAGGAAGAGAAATTGAGTGGCTGTAAGCGAAAAGAAAGAAAACAAAAATAGAAAACGATACAACGGAAGGAAGAGCGTGAGTTGAGAGAGAGATAAGGCTAGGAGAAAAGCGACGATAAGAGGCAAGAGCAGGACTGTGAGCGATGGAGCGAAAGTGAAGGATGAACGAGATAGTGGAAGAGAGATCGTGTGAGAGAGAGAAAAACTGAGGGAGAGAGAAGAACAAAACAGTGGGTTTTATAGAGAGATTTAGCGGAAGAATAGGACGGAAAGAAGAGAACGAGATGGGAGGGAAGAGGAAAATGCAGGAGAGAGAAAAGATTGCGAGAAAAAGAAAAAAAGAAGAAGAATAGAGCAAGAGGAGAAGCACCGCAGCGACAAAATAACGAAACAAAAAGAAAACAAAGAGACGAAGAAAACGAAAATACTGAAACGACGAAACCAAAACCAAAAAAACACACAACCGTAGAAAACCTAGAAAGAGTTCCTAGAATATGTCATAAGGAGAAGCGGAAGCGTGAGAGGGAGAGAGAACAAAAGCGAGAAAGAGGGAGAACGGGATAGGCATGAAGAATGCCGAGATGAGCGGAGAAGAGAACCGAAACGTAGCGACAAGAAAGGGGGGAGGAATCAGAGATTGAACAGGAAACTAAGAGCGGTAGAATTTGGAAGAAAAAGAGTTAGATTTAGAGGGAAGATGAGACAAATCAGAAGATCGGAGAAAGAACGGGAAGAGCGGAAATGGAAGGAGAGAGAGGATTGAAGAGAGGTTGATCGGGGAAGGAAGAAAAGATTATCCATGAGAGATTAAAGAGAACGACAGTAACAAAATGCATTAATTTTTCCAAACAAATCTTAAACTACATTCCACGGGGAGGATGTTGAAGAAGTTCTAACCCTAGGAGATAGAGAGAGCGGCCGAAAAAAACGAGGAAGAAGCAGAAGTTAGATGACGGAGAGCTCCCGAGAGAGGGCTTTTTCCTCTTTTATTCTCCCGAGTCTCCTCTTCAGCTAGGCTCCCATTTCCTTTGATTGGGCTCCCATTTCCTTTGACTGGGCTCCAATCTCCTTACTTTGGACAGCCCATTAAGCCTTTTAAACCTTCTATTTCAGAGTATCTAGCTATTCTTCCTCTTCCATAGTTCCTGAAAATCAGAAAAGCAAAAGGTATGTAGAATAAACTCTTTTTGATGAACTAATAATCTACAATGTCAAGTGATGAAATAGTAGAGGAGCTGGTGTATTCAGAGTTTAATGAAGTTAAATATCAGCAATAAATGGGTGGTTATAGCTACTATTCATGTTCTTATTATACTCCTTGACCTCCGACGGTGGAAATGGCCCCATAAAATCAATCCCCCCAAAGATCAAAAATTTTACCTCAAGGATGGTTTGCAAGGACATTTCATCTCGCTTTGAGATGTTCAATGCGGATTGGCACTTTAGACATTCCTTGCAATACTGGATCGCATCCTTGAATAGAGTTGGCAAATAGAAGCCACTTTGTAGCACCTTCGCTCCCGTCTTCCTCGACGCAAAATGTCCTCCACGTAGAGATGAGTGACATATCGCTAGAATATGCTCTTGTTCCTCTTCTGGAACGCATCGCCGAATAATCTGATCAGCCCCTACATGAAATAATTGGGGTTCTTCCCAAAAATAATGTCTAACATCATACGCAAATTTCTTCTTTTGATGAGTGTTCCAATAATCGGGGATAGATTTTGTAACTAAGTAATTAACAATATGTGCAAACCAAGGTACCTTAGTCACAACGGCGAGGAGCTGCTCATCGGGAAATGCATCACAAATCTCACCTGAAGATGTAGTGTGTAGTCGAGAAAGATGATCAGCCACCGAGTTCTCACTTCCCTTCTTATCCTTGATCTCCAAAACAAATTCTTGAAGGAGGAGAACCCATCTAATCAGTCGCGGTTTAGCCTCTTTCTTGGACATCAAGTACTTCAATGCGGCATGGTCTGTGTAAACAATGATCTTGCTGCCCAAGATATAAGGCCTAAACTTCTCCAAAGCAAAGACAACCGCCAACAACTCTTTCTCCGTAGTCGTGTAATTAAGTTGAGCGTCGGCAAGTGTCTTGCTCGCGTAACATATGGCGATCGGCTTTTTGTCGATTTGTTGCCCCAAAACCGCGCCCACTGCAAAATCAGAAGCGTCACACATAATCTCAAATGGTAAGTCCCAATTAGGACTTTGTAAAATAGGCGCTTCCACTAAAGCTTGCTTCAGCTGCATAAAGGCGTGCTTCCCTTCTTCCTCAATGATAAAGTCTTTTTCCTTGCAAAGAAGAGAAGTCAGTGGTTTTGAGACTTTAGCAAAATCCTGAATAAAGCGACGATAAAAACCGACATGCCCTAGGAAACTTCTAAGTTCCCTTATCGACTTAGGGAGTGCAAGGTCTTGGATTACCTCAACCTTGGCCTTGTTCACTTCCAAACCTTTGCTTGAAACTAAATGTCCAAGCACTATACCTTTTCTCACCATGAAGTGGGACTTCTCCCAACTAAGAACTAGGCGTTTCTTAACGCAAACGTCGAGGATTTGCGTTAAGTGCTCCAAGCACGCATCAAAACTCGGGCCAAAAACTGAAAAGTCGTCCATGAAGACCTCCATGCTCTCTCCTATAAAATCGGAGAAGATGGCCATCATGCACCTCTGAAATGTGGCGGGGGCGTTACAAAGTCTAAATGGCATGCGCTGAAATGTATATGTGCCAAATGGACATGTAAACGTCGTCTTCTCCTGATCATTGGGGTGGATAGCTAGTTGATTATACCCCGAGTAGCCATCTAGGAAGAAATAAAATCCTTGACCTGAAAGCTTGTCAAGAATTTGGTCAATAAATGGCAAGAGGAAATGGTCCTTTTTTGTCACCGCGTTAAGCTTCCCATAGTCGATGCAAACTCTCTGAAGTTCTTCGCCCTTGTTATTTGTCGTCACGGTGATCCCCGCCTTCTTGGGGACAACATGCACCGGACTGACCCATGGACTGTCGGAGATGGGATATATGATACCTGCATTAAGCCATTTAAGAATCTCATCCTTAACGACATCCCATACCTTAGGGTTGAGCCGTCTTTGTGCCTATCTAGAGGGATGGGAGTCCTCCTCTAGGAAAATGCGATGCGTCCACAAAGAGGGATCAATTCCCTTATGATCCGACAAGTTCCATCTGATTGCCTCCTTCCTCACTCGCAAGACCGCCAATAGTCTCTCCTCCTGGTCGTGATGTAGCTGCGAGGATATAATAACGGGGTTAGCACTATGATGATCAAGAAAAGCATATTTCAGCGTAGAAGGTAGCGATTTTAGCTCGGGTGCCGTCTCGCCGGAGGGAAATAGATCATCCTCGGGCTCCTCGAAGCTCCTATACTCAATAGCCGCCATCGTCTCCTCGATACAACTCGAGATCTCCATATCCTCGTAGATATCGACGACGCCTACCTCATCGAACTCGTGTAAAGGATGTCGCATCAACTTGTTGATTCTCACCTTCATCGTGCTATCTCCAACCTGAAAAATAACTTCCCCCTTGCCCCAATCGGTGATCGCTTTCGCGGTAAGCTAAAAATGGTCTCCCTAGTATGATGGGAGAGTCGGTGAGGTCCTTCATGGATTTCATATCCACGATAATGAAGTCTACCGGAAAGTAGCAGTTTTCGACCTTAACAATCACATCCTCCACCACGCCGTGAGGTCGTCTCATGGATCCATCCGCTAAGCTCAACTCGATAAATAATGGCTGCAACTCGCCAAGTGGACATACGTCATATACTCCCTTCAGGAGAATATTGACACTAGCCCCCGTGTCAAGGAGAGATCGAGTGAAAGTCCTACCCCCTATCTCACAACTAATCATGGGAGCTCCTGGATCACGTTGCTTACGAGGAAGCGTACTCAGCATGATGGAACTAATGGTCTCACTCATATGGATACGTTTCGGCTTCCTCGTAGGGGTGCAAAGTCCTTTCGGGAACTTTGCGTAGGGTGGAATATGCTGGATGACGTCTACTAAGGGGATGGTGATAGTAACCTGCGTAAAAGCCTCTAATAAGGTGTCATCACTATCACTCGTAGGGACTCTAGGCCGGCTCAATAACTGAGGATATGGCACCGGAGGTTTGTAAACCTCGGGATTGGGCTCTGCCCTACTCTCCCCATCGGGTGCCTCCTCATTCTCAGAGTCCTCCTCCAGAATAATCGTGGGAGATGGACGATCGTCCCTCTCCTCAAGCGGGTCCTTGCGGCGCTTGTGGTCCGTATGAGGATCCACTAAGACCTTGCCGCTACGTAGGCCCGATATGGCGTGTGCCTCCTCGATGCACCATCAATGCGAACTTCGTTCACATTGTGGGTGCGGCTCGACGATGTTTGACCTACATTCCTGGGATTTGCCAAAGGTTGGGAAGGTAATTGATCAATAAACTCAACACGCTTACCCTTCCTTTGCTTGGTGGAAGCATCGAAGCATTGGGCTTTAGCCCCTTCGACTCGATCGAGTTGGTCGCTAACCTCATTCAGTTTGCTCATCATTTGTGCTAATGCACTCATGACGGGGTCAACTGAAGGTGCCAGAGGTGGAACAGCCAGTGGCGGTGTGACCGCTCGGGGAATACCGGGGGTGAAAGATGTCGGCCTCGGGTTCCCCATGTGCTGCGACGCGGATCCGTAGGGCTGATGATATGATGTGTGCTGCCCGCTCCGCTGCTGCGCATAAGTAGGGTTATGAAAACTAGAATAACCCTGATTCGGGTAGGTTGACCTACCCGTTTGGCTCAAACCTGGATATGTAGTAGGGTTTGGCCGAAATGGAAACTGTCCTTGGATTGCCATCACGGGGCAATCCAGCTCTACGTGCTCAAAACTAGAGCAGTGCGAACACGGCGAGACATCAACATGTGAAACTGGCGCGAGGCCATCAGAACCCGGTCAGATCTTAAGCGAATCCATGATCAAGTTCTGGGCTTCCGTCAGTTTCTCAATCTTATCTAAAAGCATACCTGTCTCTGCCACCTTCGCGTCCAACATCCCTCCCTTAGCGGGAGCGCTTCGTCCTCCGAAGGATTTAGCCGCATGATGGTGGCTATTCTCCGCCACCAACTCGATCAACTCGAGGGTTTCATCCTCGTACTTGCTCATGAACGTGCCTCCACTAGCGGCATCGAGCAAGTACCTGTCAGGTTCACCTAAACCATCATAAAAAATCTGAGTAATCTCATGTTTAGGTATACCATGATGCGGACACTGTCTCAAGAGATCTCTAAGTCTCTCCCAAGCCTCATAGAAAACCTCACCTGGCCCTTGTGAGAACTCACGTATGGCGCATCTCACGGCACTAGTCTTACCTACCGAGTAGTACTTACACAAAAATGTGTCTACCATATCTCTCCATGAATCAAACTCGCGGCCCAAGGTGAAGAACCACTCCTTTGCCCTTTCCTTAAGCGTAAAGGGGAAGAAGCGCATCTTGGCCGTCTCGGAGGGGACATTGTGGAATTGGTTGAATTCGCACACCTGGCTGAACTCGTCCACATCTCGATATGGGTCCTCCGATGGAAGTCCATGAAAAGTGGGCAAAAGGCCAAGAATATGTGAGTCAATCTTAAAATTCGCACCTCGTTGTAGAGGCGCATTGACTCGCGTAGTCTGCCTTTGGACGACCAGTCTTACGTAATCGTTAAGACGTCGTCTCACTATCTCGGCAAGAAGAGGGGTGTCTATCGGCTCTCCTCGCCCTGGTGTGGCGATGGCTGGAAGAGAATCACTAGAGGTCTCCGATGGAGCTCTAGATGAGGCAAATAAATCATCATACACGGGATTATTCCGTGTATGCCTCGTGGGTCGCTGGCCATGTCGTCCTCCTCAGTTCCTATTATTCCTATTCATATCTAAAGCCAAAAATCACAGAACAGCAAGTATATATATAAGAATGTCAGAAAAGGGTGAGACGAAAAGAGTGATGTCTAAATGAAAAATACTTCACTTAATCCACCTAAAAGATAGATCAAGCTACACACTATCAAAAATCACACCAATAAATAGAATAATACTACTAATTCACTGATAACAGATGATAAATCTCGGATATATCAATATCGACGTATCGATTAGGTGAAAAACACAAAATAGACTACCAAATTTGCACCAAAATGTCAAATAATGGCCAAAATTAAGTAATCTTACCTCGCTATACCTTTTTCCACCACTGATAGGCTCTGATAAATTCTCTGCAGTTCAGTAAACAATAGAAGACAGAAACCTAAATATAACCAAGAAATCAAGCAATCAAATCAATAACGTATGCTCCCCAGCAGCGGCGCCATTTGACGCATCGTTTTCGTGCGTCGTTAAAACACAAAAATGCCGATCAAACAAAATTTATAAAAACCGAAATCACAAAGATAAGATATAAAATCAAGTAATGTGTAAGTATCGGGTCGATCAACAGAGAGCACGGTTGACTTTAATTGCAGAGTTGACTTGGTCAAACTTAGGTTTAAAAGGGCTTTTAAAGAAGTAAAAATAAGAATTAATGAGTGGAAATGATATAAATAGACTAAATAAGAAGTTTTAAGAATTTAATTCTCAGGTTTGACAGAGAAAAGTCAAAAGTCAAAGTCAAAGCATTGATTTTGACCAACAGTAGGTGTACTGTAAAATCAGAGAATGAAAAAGTGTCAGAAGATTACAAAAATTTTATATCTGGAAACTAGAAAGAAAATGGAATTTATTGATATATAATTCGTGATTTTTGGATAAGAAATGGATTTACTATGAATTATTGAAAATCAAATATTAGAAAATCCCCGAAATGAACACCTCGGAGGAAATCGTCAAATTGATCAGTGAAATGGAATCCAAATCTTGCAATTTATATGTCAATAGAAAGCTAAGAACCAGAGGAATCAAAAAAGACCAAAATTATCAAATTCTGATTTGTGAATTAAAAGTAATTGACCCCTAAAGTCAACATTTGACTTCAGATGAAAGATAAACAGTCCTCAGTCAAACGTTAAATTAGAGGGTCAAAAAAACTTGGAATTCGATGAATTTGCTATCCACAGAAAGCTGAGGAAAAGAGGAATCCGTTGAAACCAGAATCAAGTGATTTGGAATTATGATCAGAGAGATATACTATTTTCAAAATCAGAAATTTTTCAGACTCGAATTTGGGGAAAATGAAGAACACTAAGAACTAATTTGCAAAATTAAACTTCTAAATCTAATAAAAACTCAAATTACCTCCTGATAATCGATCGAATCTCACTACGAACCCGATTTCCGCAAGAATTGGGCTTCAATTCTCGTGGACTGAAGCGAATTTGCTCGGATTCTCCCTCGTAGACGTTCGGAATTCAAGGGGAAAATTCAATGAAATCAAGGAGAAATTCGTGATCAATCCCGCTCTAATTGCTTCGCAATCGAGTCTAAACGCGGGGAGATCACGATGAACTAGAGATCTTCCTCGAAATTCGCTTAATTCCGTCACGAATCGATCAAAAGTTGAAGAAGAAAGGGAGAATACATGGGTTTTTAAAGGGAAAATTAGCCCGAAGATCGTGGGCAATTGAAGCGGTCGTGGAAGCCGTTTGAGGGCGTCGTGGGGGCGGATTCCTTTGGCATAGATCGTGGCTCCAATTCCGCGATAATTCAGCCCCGATTTGATGGTGAATTAGCCCCGATCGTGGGACGATCGGGCCACGATCGATCCGCAATCATGAGCCACGATCGTGGTCAAACCTCGATCCACGCCGTCTGATGAATTTGGAAGAGGTGTAGCCTTGATTCCGCGATGGAGGGGGCTGTGATTGCGCTTGATCAAGGCCCCGATCACGTGACGATCGGGCCACGATCGCGTCGCGATCGGACCGCAATCACGTCGCGATCGGTCTTGCTTTCCACCGTCATCCATCCGATGGAGATCGCATCGCCCATCCGATGGAGATCGAACGGTCCAAGGCGTTCCACGCCTCGCCAAGGTGAGAGGACGATCGCGGGTTGTCGTGGCTGTCTGATGGAGATCGCGCGATCACCGTGTGTCCACGTCGTGCTCCCCGATCGCAAAATCGGGAAGGGGTGTGACCGTCCGATGAAGATCGACGCATCCAGGTGAGTCCACGTGCCACTGAGATCGCGAGAGATCGCGATCGTCTGATAAAGCCCTGATCCATTCGCGCCGATGATCGAACGCCTCCAGAGTCTCCACGTGTCACAAGGTACGCGCTCGATCACATCCACTAACTCCCCCTATTAAGCACGTGCATTGATGGCCGATCGCGTGGACTCGGGTCCACGCAATCGATGGCTTCCGCTTAGATCTGACGCCAGCCGTGTCGCCACGTCACCTACAACATAAAAAATCGTGTGGGAACATAGTCCCACACGGAGAAAACATTGGGAAAAGGTGAGTTTAAATAATGGGGTGCGGTAACGCAATTCCTAACCAGGGCCCCACTATACCCGTGGGCCCTCCATATGCCAACCCACATGCCACGTGGCGCCCCTCACGGACGTCCGCGTGGCCTCCTGCCACACGTCAACACCACCTGCGCCTCGCGCGGGCCAGCCGTGGCTCTGCCACGTGGCCTCAAGTGCCACGTCACATCCACGCAGTGGTCCCGGGCGCCACGTCAGTTGCCGCCTGGGCCCGCTCGCCATGCCATCACCTGCAGGTAATAAATTCCCTTTTTCGCGATTTTAGTAAAGAAAATATTAAATAAAAAATCAAATAAAAAAATTAGAAAAAAGCATAAACTTCAGAAATTCATAACTTTAAATATACAACTCCTTTTTAATATAAATTTTCTCTATTGGATCACAAATTCTTTTCTTTTTAATATCATGTCATTTAAAATATATTTTGAAATAAGAAATCAAGATGATTTAGAATTTTCTTAACTCATTTCTTAATAACTATTCTAAATCATAAGTTCATCGTGAAATTATCCTTCAAAACATGCACTAAAGTCAAAATCATTCAATAAAAGAGATTAACTTCTATTAATTTAAACTTAACAAAAGATTAATAATCTATTAAGCATGAAATTATCCCTAATTAATGCATAAATATCGACTTTAGTGAAATGACATACCAATGGAGAAAATTCCTAAAAAGTATGATAACATGCATCATATTCACATAAAATAAGCATGAATATGAGTTAATTAGGATAATAATTCAAGTTATAAATGCATGTTATCACTTACCCAAAGGGATAAAGTACTAGGGATGTAGACTATTTTATCCATGAAGTATCCACCATAAAATGTACTTTATTCCAATTATTAAACATAATCAGTGATAACATGAAATATATACTTCCAATCACATTATAATTAGTGGATTTAAATGGACATTTCATATACATATGATGAATGTTACTATGTTTTATGTGCATTTTTATGACTCCTTAGAGATCCTAGGCAGTGAGGTTAGACACCTCTCATGAGAGATGAACAAGAGCGAGTATGGAGATGGGAGGAAGATGAGAGCGTGTAGTAGGATGAGAATATGTGATGCAGGACCAGGCTGGTAAACCTGATCGTGCCCAAAATACTAAAGGTGAATCTAGGGAAGGAATATCCTAAGGCGATCTCGATGATGAAATGAACTATCAATGCATACAATCAACTGCCACCCGCACGTCGTCATCGAAGTCCTGGAGTGTGCCGAGTAGTGCCAGTCCGGGAGTCCTCTAGGTCCACGTCCTCGCGGGCGTTGGGCCTTGGGATATCGAGGGGAGCTCGACAATCAACCCGACGGATTGGACCACGGTCACGATCCACTCGAACTGTCCTCTCAATTGACCTACTCTAGGTCCCGATGGCGGAGGAAGCACGTGCGGGAAATACTGAAAGAAATAATGGTACTTCAACGTAAAGAGGAGGGGATGCGTGCCTAACCTGCGGGGCGCGAGCTCGGTCGATCGTGGTGGGGAAGGTCGTTCGTACGCAGCACAGACGGTCAGCAAAAGTGGTGTTGAATCGGGTGATGTCAAAGAAAGCAGACAGCGGGTCGTGACAAATGGGCGAGGGCACTCGGGAGCGATCGAGGGGCCGGGCGGCGAGCAGGTGGGCATGACTTGAGGGGCATGAGCGGATGAACGCTACCAGGGGCGGTGTGCACGGATGCGACCCGAGCTGGGTACGGGCGCGATCTAAACCGGGAGCGGGCCCGGCCTGGGCCCCGTGTGGACGTGGCTTGGATCAGGAACGAGAGCGGTTGCGACTAGGGGTGGAACGACCTAGACCAGGTTCAGGTGCGGCTAGGACCAGGTGTAAGCACGATCTGGTCCGCGGCTGGAGCGACGTGGACTCACAGCAGGCGTGGCCTGGACCAATGCGGGCGATGGCGTGTCGCGCAGGGACGCTAGTCAGGTGCGTGGACCGGGTACCCCAGGGAGGACACTGACGAGATGCCTTGGAGTGGCGAGCGTGGGTGCAGGCGACGCGAGCTAGGGGCACGGCTGACGGAATCACAAGCAGGCAGGTCGCGGAGTGCTAGAGCGCGAGCGATTTCTAACTGGAAATCACGAACTCCATCAAAGGCGGGGTGGCTAGGTGGGAATTGTGGGGCAATGGGGTAGGGAATGGGAAATTCCGCGAATAGAGGAGAGATGGGGGTGACGGGAAGGCCCATCAAGCCACGCGGGCGAATTTGGCTGGGGGGGAGAGAACAAGAGAGAGGATCAGGGCGCGCGGAGGAATTCGCGAGAGTGATGGAGGGACATTGGTTAGTTGCAAGGGTGTACTCGGCTATGGGGAAGGTTGAGCGGGCGAGCGGGGGGAAGAGGTTTGGCGTTGGAGGGAGGGGAGGCGATGGCTGACTTCGGCAATTCGCAATTCGCAATTCGCGAATTCGCGAATTCAGAAAAACGACAATTCAGCAATTCACGATTCAGTAATTTGCAACTCGCGAAATTGGCAATTCGCGAGAATGATTCAACGCCCTTGGAAGTGGGGCGTTGGAGGGGAGGCGTTGAATGGATTTCGGTGGGGTGACGGATGAATTCGACAGGGGATGGGGGGTGGGATTCGTTAGGGCGACGGAAAGCGAGGGCAGGGCCTCGGAGTGGTTTCGGCAGGGGCGTTGGAAACGACGACAGGTGGACGAGAGGATGGCGGCTGGGTGAAGAAGATGAGTGCGGAAGACGGTGATGAGGGAACTGCTGTACGGCTGGCGAATTTGGTCAGGCGTTGGGGAATTCGCAAGGGGGACAAGAGACGGGCGATGAGAGGAGAGAGGGTAAGGTCTCGGGTAGGGAATTGCAGAGGGGCGTCGGGACGGGATGGCTCTGGAGTCACAGGATTGGGAAGGACGGGAGTTAGGGAGGGGAATGGCGGTGTCGCGGGGAGGAATTGTGGGGCAACGGGGATGGGAAGAGTTGAGTTCATGGGATAGAGAAGGACGGGAGTTGGGGAGGGGAATGGGGGTGTCGCGGGGAGGAATTGCGGGGCGACTGGAGGATGGAAGGGAATTCGGTAGGGCGTCGAAAAGAAATTGGCTGGGCGTTGAGTTCGATGAGGCAGGGTGACGAGGGTGAATTCAACCGAGTTCAAGAGTGAATTCGACCGAACACGAGGGCAAATTCGGGTGAGTGGCGGAGAGAAATTTGACTGGGCGTGAGGACGAAATTGGCGAGGTCCAGAGAGGGGAGGATCGCATAGGGAGGAGTGGAAGCGGAAATCGGGGAGGAGAAGTGGGGATGACGGGTTGAATTCGAGAGGCAATGGGATGGGTTGATGGTGATCTGGGGAGGGAGAGAGCAGGGGGCATCCGTCGGAAATCCAGGGATGGGTAGGGAGCAGGGGGAGCGCGAGAGGAGCTGGGCAAGGAGGTCTAAAATGGAGATGGGGAAGTTCGTCGGAGCGGGGTTTGAAGGGGGAAACCGGGAAACAGGGAGGAAGGGAGAGAGAGGGGCTGAGGATGACCGGCGGGAGATGGAGCTGGAGGATCGGTGGAGGAAGGATGGCACGACGGTCCTGAGGCGGCGGTGGCGGCGTCGCGAAGGGGATCGACGGCGTGGTGCGGCGGCGGCGGCGGTGGCGGCGGCGGCAACAGCGACGTACTTGTGGTTGGGGCAAGGAGTGGCGGTGGTGGCGGCGGCACGGATGCGTGCGACGGCGGCGGCGGCGGCGGTTGGACGCCTTACCCAACCTTTCGTGAGCAGCCACTCGAGAGGGAGGAGACTCCTTTTCCTTTTCTCAAATGACGGGTAGGGTTTGTGGGGGGGTCCCTTCCCCTCTTATAGAGGCCAAAATGGTCCGAGAGGGGAAATGGCCCACTTGAGGCCCACAACCCAAAAGCCTAAACATACTCATAGAAATAAGAAGGTTCACAAAGAGGAAGGGCTTCACGAATAGGAGCCCGAAAAGGGAAGAACCCACTCGGAAGCCTAAAAGGGAGAGGGAAATAAGCGAGGACCCGCTTAAACACGTGCGGGCTGAAAAGTTCACAATAAAGAAAGAAGATAAGTCCACGTGCGCGCGAGCCTGGGGTGTAGCGTACCGTGGTGAGACGAGGTCCTCACATAGTGTAGCAGAAGTCGATATCCTTCGTCTTCGCTCGTCGTGGAGGCTGAACGAGCGCGAGTGTCGGCTCCTCCGGCGCCGTGGTGTCGTGCTTTGGTAGCGATGAGGGTTGCGCACCAATAATATGAAACTTAATACATATAGAGGGACATGAATTTATGATTTATATTTTTTTATGAAACATAAGATGGGATCAAAATGTGGATGAGGAGATGAAAATGAGGAAGATGAAATGGCGAGTGAGGAAGCTGAATGGCAATGGCAAGAGTCAATGAGTAATGATGATGTATGAGATCTTGTGATGAAATGATGGCAAGGCTAATACATAAAAATATGTATAAATTCTTTGCACTTGATAGTATGTAAATTCATGCATTTATACTATGCGTTTTATGTATTTATTTTTATAAATATGATCATAATTGTATGTTATCATAATTTAAAATGATTAAAAAGATAACCTTAATGTTTAAAAGGATATTCTCGAGTTTTCAATAGTTGATAACATTTTATGAGAATTTGATGACATTGATTTATCAATAAAATTATTTATTTGGGCATAAAATAAATATTACATTTATTTCTCATTTAAAATATTTTGATTGCATATTTACAGAGTAAAAAATGTTGTGTAAATAAAAAATATTTACACAAGAATATTATTTTTAAGAAGATATTCTTGATTTTTCAAGATTTTTTTGATAATTTTTAAAGCCAAAATCATTGAGAAATGAATAGAAATATATATTTAAAAATGATTTTAAGAAATAAAAAACTTAAAATAAAAAAACTCTCTTTTTTTCTCTCTCTCTCTCTCTCGTGCTCTCTTACGCACAAGGGAATGGACGAGAGAGAGTCTATTTTCTCCCTCTCTCCCTCCCTCTCTCTCTCCACTCGCTCTCTCAATCTCTCGTGCGTGAGCATATAAAAGTGAGAGAGCCTCTCTCTCTCTCTCCCTGGATCTCTTGCTCTCGTGAGTGTGCTCTTCCCTCTTTCCTCAGTCTCTCTCCTCTTTTTTCTCCAACACGCACAGAGGAGAATCATCACGCATCGTCGCTCCGCCTCCTTCTCCATGGCCCAGATTGCCACTTTGCCTCCTTCACCATCATGAATTGACATTCTTCTTCCCCTCTTCTCTTGTTCTTCTCTCTTCTTTTTCCACCTCTTGTGCATCCGTCAAAGAATTTTTTTTCTTTCACCGCTTCTCCATCTCGCTACCTTTCCCTCTTTCTCTTTCTCCCTGCATTATTCCTCTCACTCTCTTCACTCCACTTTTCTCACACCTCCTCTCTCTCCAGTATATCATTGATAATATGAAATATTTACTTATAATTTCATGCTTATTAGTGCATTTTAAGGCACCATTCATATGTTCTTGATGCATGTTATCACACTTTTAGTGCATTTTCATCATTCCATATAATTTAAATTAAAAATATGAAAATGTATCATTTTAAGGGCTAATCATGTTTAAATCAAGAGTTGAATTTCAAATACATTAGCCTAATTCTATGTGAGACTTTATTTTAGTTTAAAATATAATATAATAAGAGAAAAATATTTTTACACACTATAAAATTATCTACTTTTACTTTTTAAATTAAATTGAGTTTATTTTGGAGTTGAATATTTATTCTATTTTTATTATAAATTAAAATTCTAGATTCTTTAATAGATTATTTAATTTATAATAAAAAATTGGATTAAAAATGAGTTTTATTTTGAAAGATAGGAATCTTCTAATTTTTAGAGATTTTTTAGAATTTTTCTAAATTTATTTTGAATTTTTATGAGTGTCTTTTATTCATTTTTTACTTTAAATTATAAAAAAATTTATATTAAGAGGACATTGACATGAAAAATGACGTGGCACGCGTGCTTGGGTGGCCTCACATGGCTGTGTCCAAGGGCGCCACATGGCGCAAGTTGGTGCCCACATGGTGTGTATCAAGGGAGTATTAGTGTTGTAAGTTAAACATGATTTGATAGTTTCTCTCCTATTTTTATTGATTTAATGAAATATTTTTACGTTTAACTAAACTATTTGATGAAAGTATATTTCCATCATTGCACGTACATATAGCTTGAGCAATGGAATGCACATCAACATCAAAACATAGGCAAAACTTTAGAAAACCTAGAATAAGCCTTTATAAAATTTTAATTTGGAATTAAACTACTTCCAATTCTATATGATGAAAATAAGAACCGTCTTAATTAAAATAAACATTGAATTTATTTTAATTGCATTTCTCTATTTTTCATACTCTCATTTTTCTTAAATTAATTTTAATTTTAATTTTATATTACCTTCTAGTCATACTTGTCAATAGCCATGAGGGACAGTTACGTAGTATTTATCTCTATAAGGGCTCACATATAGGTTAGTCATTTTGAAAAGAAACCCTAAAAATCTGAATGATGCTCTCCCTGCCTCTCTCCTCCTCGCAAAACTCACTCTCTACGACTCTCTCTTTCTTCAGATGATTCTCCCATAGTGACTCGCTCCTCCACTGTTAGATTTTCATTGAATTTAATTCTGATTATATATTGGATATTAATCTTGTTCTAGATATTAATTGTAATCAAACTAAAGGCAGATTATAGAATGAAATCAAAAATAATTTTTATTTTATTTTCAAGTTTAAAAATCCTAGACTACTCATCTTTTATTACACTCTTCATTTTATGATTAAATTAGGTGTGATTTACTAGCTCTCATATTTCTCTTCAATTCAATATTGGATTAGGTCTGATTTTGTTTTTCTTTGAAGATTTTTAGGACTGATTAGTATTTGAAGACAAATTGTAGAATTAATTTATGATTTCTACCCATTTGCAAAATTATTAAATTTAACTTCTATCCACTTTCAAATCTGATTTATTTATTGGTCTAATTCTTAGATTTCATTTTATCATATCAAACATCTTAAACGTACCAAATTCAAAAATTTGGTGTTCATGTCATTAATCTGGAATTTTAGTTGAGCTTGACATTATCTCATTCTTACTCTTCAAATCAGCTCAAGTGTTTGTGATGAAAAAGTTTTCAGGGCATTAGAAGAAGGATTAGCATTGTCACACAATGAGAAGTAGATATATCATTAATCAACATATAGACACATTGAGGATAGTCATATAGGACTATATATGATCATTTAAGATTTAGTCAATACTCATCAATCATAATCAAGACATTCAAGGGCAAACATGCCAAAAGTCAAAGCAATCAAGAGAAGGTCAACATCAAAGGCATCAAGTTTTCATCTCAGTGAGGAGTTTTCTTACTTTAAATTCAAAGTTCTTGTTTCTATTTGTTTCCCATATATTTAGTTCAAATTCCCTTTTTATTTCTATACTTTGTGTGAGTTGATACTCGGAATTAGGAATAGATAACACTCACATACACTAGGTTGACTCCAGGGCGACTCATACTTAGCCATGAGTGTTAGGGGGAGATTCTTTAGTGAATCATTGCTAGATGTGATGAGTCTAGGGAGTTGACCAAAAATTCAACTTGAGGTCTATGTGTTCTTCACCTTTCAAGATCATGAGGGATCAAGGACAAGTGATTCATTTTGACCGTGTGCTAGATCAGGTATGAGACTTGGGGACTTCAAAGAGGTAGGCCAAATTAAATGGGAGTCGGGAGCGGCATGTAAGAGGCTCACAGGAGTCGACCCATGGAAGACAAGATGAGTGGCGACGTGCTAAAGGATGATGGCAAAGTGAGGTCACTAGTTGAGAGCACGAGTCGGTCTGATTGAAAGCTGGTGTTTGAACTTTGATTTGACTAACTAGGCAAGTTAGTAATGGCTATTGGGGGCTAACAAGATGACAAGAGACTCCAAGAGGACTATCTCCTACCAGGATTGGCAAAGGGGGTTTCAAATACCTTATTTAGAATTAAAAATTTTGTGTATGAGTAACTTGAGGATTTGAGCATATAATAAATGAAATCATTAAAAAAATTCAAAAAAACATAAATATTCAAAGATAACTTATTCACCCCCTATTGAATTCACCATCCATGTAGGGAATTTCAAGTGTTAGGTGCCCATAATGGGCCAATACTAATTAACTAAGCTGTCATCATATTTAGTAGTTAGAATCCTTTGATATGTTCAATGTGGGACTATTTTGTTAATCTATTTGTGCACAAGTGATGTGGCAGAACCTAAAGCGTTTGATCTATGGAATTAATCATGACCGTTGATGATCTCTTAAGTGAAGGGCCATGTGCCAATTTCTTATTGGGTGTTGATTCATTCTATAAAGCGTCGATGAATCCTAACCATCCATCAGGGGAGTAATAGATGTCAAGATTAAATGTGACTAATGGACTCACCTTGACATGTTGCGTGATTTGAGGCATTGGATCAAGATTGGACAGTAGTCGTTATGCTACGCTTGATCTACATGTAATGAGATAAGAAAATTTGGACGCTATGATATACAACCAACAGCTAGGATTTAACAACATTGACTCATCTCCCTTTGATGAATCTAAACCATCTATTGCATCTGAAGAGGCAATCAGATCGTTATGCCCCAAATTGAACCTTATTTAAACTCTCTCTTCCATGATGCAAATCTTGGAGAAATTGTAGCTTGAATCCAAAACATCCATTTTTGAAATCACAAAATGAAAAGCCTTGATTCAAAAATTAATTGGATTGTTTCAAGCATAATTTTGAGTTAGTATTTTTACTATTATGTCTAATATATCGTCATTTAGCAACAGATTTTAATTTCAAAACACATATCTTCTGAATTCAATTAATTTCTATAATTGTATCTCTCTTACTTTGCTCTTGGATTTCTCCATGGATATAGATCCATTTTGAGTGATTTTTGATTCAATGGATAGATCTTTGAGTCTTCTTTTCAAATTCCCAAAATTGCTTTCCTTATTTCATTACCCAATTTGATCAAATTCAAAAATATGTCAAGAACACACCCCTAATTCTCCATGGATTCAATCCTTGCCTCTTAACTGAATTAAACTCGATCAATGCACATTTTAAGTGAGTTTGGTTCTAATTTTGATGCATATATGTGTGTTTTTTATGACTGCAAGATTACGCTTTGTCAATCATCTATCTCTCTTGCTCTCCTTTGTGCCATCTTCCCTCATTCTTTCTTCGTTGTTTTTCTTTATCTCTCTTTCGTGAATGTTCTATCTCCTACAATTCTCATCTTTGCTGTACATCCCTATTTTCCCTTTCTCTCTTTCTTTCACGCACTTTTCCTTCCTCCCTCTCTCATTGTGCAAGAAAATCCTTCTCCTTCACCGCATTTCTCACTGTGTCTCCCTCCTATTTCGCTTCTCCTTCTCTCACTTCTTTGTTGTTCTCTCTCACTACCAACAATCCCCTCCCTCTTCTTGATGGATATTATGTGGCCCATAAGCCAATCACACTTTCTTGTATCTTGTTTATGTTCATTGAAATGATATTTATTCATTGTCATTCTTGTGTGATGTTTGCAATGAAGTCCACGAGCATGTGCAATGACTAAGTGATTTATGATGAGATCATAATATAGTGATCACTAGTCTTTAAGCATATGTTCTAAATATTC
>CM044113.1:300469-509259 GCA_024174645.1 Lemna minuta
CTCTCGTGGATCGACCCGATACTTACCCAATACTTGATTATTATATCTTGTTTTAGTGAGTTCGGTTTTATAAATTTTTTTTGACCATCGTATTTGTGTTTTAACGACGCACGAAAACGACACGTCAAGGGGGCAAATCTAAATCCTTGTATTTCAAAATTGTCCTTCACCCATTTGAGGGGGTGAGAGGATTAGGTTTCATTTAGTGAGGATTGAGGCTCTGAGTCTATAGTACTCGTGACTGGATTAAGGGACATTAGGTCCCCCAACCAGTATAATAATATTCGGTGCATTGAGAGGACAAGAAGTGAGTGATTAACTAACGAATATTAGTAAACAGAAGAAAACAGAGATTAACAATTTCAAATAACACATAAACCTAATTCAGCCCCCCTCTTAGGTTAAACAACCACCCTCAAGGGACTTTCATAAAGGACCTATGAAATTCAAGGTGATATCAACCCCCAAAGAGCTTTAAGAAGGTTTAGAAATATAAATATAGAAGCAATCTATGAATGAAGAAAGTCAACAATTAAAGACATTTATACTTAGGAAATATCAAGCTTACCCAAAGGGATAAAGTACTAGGGATGTAGACTATTTAATCCATGAAGTATCCACCATAAAATGTACTTTATTCCAATTATTAAACATAATAGGTGATAACATGAAATATATACTTCCAATCACATTATAATTAGTGGATTTAAATGGACATTTCATATACATATGATGAATGTTACTATGTTTTATGTGCATTTTTATGACTCCTTAGAGATCCTAGGCAATGAGGTTAGACACCTCTCATGAGAGATGAAGAAGAGCGAGTATGGAGATGGGAGGAAGATGAGAGCGTGTAGTAGGATGAGAATATGTGATGCAGGACCAAGCTGGTAAACCTGATCGGGCCCGAAATACTAAAGGTGAATCTAAGGAAGGAATATCCTAAGGCGATCTCGATGATGAAATGAACTATCAATGCATACAATCAACTGCCACCCGCACGTCATCATCGAAGTCCTGGAGTGTGCCGAGTAGTGCTAGTCCGGGAGTCCTCTAGGTCCACGTTCTCGTGGGCGTTGGGCCTTGGAACGTAGAGGGGAGCTCAACAATCAACCCGACGGATTGGACCACGGTCACAATCCACTCGAACTGTCCTCTCAATTGACCTACTCTAGGTCCCGATGGCGGAGGAAGTAGATGCGGGAAATATTGAAAGAAATAATGGTACTTCAACGTAAAGAGGAGGGGATGCATGCCTAACCTGCCGGGCGCGAGCCCGGTCGGTCGTGGCAGGGAAGGTCGTTCGTACATAGCACAGACGTTCAGCAAAAGTGGTGTTGAATCGGGTGATGTCAAAGAAAGCGGACAGCGGGTCGTGACAAATGGGCGAGGGCACTCGGAAGCGATCGAGCAGTCTGGCGGGGAGCAGGTGGGCATGACTTGAGGGGCGCGACCGGTGCGGGGTGAGGGCGGGCGGGCGCGGACAAGGGCATGAACGGATGAACGCTACAAGGGGCGGTGTGCACGGATGCGACCCTCGCTGGGTACAGCGCGATCTGAACCAGGAGCGGGCCTGGCCTGGGCCCCGTGTGGACGTGGCTTGAATCAAGAGCGAGAGTGGTTGAGACTAGGGGTGGAACGACCTGGACCAAGTTCAGGTGCTGCTACGACCAGGTGTAAGCACGATCTAGTTTGCGGTTGGAGCGACCTAGACTCACTGTAGGCGTGGCCTTGACCGATGCGGGCGATGGCGTGTCGCGCACGGACGCCAGTCAGGTGCGTGGACCGGGTACCCCAGGGAGGACACGGACGAGACACCTTGGAGTGGCGGGCACGGGTGCAGGCGACGTGAGCTAGGGGCATGGCTGACGGAATCGCAAGCAGGCAGGTCACGGAGTGCTGGAGCGCGAGCGATTTCCAACTGGAATTCACGAACTCCATAAAAGGCAACGGGAAATTCCGTTGATGGGGTAGGGAATGTGAAATTCTGTGAATAGAGGAGAGATGGGGGTGACGGGAAGGCCCGTCAAGCCACGCAAGCAAATTTGGCTGGGGGGGAGAGAACGAGAGAGAGGATCAGGGCGCGCGAAGGAATTCGCGAGAGTGATGGAGGGACATTGGCTAGTTGCAAGGGTGTACTTGGCTATGGGGAAGGTTGAGCGGGCGAGCAGGAGGAAGAGTTGGGCGTTGGAGGGAGGGGAGGCGATGGCTGACTTTGGCAATTCACGAATTCGCGAATTCAGAAAAATGGTAATTCAGCAATTCGCAATTCAGTAATTTGCAACTCGCGAAATCGGCAATTCGCGAGAATGATTCAACGCCCTTGGAAGTGGGGGCGTTGGAGGGAGGCGTTGAATGGATTTCGGTGGGGTGACAGATGAATTCGACAGGGGATGGGGGGGATTTGATGGAGAATTATTTATAAACATGAACACAAGGGTTCTAAGTGAACCTATCCTCCTCCTTCTCCTCCTTATCTATCAACTTGAGAAATTATCCATTCATTAAATGGATGAAAAAGACCTCTCTAAATAATTGAAAGAGAGTGTAGATTCTAAGAGAATTACCTTCCCTCCTTCGTCTATTTTATACTGATCTAAAGATTGACTTGGTCAAAAGAAATTAGCATTATCCTTAGATACTTAGAATTCTTTGAATGGACCAAGTCAAGCACCCTTTTACCTTTGATATAGGTTCCTTATTTTTCACACCATATCCACTATATCATAGATAACCTTGTATAGTTATAAAGTAATGATCTTAAGAAAATTAATAGGAATCCCTTTGATATTAAATGTCCTTTTTTTTCTTTGAAAACCTTCCTTAGATAGAATTTAGGAGAGGTCTAATTAATAGTACTTATGGAAGCATTGGTATCGGATTCTACTTTAAGTCAATCTCCCATGCAAGAAGAGTCCAAAGTCAAGCTGTTCAAGCATTTATATGTCTCTAATCAGCATGAAAAGAGCTATCATTAATAAAGGCAGTCATGAAGACTATTTTCCTCTCCATCTCCTACTCAAGAAAGGACATTGACGAAGCTTTTTAGTGTGCTAGTTAAACACACAAAATGTAGGTCAAATGAAATTTATAAAACCAAACTCATAAAGATAAGATATAAAATCAAGTAATGTGTAAGTATCGGGTCGATCCACAGAGAGCAGGGTTGACCTTAATTGCAGACCTGACTTGGTCAAACTTAGGTTTACAAGAGGTTTTAAAGAAGTAAAAATAAGATGTGATGAATATAAATGATATAAATAGATTAAATAATAAGTTTTAAGAATTCAATTCTCGGATTTGACAGAGAAAAGTCAAAAGTCAAAGTCAAAGCATTGACTTTGACTAATAGTAGGTGTTCTGTAAAATCAGAGAGTCAAAAGAGGTCAGACGATTAAGAAAATTATATATTTAGAAACTAGAGAGAAAATGGAATTTATTGATATAGAATTTGTGATTTTTGGATAAGAAATGGATTTACTATAAATTATTGAAAATCAAATATCAGAAAATCCCCGAAATGAACACCTCAGAGGAAATCTTCAAATTGACTGGTCAAATGAAATCCAAATCTTGCCATTTATATGTCATGGAAAGCGAAGAACCAGAGAAATCTAAAGAGACTAAAATGATCGAATTCTTATTTGTAAATTGAAAGTAATTGACCCCGAAAGTCAACATTTGAATTCTGATGAAAATGAATAGTGCTCGGTCAAATGTCAAATTGAAAGGTCAAATGAACTCGGAATTCGATGAATTTGCTATCCACAGAAAGATGATGAAAAGAGGAATCCAATGAAACTAAAATATAGTGATTTGGAATTACAATCAGAGAGATATCTTATTTTCACCATCAACAATTTTTTGGACTATAATTTGGGGAAAATGAAGAACACTAAGAACTAATTTGCAAAATTAAAGATCTAAACCTAATAAAAACTCAAATTACCACCTGATAATCGATCGAATCTCACTACTAACCCGATTTCCGCAAGAATGAGGCTTCAATTCACGTGGATTGAAGCGATTTTACTCGATTTCTTCCTCGTGGACGTTCGGAATTCAAGGGGAAAATTCGATGAAATCCGGTGATTAATTCGTGATTATCATACTTCAATGGCTCCGGAATTAAGCTCTTAGAAGCAGAGGATCACGAGAACTTAAGACCTTCCTCGAAATTCGCTTAATTTTTTCATGAATCGATCAAAAGTTAAGTTTACAAAGTGAGAGAACATCTATTTATAGAGAAGTTTGTGCGAAATTGGTGGATCGTGGCCCACAACGCAGATTTCACTCAATGTGATTTTAGCCGTCGGATCGCGCGAAATTGGTGGCTCATGACGCGGATTTCACTCCGTGTAATTTCAGCTGTCGGATCGCGCGTAATCAGTGGGATCGTGGCCTATGATGCGGATTCCACTCCGTGTGATTTCAACCATCCAATCGCGCGATTTAATCCCGACCGTCCAACTGCGCAGTTTAATCCTGGCTATTTGATATCACTGTTCACACCACGTAGGCACCATGTAGGCATCCATGTGGGCTTGCGTGGCCCCGCCATGTGTCTGCATTGCGCGACGTCACCTCCTTGGGTCCTGCACGATTAAATAAATCCTAAAAAATCAAAATAAAATCCAAAAAATTCTAAAAAATTAAGAAATTAAGAAATTCATTTATATAACTCCTTTTTAACTCAAATTTTCTCCATTGGATCAAAAATTCCTTCATCTTTAATATTATGCCATCTAACAATACAAATTAAAAGAATCATATAGGATGAATTTCAAATAAACATAGATAATTGATTAAGAAGTCTATTTTATATCATCCAACATTTTCTCTTGAAATTAAATCTTCTAATTATCTACTAAAGTCAAAGTAAATTAAGGAAAATACTTAATTCCTATTAATTTAACCTTGCAAAAAGATTGATCATCAAGAAAGCACATAATTAACCCTGATTTATGCATAACTATGAACTTTAGCAGAATGGCATACCAATGGAGAAAATTCATAAAAACTATGATAACATGCATCATATTCACATAAAATAAGCATGAATATGAGTTAAATAGGATAATAATTTAAGTTATAAATGCATGTTATCGGACATCACAATTGAAGATGGAATATCTACCAGTGAAACAAGGCATCTACATTTGAAAAAAATCATGCACTACTTCCTATCTTAAATGAGACTTCCAAGAGAAGTGAATTACTGAAGTAGTTAACCCTCTGAACAAGACATAGTCGAAGAGAAGCCATCGAGAAGGCACAGTCGATATCTCCCAAAAAGTATAAGAAGCATGGTGGAGAAGGTTTGGGGGCATGGATGAGACCACCAGATTAGATCCAACTCTCATCTATCATTACAAGTATCGAACCATCGTGATGATAAGTCAGCGTGGCAATCGATGAGATAAACTTCTGGATTTCAAGTTTCCACCGATTGTCTCGAGCTGAGAGCATGGTTTGGGAACATAAGTGAAGAACGAAGTTCTTCTCCACCATAGAGAGTGTTTGCAAGATACGGGTTAGCTAATGTGGTGCCTGCAACTATCACTAAAACTACTACGACCACGACTACAACGACGGCGAGGAAGCAAGTGATTACCAATCGCGTGACTACCTCAATGGGAAAGAACTTCGGGAAAACTTCTAACCCGACCCGACTCCGCATATACTTCGTTCGATCTTCCATTAAGTTCTTCCGCCCGTAAGGATAAAAGGGTTCTTATGAAAATCAAGAAGAAGATTTTCGGTTGTCCAGTGCCGGGACGCCAGTCGGATGATTATTATCACTGCTCAATCTCTTCCTTGTCTTCACATCACCACATGGACTCTCGACGTCCGAAAGCTGAACTAACGTCATTATTGTCACCAAGTATTTTATCCAGATGAATCTCAGGAAGACCAGAAACCGGAAGGTGTCAGGATATCGCATTGTCTTGGTCAACCAAATCGGCGAACTCACTTTTCTTCTAATGAAAGCTGTGAGCGTGTTGAGAACACGCGAAGCTTTCAATGGTATCGGTAAATAAATCCGATGGCAGGAAACCACAACCTACAGAACCGGTTTTGACGGAGTAAATTGAGAACTGCATAATTATAAGTGCTCTAGAGAGAAATTATCGTGGGCATTGACTTTCGGAAACGTTCCCGCGAGTGCTCTCGTACAGAAAAGAAAATGAAGGAAAAGACGAAATCTTTGGACAGTCCATGTTCCACGTGCACCTCGATCATCATCGTCGACACAAATCGCATCCTCATCAAGCGATCGCCATGGAATCCACGTAAGTAAACAACAAAACTTCCGCGAGTAATATACTCGCTCATACGCGGAATTTCAAGTGACAAGACTTCTCATCCTCACTCCTCCTCTCCGCAATCTATAAAAGGAGATTTGTAAAGAGAAGACGACAATTTTTATTGAATGAAAAGTTTGGTTCTTGGCTACGGTTTTTACCTCTCGTTCATTGTTTTCCATGTGCCTCTCCTAGCTTTCCTCTTCTCCGATTCTATCTCCCTCTCTTTTCTCCCCCATTTCTGTCGTCTTTCAACACTTCAAATCCGAAGCATCTCGAGGCTATCCGATGTCAGCGGGAGTAATCCAGCGGCATCTCTTCTTGTCTTCTTCAGGTAAATCATCCTCTCCTCTTTCCCGTGTTGATAGTTCATCTCCAAATATCTTAAGTCCAACACAGTCACACTTCTCTCATTTTCTAATCTATCTAAATCTCTATCTTCATCACCTTCCTCCCTGCTACTTCTTCTATTCCTTGCATCTTATCACAGCCTGTCTATCCTATCTTAACTACTCAATATCCTCTATCTTATATCATCTATCTTATATTATCTAATCCCTCCTCTTTATTTTAAACTATCAATCCTAAATTCCATCCCATTATAGATATATCAAAATAATTATCATTACTATCATCATTATTTTTCCTCTCCATCTCATCAATTATCCAATATTATCCTCACTGATTTATAACTCTAATTCCTAGCGATATCATTCATAGATCCTCCCCATATTGTAGGATTTAGATACATCTTCTAAATATCCTACATCAGGATTCGTTAGGGTGACGAAAAGCAAGGGCAGGGCGTCGGAGTGGTTTTGGCAGGGGCGTTGGAAACAACAACTGGTGGACGAGAGGATGGCGGCTGGGTGAAGAAGACAAGTGCGGAAGGCGGTGATGAGGGAACTGTTGTACGACTGGAGAATTTGGTCAAGCGTTGGGGAATTCGCAAGGGGGACAAGAGAAGGGCAATGAGAGGAGAGAGGGTAAGGTCTCGAGTAGGGAATTGCAGAGGGGCGTCGGGATGGGATGGCTCTGGAGTCACAGGATTGGGAAGGACAGCAGTTAGGGAGGGGAATGGTGGTGTCGCGGGGAGGAATTGTGGGGCAACGGGGATGGGAAGCGTTGAGTTCATGGGATAGAGAAGGACGGGAGTTGGGGAGGGGAATGGGGGTGTCGTGGGGAGGAATTGCGGGGCGATTAGAGGATGGACAGGAATTCGGTAGGGCATCAAAAAGAAATCGGCTGGGCATTGAGTTGGATGAGGCACGAGGGTGAATTCAACCGAGTTCAAGAGTGAATTCGACCAAACACGAGGGCAAATTCAGGTGAGTGGCAGAGAGAAATTTGACTGGGCTTGAGGACGAAATTTGCGAGGTCCAGAGAGGGGAGGATCACACAAGGAGGAGTGGAAGCGGAAATCGGGGAGGAGAAGTGGGGATGATGGGTTGATGGTGATCCGGGGAGGGAGAGAGCAGGGTGCATCCGTCGGAAATCCAGGGATGGGTAGGGAGTAGGGGGAGCGCGAGAGGAGCTGGGCAAGGAGGTCGAAAATAGAGATGGGGAAGTTCGTCAGAGCGGGGTTTGAAGGGGGAAATCGGGAAATAGAGAGGAAGGGAGAGAGAGGGGCTGAGGATGACCGGCGGGAGATGGAGCTGGAGGATTGACGAGTCATTTTTGTGCGTCGTTAAAACACAAATACGATGGTCAAACAAAATTTATAAAACCGAAATCACAAAAACAAGATATAATAATCAAGTACTGGGTAAGTATCGAGTCGATCCACAGAGAGCAGGGTTGACTTTAATCGCAGAGTTGACTTGGTCAAACTTAGGTTTAAAAGAAGTTTAAAATAAGAGAATATAATATTTAAGATATGGAAATGATATAAATAAGGTAAATAAGAAGTTTTAAGATTTGAAATCTCAGATTTGACAGAGAAAAGTCAAAAGTCAAAGTCAAAGCATTGACTTTGACCAGCAGTAGGTGTTCTGCAAAATCAGAGAATCAAACAGAGTCAGAAGATTACGAAAATTATATATTTGGAAACTAGAGAGAAAATGGAATTTATTGATATGTATTTCGTAATTTTTGGATAAGAAATAGATTTATTATGAATTATTGAAAATCAATGATCAGAAAATCCCCGAAATGAACACCTCAGAGGAAATCTTCCAATTGAATGCCCAAATGAAATCCAAATCTTGCAATTTATATGTCAATAGAAAGCTAAGAACCAGAGGAATCCAACAAGACCGAAATTATCAAATTCTGATTTGTCAATAAAAAGTAATTAACCCCGAAAGTCAACGTTTGACTTCTGATGAAAGATGAACAGTCCGTGGTCAAACGATAAATTGAAGGTCAAATGAAGTCGTAATTTGATGAATTTGCTATCCACGGAAAGCTGATGAAAAGAGGAATCAATTGAAACCAAAATCAAGTGATTTGGAATTATAATAAAAGAGATATCCTATTTTCAAAATCAGTGACTTTTCAGACCTAAAATTGGGGAAAATGAAGAAGACTATGAACTAATTTGCAAAATTAAACTTCTAAATCTAATAAAAACTCAAATTACCTCCTGATAATCGATCGAATCTCACTACTAACCCGATTGCCGCACGGATGGGGCTCCAATTCTCGTAGATTGAAGCGAATTTGCTCAGATTCTTCCTCGTGGACGTTCGGAATTCAAGGGGAAAATTCGATGAAATCAAGGAGAAATTCGTGATCAATCCCGCTCCAATTGCTTCGCAATCAAGTCTAAACGCGGGGGGAACACGATGAACTAGAGATCTTCCTCGAAACTCGCTTAATTTCTTCACGAGTCGATCAAAAGTTGAAGAACAAAGAAGGGAAATACATGATTTTAAAGAGGGAAATTGGCTTGGAATCGTGGGCAATGGACGCGTTCGTGGGGGCGGTTTTCAAACGTCGTGGAGGCGCTTCCTTGGGCATGGATCGTGGCTTCAATTCCGCGGGGAATGAGCTTCAATTTTTCTTCTAAAATGCCATGATTTTCGGCACGATCGGGCGCGATTCGGGCCACGATCGGGCCACGATCACGCTGCGATCGGGCCATAATCTTAGTCCTGGTCGATCGTCGGTCGTCGTCCGGTTGTCTGGAGGCGATTCCGCCGCTGAAACTCCCCGATCGCGGCTCGATCGCGCCGCGATCGCGGCTCGATCGAGTCACGATCTTGGAGTTCTTCCAAATCCCCTCCTTGTCGTCTGATCGATCATCAGGCGACTGGAGGGTCACGATCGCGCGATCGCGATCCACTCTCCTCGTCCTTCCGATGGCGATCCAACCGTTCTGATGAGACGCGCCGCCACCTATCTAAAGAAAATAAATTAATCGGTTAACTATAGGTGGCCACGTCATCCCATTCGATTTCAACGAATCTCGAGTCGCCACGTAGACGGCAGAAACCACGTTGCATTTAATGCACGCGGTTTCCTGCATTAAATGCAGCAGTGCGGCGCAATTAATGCGTCAGAAGCAGTGACCGTCGCCTCGACCGTTACTCCTAAAAAGAAGAAAAAATTAAATGCTTTTGTCATATTAGGCGGGGAAAAAAGGCTATCTTTTTTCCCATTGGTCCACGTCACCTCAACTCCCGCTCCTGAAAAAGAGAAAGCTGATAACATGCTATACTTACATCATAAAACATGATTTTTCATGCATATTAAAGCTTAAATGATTTCATTTACATGCATGTTATCATATTTATATGTATTTTTCTATTATTCTCTTAAAAAGTCATTATAATCTCAAAATACTTTAATTTAGGGTTAATTTTTATAAATTAGAGTTTCATAATTTGATAACCCATATTTTTTGAGATTATAATTATTTTTAAAGATAAAATAATAAGACAAATAACTTTTATAAACATTCATTTTATTGTCTAAAGATTAAAATCTTAATAAATGAATGTATTTTTGAAATAATAATTTTAACTCTTATTATTTAATGAATTTGACCTTTTAGAATAATAGATAATTAAATTTTGGATCAAATGAAAGAAATTTGGATTAATTTGGAGTTGTATTTTAAAAGATATGATTTTCACAATTTTTAGGGATTTTTTTGTATTTTTCTGGATTTTCTATGATTTTATTTTCGATTTTAAATAATAAAAAGAAATAAAAAAAAATTAAAAAAAGGGTGTGGGGGCCCGCGTGGATGCGACGTGGCACGCAGGGCCACGTGGCAGCGCCACGCAGGACACGCGCAGCGCCTACGTGGCGCATATATTATATTATATTAGTATTATACTTATATATAAAAGGGGTCTTTGTCCTCCCCTATATGGGGAGGGTCATACCCTTAGTAACCGTCGGGTTATTTAAACCCGACGGTTTCTCAAATATCCTCCGTGTGGGACTAACCCACACCTTATTTATTTTACGCAGGTGACGCGGTCGATCGTGGAGCGTCCGATCGCGATCGGAGCGCAGCGACTAAGTGGACCAACGGACCATCCGATCTGATCAAACACGTGCGCAAATCAAAGAGTTATAACGGTTGGATCGTGGGCGACGTGGCAGCATCGCACGCGTCGATCGCGTGGAAGCAGGGTGCACCGGAGATCAATCAGCACGTGATAAAAATCGGGGCGTTATAATGGCCCAGATTAAAAGATAGCGGGAGTATCGCGGCCGTCAGATCAAGATCCAACGGACGCGATCTTTAGCGTTTTTCAAGCGCTTAGTTACGGATCTAATCGTGACCGTCGATCGCGATCCAGGCGGTCACGACCCTAACTAAAAGCGGTCCACGATGGGACGTTTCATCGTGCAATCGCCGATCGTTTTGATCGGGACGGTTACTGAGAAATTTCCCCCTATATATACATGTGTTCTTCGACTTTCTTAGGCATCCAAGGGAGAAACAATCTAATTGACTGTCTAGACACCTTCCTTGCCTGTTTCTCTCGGTTTCTTCCTCTTCCTCTTCAATTTCCGCGTCCACGGAGGGGTAGAAGTCGAGATTTGGTGGAAAATTGAGGGAGAAATCGACGCGTGAAGTTCACGTTCGCGTTCTTCACGATTTCGGTGATTAATCGACTTAATCACCTCGTTTCGATCGCTAATTGGGCTTAGTGGAAGCGGTTTTACCTTAATTATCTTCCTATCACGTTTAATTTTCGTTTAGATTAGTATTTAGAAGTCAATTTCATCAATTTTCATCTAAAATCACGGTTTTAACGCTCGAAAATTTCTCTCCACTTCGAAATCTGACTTCTCCGCGAAATCAAGTCCAAATTGGACTAGTTTTGATTCCGTGGAATCGATTTCAAGTCTTCTTTCTAAAAATACCATTTTCCCCAATTTCTAGCATCAATTTCTCTTCCGATTTGACCAAATTCTAAAAGATCTTCTGAAAATACCTAAATTCCCTGTGGATTCGACCCATATTTACCATTATACCCTTGAATTCGTGATTAATTCTCAAAATTGGTAAGTTTGGAATTATTTTTGACGCGATACCGCTTGAAATTGACGACCTCGCGGTCTCGTCTCGTCAAAAGCATTAAATGTTTTTTTGTCCTATTAGGCGGGAAAAAATCCCTCCTCTTTTTCCATTGGCCGCCGCCTTTCTCCCTGACACGTCTCGATGTGATGATCGCGTGGACTCGGGTCCACGCGATCTCAGCCGCTCTGATCCGATCCGACGCCCGCCAAGCCGCCATGTCACCTGCAAGGTAAGAACCGTGTGGGACATAGTCCCACACGGAAGAAATAAAATGCATTCGCCCCTATAAATTAGGGGGCGGTAAACCCGTATTGCGTTACCACCCCAAAATACTCACCAGGGCCCACTAACCCGTGGGCCCTCCACTTACCAGCCTCTCTCGCCACGTGGCGCCCCTAACGTGCGTCCGCGTGGCCTATCCGCGTTGCACCCGGCCACATGTCAGCGCCACACGCGCGCCCTACGTGTGCCACACGCGCGCCCTGCGTGGGCCACACGCGTCCTGCCACGTGGCCTCAGTGCCACGTCGTAACGGCGCGGTGGTCCCGCGCACCACGTAACCCGCTTGCCACGTCAGCTGGTCGCCTGGGCCCCGCTTGCCACGTCGGGTACGCCTGCCACATCATCAGTCGGGGCCTGTGGACAAAAATACCCCCCTTTTCGCGATTTCAACAAAGAAATTCATCTAAAAATCACTTTAAAATTCAAATAAAAATCGGAAAAAGGGCTAAAACTTTAGAAATTCATATTTCTCAAAATACAACTCCTTTTTAATCCAAATTTTCTCCATTGGATCACAAATTCTCTTGTTTTTAATATCATGTCACTTACAATATATTTAGAATGAAGACATCAAGATGAATTAAAATTTACCTAAATCATTTTTTCATTAAACACTTTAAATCATAAATTCATCTTGAAATTATCTTTCCAAATGTTTACTAAAGTCAAAAATCATTCTATAACAGAGATTGACTTCTATTCATTTAAACAAAAGATTATTCGTCTATTAAGCATGAAATTATCCCTAATTTATGCATAAATATCAACTTTAGTAAAATGACATGCCAATGGAGAAAATTCCTAAAAAATATGATAACATGCATCATATTCACATAAAATAAGCATGAATATGAGTTAATTAAGATAAGAATTCATGTTATAAATGTATGTTATCAAGGATCGGTGGAGGAAGGATGGCACGAAGGTCCTGAGGCAGCGGCGGCGGCGGCGGCGGCGTCGCGAAGGGGATTGACGGCGTGGTGCAACGGCGGCACGATGGCGTGCGGCGGCGGCGGCAGCAACAGCGACGTCCTCGTGGTTAGGGCAAGGAGTGGCTGCGGTAGCGGTGGTGACGGCGGCACGGATGCGTGCGACCGGCGGCGGTTGCGCGGCGGCGATTGGATGCCTTCCCCCAATCTTTGTGAGCAGCCACTTGAGAGGGAGGAGACTCCTTTTCCTTTTCTCAAATGACGGGTAAGGTTTGTGGGGGGGTCCCTTCCCCTCTTATAGAGCCCAAAATGGCTCGAGAGGGGAAAGGGCCCACTTGAGGCCCACAACCCAAAAGCCTAAACATACTCATAGAAATAAGAAGGTTCACAAAGAGGAAGGGCTTCACAAATAGGAGCCCGAAAAGGGAAGAACCCACTCGGAAGCCTAAAAGGGAGAGGGAAATAAGCGAGGACCCGCTTAAACAAGTGCGGGCCGAAAATTTCACAATAAAGAAAGAAGATAAGTCCACATGCGCGTGAGCCTGGGGTGTAGCGTACCGTGGTGAGATGAGGTCCTCACACAGTGTAGCAGAAGTCGGTATCCTTCGTCTTCGCTCGTTGTGGAGGTTGAACGCGCGCGAGTGTTGGCTCCTTCGGCGCCGTGGTGTCGTGCTTTGGTGGCGACGAGGGTCGCGCACCAATAATATGAAATTTAATACATATAGAGGGACATAAATTTATGATTTATATTTTTTTATGAAACATAAGATGGGATCAAAATGTGGATGAGGAGATGAAAATGAGGAAGATGAAATGGCGAGTGAAGAAGCTGAATGGCAATGGCAAGAGTCAATGAGTAATGATGATGTATGAGATTTTGTGATGAAATGATGGCAAGGCTAATACATAAAAAAATGTATAAATGCTTTGCACTTGATAGTATGTAAATTCATGCATTTATATTATGCATTTTATGTATTTATTTTTATAAATATGATCATAATTGTATGTTATCATAATTTAAAATCATTAAAATGATAACCTTAATGTTTAAAAGGATATTCTCGAGTTTTCAATAGTTGATAACATTTTATGAGAATTTGATGACATTGATTTATCAATAAAATTATTTATTTGGGCATAAAATAAATATTACATTTATTTCTAATTTAAAATATTTTATAGCATATTTACACAATAAAAAATGTTGTGTAAATAAAAAATATTTACACAAGAATATTATTTTTAAGAAGATATTCTTGATTTTTCAAGATTTTTTTGAGAATTTTTAAAGCCAAAATCATTGAGAAATGAATAGAAATATATATTTAAAAATGATTTTAAGAAATAAAAAACTTAAAATAAAAAAACTCTCTTTCTCTCTCTCTCTCTCTCTCTCTCTCTCTCTCTCTCTCTCTCGTGCTCTCTTACACACGAGGGAATGGACGAGAGAGAGTCTATTTTCTCCCTCTCTCCCTCCTCTCTCTCCACTCGCTCTCTCAATCTCTCGTGCGTGAGCATATAAAAGTGAGAGAGCCTCTCTCTCTCCCCCTGGATCTCTTGCTCTCGTGAGCGTGCTCTTCCCTCTTTCCTCAGTCTCTCTCCTCTTTTTTCTCCAACACGCACAGAGGAGAATCATCACGCATCGTCGCTCCGCCTCCTTCACCATCATGAATTGACATTCTTCTTCCCCTCTTCTCTTGTTCTTCTCTCTTATTTTGCCACCTCTTGTGCATCCGTCAAAGAATTTTTTTTCTTTCACCACTTCTCCATCTCGCTACCGTTCCCTCTTTCTCTTTCTCCCTGCATTATTCCTCTCTCTCTTCACTCCACTTTTCTCACACCTCCTCTCTCTCCAATATATCATTGATAATATGAAATATTTACTTACAATTTCATGCTTATTAGTGCATTTTAAGGCACCATTCATATGTTCTTGATGCATGTTATCACACTTTTAGTGCATTTTCATCATTCCATATAATTTATATTAAAAATATGAAAATGTATCATTTTAAGGGCTAATCATGTTTAAATCAAGAGTTGAATTTCAAATACATTAGCCTAATTCTATGTGAGACTTTATTTTAGTTTAAAATACAATATAATAAGAGAAATATTTTTACAGACTATTAAATTATCTACTTTTACTTTTTAAATTAAATTGAGTTTATTTTGGAGTTGAATATTTATTCTATTTTTATTAAAAATTAAAATTCTAGATTCTTTAATAAATTATTTAATTTATAATAAAAAATTGGATTAAAAATGAGTTTTATTTTGAAAGATACGAATCTTCTAATTTTTAGGGATTTTTTAGAATTTTTCTAAATTTATTTTGAATTTTTATGAGCCTCTTTTATTTATTTTTTACTTTAAAGTATAAAAAAATTTATATTAAGAGGACATTGACATGAAAAATGACGTGGCACGCGTGCTTGGGTGGCCTCACATGGCTGCGTCCAAGGGCGCCACATGGCTGCGTCCAAGGGCGCCACATGGCGCAAGTTGGTACCCACATGGTGTGTATCAAGGGAGTATTAGTTTTGTAAGTTAAACATGATTTGATATTTTCTCTCCTATTTTTATTGATGTAATGAAATATTTTCACGTTTAACTAAATTATTTGATGAAAGTATATTTCCATCATTGCACATACATACAGCTTGAGCAATGGAATGCACATCAACATCAAAACATAGGAAAAACTTTAGAAAACCTAGAATAAGCCTTTCTAAAATTTTAATTGGGAATTAAACTACTTCCAATTCTATATGATGAAAATAAGAACCGTCTTAATTAAAATAAACATTGAATTTATTTTAATTGCATTTCTCTATTTTTCATACTCTCACTTTTCTTAAATTAATTTTAATTTTAATTTTATATTACCTTCTAGTCATACTTTTGTTTTTTTTCAATAGCCATTAAGGGACAGTTACGTAGTATTTATCTCTATAAGGGGCTCACATATAGGTTAGTCATTTTGAAAAGAAACCCCTAAAAATCTGAATGATGCTCTCTCTCCTCCTCCCTCAAGAAAACTCACTCTCTCGACTCTCTCTTTCTTCAGATGATTCTCCATAGTGACTCACTCTCTCGACTCTCTCTTTCTTCAGATGTTTTATACTTATCTTTGATTTTCCTCCTTTTGTTATTTTTGCTCATTAATTATATTTTTTCTCTATTTTTTAATTTAATCTTATGTCTTTTGGTTTTATGGTCTTTCTTCTTAATCTAGGAACCTAGTGATTATATTTTCGTCTCTTTACAGCTAATCTTTATTTTTATCAAGAATCATGATATCAAGCATTCTTGTTTTTGTTTGTTTGTTTTAATCTATAAATTAGATTACATTTTTTTCAATCTATAAATCAAATTTGTTATTGTTTTATTTTTTTTTTCTTTCAGTTTCCTCTCTTGAAAACCACCTTATGTCTATGTTTTTTCTTTTCTCTTGCAATCTAAATAATTTTTAATTTTTAATTTTGATTTTCTAGATTAGTTAGATTTTCATTGAATTTAATTCTGATTATATATTGGATATTAATCTTGTTCTAGATATTAATTGTAATCAAACTAAAGGCAGATTATAGAATGAAATCAAAATAATTTTTTATTTTATTTTCAAGTTTAAAAATCCTAGACTACTCATTTTATTACACTCTTCATTTATGATTAAATTAGGTGTGATTTACTAGCTCTCATATTTCTCTTCAATTCAATATTGGATTAGGTCTGATTTTGTTTTTCTTTGAGATTTTAGGACTGATTAGAATTATTTGAAGACAAATTGTACAATTAATTTATGATTTCTACCCATTTGCAAAATTATTAAATTTAACTTCTATCCACTTTCAAATCTGATTTATTTATTGGTCTAATTCTTAGATTTCCATTTATCATATCAAACATCTTAAACGTACCAAATTCAAAAATTTGGTGTTCATGTCATTAATCTGGAATTTAGTTCAGCTTGACATTATCTCATTCTTACTCTTCAAATCAGCTCAAGTGTTTGTGATGAAAAAGTTTTCAGGGCATTAGAAGAAGGATTAGGATTGTCACACAATGAGAAGTAGATATATAATTCATCAACATATAGACACATTGAGGATAGTCATATAGGACCATATAGGATCATTTAAGATTCAGTCAATACTCATCAATCATAATCAAGACATTCAAGGGAAAACATGCCAAAAGTCAAAGCAATCAAGAGAAGGTCAACATTAAAGGCATCAAGTTTTCATCTCAGTGAGGAGTTTTCTTACTTTAAATTCAAATTTCTTGTTTCTATTTGTTTCCCATATATTTAGTTCAAATTCCCTTTTTATTTCTATACTTTGTGTGAGTTGATACTCGGAATTAGGAATAGATAACACTCACATACACTAGGTTGACTCCAGGGTGACTCATACTTAGCCATGAGTGTTAGGGGGAGATTCTTTAGTGAATCATTGCTAGATGTGATGAGTCTAGGGAGTTGACCAAAAATTCAACTTGAGGTCTATGTGTTCTTCACCTTTCAAGATCATGGGGGATCAAGGACAAGTGATTCATTTGGACCGTGTGCTAGATCAGGTATGAGGCTTGGGGACTTCAAAGAGGTAGGCCAAATTAAATGGGAGTCGGGAGCAGCATGTAGAGCTCTAGGAGTCAACCCATGGAAGACAAGATGAGTGGCGGCGTGCTAAAGGATGATGGCAAAGTGAGGTCACTAGTTGAGAGCACGAGCCAGTCTAATTGAAAGCTGGTGTTTGAACTTTGATTTGACTAACTAGGCAAGTTAGTAATTGCTATTGGGGGCTAACAAGATGACAAGAGACTCCAAGAGGACTATCTCCTACCAGGATTGACAAAGGACTATTGGGGGTTTCAAATACCTTATTTAGTATTAAAAATTTTGTGTATGAGTAACTTGAGGATTTGAGCATATAATAAATAAAATCATTAAAAAAATTTCAAAAAAACATAAATATTCAAAGATAACTTATTCACCCCTTATTGAATTCACCATCCATGTAGGGAATTTCAAGTGTTAGGTGCCCATAATGGGCCAATACTAATTAACTAAGCTGTCATCATATTTAGTAGTTAAAAGCCTTTGATATGTTCAATGTGGGACTATTTGTTAATCTATTTGTGCACAAGTGATGTGGCCGAACCCAAAGCATTTGATCTATGGAATTAATCATGACTGTTGATGATCTCTTAAGTGAAGGGCCATGTGCCAATTTCTTATTGGGTGCTGATTCATTCTATAAAGCATCGATGAATCCTAACCATCCATCAAGGGAGTAATAGATGTCAAGATTAAATGTGACTAATGGACTCACCTTGACATGTTGCGTGATTTGAGGCGTTGGATCAAGATTGGACAGTAGTCGTTATGCTACGCTTGATCTACATGTACTGAGATAAGAAAATTTGGACTCTATGATATACAGCCAACAGCTAGGATTTAACAACATTGACTCATCTCCCTTTGATGAATCTAAACCATCTATTGCATCTGAAGAGGCAATCAGATCGTTATGCCCCAAATTGAACCTTATTTAAACTCTCTCTTCCATGATGCAAATCTTGGAGAAATTGTAGCTTGAATCCAAAACATCCATTTTTGAAATCACAAAATGAAAAGCAATGATTCAACAATTAATTGGATTGTTTCAAGCATAATTTTGAGTTAGTATTTTTACTATTATGTCTAATATATCATCATTTAGCATCAGATTTTAATTTCAAAACACATATCATGTGAATTCAATTAATTTCTATAATTGTATCTCTCTTACTTTGCTCTTGGATTTCTCCATGGATATAGATCCCTTTTGAGTGATTTTTTATTCAATGGATAGATCTTTGAGTCTTCTTTTCAAATTCCCAAAATTGCTTTCCTTACTTCATTACCCAATTTGATCAAATTCAAAAATATGTCAAGAAGACACCCCAATTCTCCATGGATTCAATCCTTACTTGCCTCTTAACTGAATTAAACTCGATTAATGCACATTTTAAGTGAGTTTGGTTCTAATTTTGATGCATATATGTGTGTTTTTTATGACTGCAAGATTACGCTTTGTCAATCATCTATCTCTCTTGCTCTCCTTTGTGCCATCTTCCCTCATTCTTTCTTCGTTGTTTTTCTTTATCTCTCTTTCGTGAATGTTCTATCTCCTAAAATTCTCATCTCTGTTGTATATCATTGTTTTCCGTCTCTCTTTCTTTCACACACTTTTCCTTCCTCCCTCTCTGACTGTGCAAGAAAATCCTTCTCCTTCACCGCATTTCTCACTGTGTCTCCCTCCTATTTTGCTTCTCCTTCTCTCACTTGTTTTTTGCTCTCTCTCACTACCAACAATCCCCTCCCTCTTCTAGATGGATATTATGTGGCCCATAAGCCAATCACACTTTTTTGTATCTTCTTTATGTTCATTGAAATGATATTTATTCATTGTCATTCTCGTCTGATGTTTGCAATGAAGTCCATAAGCATGTGCAATGACTAAGTGAATTATGATGAGATCATAATATAGTGATCACTAGTCTTTAAACATATGTTCTAAATATTCCTACTCATGGGTGACGAAGCATTTTTGTGCGTCGTTAAAACACAACAACGTAGGTCAAACAAAATTTATAAAACCGAACTCACAAAGATAAGATATAAAATCAAGTAATGTGTAAGTATCTGGTCGATCCACAGAGAGCAGTGTTGACTTTAATTGCAGAGTTGACTTCGTCAAACTTAGGTTTAAAACAAGTTTTAAAAAAGTAAAAATAAGATTTAATGAGTGGAAATGATATAAATAGACTAAATAAGAAGTTTTACGAATTGAGATCTCAGATTTGACAGAGAAAAGTTAAAATTCAAAGTCAAAGAGTTGACTTTGACAACCAGTAGGTGTTCTCTAAAATCAGAGAAACAAAAGGTGCCATAAAATTACGAAAATTATATATTTGGAAACTAGATAGAAAATAGAATTTATTAATATACAATTCATGATTTTTGGATAAGAAATGGATTTACTATGAATTATTGAAAATCAAATACTAAGAAATGAACACCTCAGAGGAAATCTTCAAATTGATCGATCAAATGAAATCCAAATCTTGCAATTTATATGTCAATGGAAATCTAAGAACCAGAGTAATCTAAAGACACCAAAATGATCAAATTTTGATTTGTAAATTGAAAGTAATTGACCCCGAAAGTCAACATTTGACTTTTGATGAAAGATGAACAGTGCTCGGTCAAACGTCAAATTGAAGGGTCAAATGAACTCGGAATTTGATGAATTTTCTATCCACGGAAAGCTGATGAAAAGAGGAATCCAATGAAACCAAAATAAAGTAATTTGGAATTATAATCAGAGAGATATACTATTTTCAAAATCAGTGATTTTTCGGACTAAAATTTGGGGAAAATGAAGAACACTAAGAACTAATTTACAAAATTAAAGATCTAAACCTAATAAAAACTCAAATTACCTCTTGATAATCGATCGAATCTCTTTACTAACCCGATTGCCGCAAGAATGGGGCTTCAATTCTCATGGATTGAAGTGAATTTGCTCGGATTCTTCCTCAGGGGCCTTCGGAATTCAAGGGGAAAATTTGTTGAAATCAAAGAGGAATTCGCGATCAATCCCGCTCCAATTGCTTCGCAATGGAGTCTAAACGCGGGGGGATCACGAAGAACTTAAGACCTTCCTCGAAATTTGCTTAATTCACATCATGAATCGATGAAAAGTTGAAGAACAAGAAGGGAGATACATCGTCTTTTAAAGGAGATTTTGGCCCAAAAATCGTGGCCGATGGATGCAGTCGTGGGAGCGGATTGAAGGTGTCGTGGGAGCGATTCCCTTAGCGTTGATCGTGGCTTCAATCCCGCGATGAATCAGCCCCAATTTGGCGGTGAATTAGCCCCGATCGTGGGGCGATCGGGCCACGATCGTGTAGCGATTGGACCACGATCGTGAGCCACGATCGCGAGTCCAACGAAATCGCTGACGTCCAATCTGATCAGGTAGGTTCGGCTGTCCCGATCGCGTGAAGAGTTTGTTGTTATGTTCCTCGCGATGCCGCCCGTTCGATGAGGATCCAACCATCCAGATGTGTCGCCAAGGTGAGAGAAAGCTCGGGAATCATCGTGGCTGTTAGATCGCAATCACCCCGCGATCACGTTGATGCTCTTTCGTCGCCCGTTCGATGAGGATCCGACCGTGCTGACAAGTCGCGACGCCATCCGTTCGATGAAGATCCCAATCGCGATCCACGCGGTGCTCCACAATTGCCGGAATCACGAAAGATCACGATCGTTCGATGAAGCCGTGATCAAACCGCGATGAAGATCGGACGCTCCTGGCAGCTCCACGTTTCACCAGGTAAGCCCTCGATTGAGTTTCACTTACTCCTTATTTGGGCACGTGCTCTTGATGGAGATCGGGTCGACTCCGTGTCACTTACATCGACGCATTTCCAGCGATGCCTGTGGATCCGACGTCCGCTGAGCCGCCACGTGTCCTGCATAGGTAAGAACCGTGTGGGAAGATAGTCCCACACGGAGGAAAATCAAGAAGATCATGCGGTTAAATAGGGGGGCGGTTTAACGCTATTGTGTTACCGCCCCAATACTCTAACCAGGGCCCACTAACCTGTGGGGCCTCCAGATGCCGACCCCCCTTGCCACGTGGCGCCCCACATGGGCGTCCGCATGAACACACGGGGACACACGTGTCCGCGCCCTGTGCCTCGCGTGGGCCACCCGCGGCCCTGCCACGTGGCCTCAGCGCCGCGTCGCATCCGCTCGGTGGTCCCGCACGCCACGTCAACTCGACGCCACGTCAGGTCTGCGCCACGTCAGCATCGGGATATGTGGAATAAAAAAAACCCCCTTTTTTGCGATTTTAAATAAGAAAAACTTAAAAAAAAAATAATTTAAAAATCAAATTAAAATCTGAAAAAGAGCATAAACTTCAAAAATTCATAACTTTAAATACACAACTCCTTTTTAATCCAAATTTTCTCCATTGGATCACAAATTTCTTCCTTTTTAACATCATGTCATTTAAAATATATTTTCAAAGAAGAAATTAAGTTTAATTAAAAATTACTTAGCTCATTTCTTAATAAATATTCTAAATCATAAATTCATCTTGAAATTATCCTTCAAAACATGTATTAAAGTCAAAATCATTGAAGAAAAGAGATTAACTTCTATTAATTTAAACTTAACAAAAGACGAATCATCTATCAAGCATGAAATTATCCCTAATTTATGCATAAATATTGACTTTAGTGAAATGACATACCAATGGAGAAAATTCCTAAAAAGTATGATAACATGCATCATATTCTCATAAAATAAGCATGAATATGAATTAAGTAGGATAAGAATTTAAGTTATAAATGCATGTTATCAGTGGGATATTCGAGAAGGACATCGAATGATCCGGAAAGAATAATAATATCTAATCCAACTCATATGATGAGTATGACTGATCCTATACCCATCGGTGTGAAGACACTAAGGATAGATAGTGGGTGCTCTTTGGAGAAAGAGTTCACTGAATTGATCCGTATGAATCCTTGAATGGTATTATACCTAATTGTCAATCAGGTTTATTCATGTCATGGTTGTGTATGTGGTCTTTTGACTTGAGACACCAAAGATATCTTGTGGATGGATGATCCATGTTTTGATTATGACTTACGAATCCCTAACCACATGATATCTAAAATGTCATATATTAGATACGACATGAAGTCCACGAAGATGATTGTGTGATCAAGATGGGATCATCCACCCTCGGTATTTGAAGAGATTGACTCAAGGAATGAGATGCAATGAAATCCTTGGGCAAGGTATTAGAAATATCCCATCAGTACTAACTTGAGTGATCGATTAGGGTTTGACAATTGACCATACCCTAAGTCATTCATGAATCTAATGTGGATGAAGGATTATACATACATGGTAATTGATGATGGGAAGGTTTCATAAGTGAGTTCTTACATACTCCATATCTCCTAGTGTACGTGATGTAGCTTGGCACCCAAAGGGCTGCAAACTCAACCTATCGATTGGGTTAAATCGATCCTTGATTAATTAATCTATATGTGGATGTGGATAATTAATTAAGGTTGACCAATAAGGTGTTATTTGGTCTATAGACTTATTAACTAGTGAGATATATGGACCTAGAGGGTCACACACATAAGGTCTATGGATGTTGGTGGATATAGACATAATTATGAGGGTTTTTATGAAAAAACCTCATACCAAAGGTCTATAAATAGGGGGGAATGACCACAACTCAAGGTGCCCATGCAAGCCTTGTGGGAATTCTCTCCTTTCTTCTCTTTCTCTATTGGGGAAGAGCTTTGAAGAGGAGATCCAACCATTCGGAGACCGTGTGGATACCACTAGAGGCTAGACACTTGAATAGCTTCAAGAACTCTTTCAAGGAAACCCTGTAAGTATGTTTTCTCATTCATACTAGATGATAAGATCACATCTTCTTGGTGGCTTGGTGTTTTGAATATCCGATTCAAAAGTTTATCGACATCAAAATTTTATCGACATCCACATTCAAAAGTTTATCGACATTAGAACCCAACACTTCTCTCTTTGTCACGTGCTTCTTGCCTCTCTCTCTTTCCATGGCCGCATGATTTTTTCTCTCTTATGCCAGCCAAATATAACTTTGATAGAAGAAAGAAAGAGATAATAATGATTTTTAAGGGTTGACCATTGACGAGGCAATTTATGCGGTCGTTGAAAACACACTAACGTCGGTCAAACAAAATTTATAATTCCAAACTCACAATAAAAAAGATATGAAATCAAGTATAGTGTAAAGATCGGGTCGATCCACAGAGAACACGGTGGACTTTGATCAAAGAGTTAACTTGGCCAAACTTAGGTTTAATTAAGGATTTTAAGAAGTGAAAATGATATTTTATTACTACTAATGATATAAATATGCTAAATAAGATATTTTAAGAATATAGAAAGCTAATTTGATGCAGAAATGTCAAAAGTCAAGGTCAAAGTGTTGACTTTGACCCATTGTTAACCTTCTGTAAAATCAGAGAATAAAAAGAGCTTAAAATACTACAAAAATTATATATTCAAAAAAACTAGAGAGAAAATGAAAATATTTGATATATAATTCATTATTTTTCGAGAAGAATTGGATTTAGTATGAATTATTGAAAATCAAAGATTAGAAAAAAATTCTGAAATAAAAACTTCGGTGTAATTCTTCAAATTGACTAACCAAATCTTAAAATTCAAATCTTAAAATTCAAATCTTAAAATTCACATATCAATAGAAATATAATAACCAAAGGATTCCAAAGAGATTGAAATTGTCAAATTTTACCTTATATTTTGAAAGTAATTGCCCCCGCTAGTGAAGGCCCAATTTCATATTAGAAATGAACATTAGATGGTCAAACGTCAAATTGAAGGGTCAAATGATGATGAAATTTTACTATTTTGCTATCCATGGAAAGCTGATGAAACAAGGAATCCAATGAAATCAAAATCAAATGATTTAGACTTAAGACCAAGAAGAAATCCTTGTTTCAAAATCAGTAAAAATATGCACCCAATTTGGGCGAAAATGAAGAATAAATCGATTTAAAAACTAAAATTGACTACCTACATTTAATCTAAATTATAATTATCGTAAGATGAATGATCGATTCATACTACTTACCCGATTGAAGTGAGGATTGGGCTCTAAATCGCATCAATTGAAGTGTATTTGATCGGTTTCTCCTTCAGCAAACTTTTCGGCGTTGAAGGGAGAATTCGATCAAATCTTGCGATGACTCGTGATCAATCCCGCCCCAATTCGATCGCAATCGAGTCTCAATGCAGGGGGATCACGAAGAACTCAAGATTTTGCTTAAAAACTGCTTAATTCCTTCACGATTCAATTAAGAGTTGTTTATCAAACGAGAAAGAACACCGTTTTATAGGAAAATCTCGCGAAAATCGCGGATCGTCCGATTCGGTGAAGACAGATCGACGGCCACGATCGCGTGATTATCGTGGGCCACAATCCCACTATCCTGCAAAAATTGCCCGTCCGATCTTGATCGGAAGACCTTGATGTGTCCACGTGTTGCCCACGATCGCCGAAACCACGATTAAATCCTGAGCGTCCGATGTCACTTACGCGATCGACGGTCCTCCTTTGCTCACGTGCGTTTGATGGTGATCGGGTGGGCCCGAGTCCACGCGATCGACGCGTCTAAGTTGACGCAACCGCATCCGACGACCTCCACGCTGCCATGTATCCTGGAATTTAAGAATGAGAAGGGAACATAGTCCCACAGGGAATAAAATCTCAGAATACGCAAGTATAAAAGGTGGGGCTCCCTTACGCAAATGCATTACTGCCCCAATTAACTTACTGGGGCCCACTAACTTGTGGACCCATCACCTGCCAGCCCGAAGACCCTCCGCACCACGTAGGCGTCCACATGTGTACACGTGGCCTCGTGTGGCTCCGCCACATGTTTGCGTCGTGCCAGGTCAGCTCTGTGTGCCCTACGCGAATATTAAACACTTTTTGCCCTTTTTCTAAAGGAATTAAAATCCGTTAAAATCCCTAAAGAATCAAAATAAATTCTAGAAAAATAGAGAAAATTCATACATCAATATCTTAAAAAATATAACTCATTTTTTACTCAAATTTTCTCAATTGGCTCACAAATTTATTCATTTTTAATATCATGCCATCTAAAATATAAATTCAAAGAAGAATAAATAATGATTTCAAAAATATTCATAGGTGAACCATATCATCCACTCAATTTTCTTTGATTCCTCTATCATCTTCTTCTTCTCTTTCTTCTTTTCTTTATCTTCATCAAAGACAAAATAAAAATCACTAAAATTTAGTTAATTTTGATTTTTTTGATCTTATAAAAGGTCATAAATTATTAAAGCACATAATTAACCCTAAATTATGCAAAAATATGAACTTTAGTAAAATGGCATACCAATGGAGAAAATTCATAAAATTAGGATAATATGCATCATAATTACATAAAATAAGCATGAAATATTAGTTAAATAAGATAAGAATTTAAGTTATATATGCATGTTATCAACAATGACGTGGTGCTGATGAGAAGGTGTGAAATTTCAAGGAGTTGATAACAACGAGAGAGACAATTGAGTGATCAAGATTGTTCCAAATTCAAAGCTTGATATTCAATAGTCTTGATGAGAGTTTTGAGCTGAAATTTTTTTGGCATTATTAATATTTCATGCTCCCATTTTTTTTTGCTTTGAATCATTAAAAAGAGGACAAAAACTTCAGGTTTTTCAATGTTTTGATGAGTGCTTCTGGCATTGGCTAGCCAAAAGGAAAAAGGATAACAAATCGATTGTCCATAGTGTATCAAACGTCATTTTTAGTAAGTTTCTTCTCTTTTCTATTCATTCATCTCGTTGGATACATGCCACCAACTTCGGGCACAATATTTAAGGGAGTTTTGAATCAAAAAGCATCACAAGAGTGAGTATTATTTGCAAATCCTAAGATTAGGATTATTCTCCATCGATCCTTTTTATTTTCTCAATATTTTCATTCACATTCCCAAACTAGAAATCACATTTTCACCGTTCGATCAAGGGTTTTTTTATCTTTGAAAGGAGTTCATAAGCATTCAATCAGTTTATTGTATCTTCTAGACGAGATCTCCCTCTTTCATCGATAAGTTCCATTTTCTTAATCTAAAAAAACCCAAAATATTCATTCATTTCAATCTTTTAACCGTCCACCTCGTGAATTTGACGTCGACTTGCCACTCTTTTAAATTTTAATATCAAACTCAAAGATTTGAGTATAATTTTTTATACTTGAACTTACACTTTCAACAATTGTAATTTTACATATATCAACACTATTTATGGATAGGATTACAAGATAGAATTGATCTGAGGCACTAACCCTGCTGTAAACCCCTTTTAAATCTAATAAATATCTATTGAAAGCTTTTAATTCTATGAAAATCCCTAAATTTAAAAATTTAGTATCTCCCAATATTTAACGCTCTTTTCCATCCAAAATTTCTTCATCAGATCAAAAATTCAATTCTATATCTTCTTAGATATTCATGTCTAAAATCATCAAAAGAATCAAGAGGTCTTTTAAGAGAATTAAGTTTGATCCAACCTCCCTAAAAATAAAGAGGTTGACAAAACTTGACTTCCTTAATAGTTATGTATCATCCTAAAAAGATAAGACAACTTATTTAATCAAATGTAATTATAAGTATTAATTTATTACTCGTTGCTGATTTTAAGACATGCTTCACATTATTAGCATTCATGTTATCATGTTTTGATGAAATCTTTGCATTCATCATGTCATATCATTCATAAGTAGAATTCACATAAAAATGTGATTAATTCTACTTATTATTGACATTTAACCTTTTTGAAGGTTAAAAAAAAGTGAATTAATTGTGCTCCCATGAGTTTCATGATAATAGGTTATGAACGAAGGACAACACAGATGAAGATATGAAGAAAACATGCAGCATTTAATAAGGAATTAAACTCTTTAAATTGTTTTAATTTTTAATTTAAGGAGATATGATGAAAAATAACATGAAAAGAGGATTAAAATGGTGAAGATTTCATCCAAAAAGGAGTTTTCTATGAAAAGATATGATTAAGTTTAAGGGTTTTTCTATTTATTCCCTAGATTTCCTTTTTTCAAAATTTATTTGAATTTTCCTGAATTTTTCTACTGTTTTTTTATTTTTCAATTTTTTAAAGAATTTTTCAGAAATTTCAAAATTACAAAAAGTGATTTATTTGTGCGTGCTGAAGTCAAGTGATTTTTAAGGAAAAAATAATGGCCAGAAATGCTCCAAATTTAAATCATGATCCCGATTGAGTTAGAGGCTGAAATTTTGTGAGCATGATCATCATTAAAAGCTCTACAAATGATGGTATTAATTTAAATTCTGAGGCAGAGAAAATCACGGCTTTTCAATTTTTATCGTGTTCTTGTAGCATTGGCTATTCAGAGGAAAGAGGGCATTGATTGATCATTCTTCATGTATGCATATCATTTTTAGTGAGTTTCTTCTCTTTTATATTTATTCCTTATGTTAGATTCAAGCTGGCAAGTATGGGCGAAAATGTACTGGCTCTCGAAGGTATCTTTGATTGGAGAGCTTTGCTATAGTGTGTTTTCATCATGAATCTTTAGATTAGGATCATTATCCATTGATCTTTTCCAATTTCTCAATCTTTTCATCCACATTTTCATATTTTCAAAACATAAATTACATTTCCACCATGCGATCATAGGTTTTTGACCTTCGAAAGAAGTTTGGAAGCATTTGATTGATTTATTACATCTTCTACATACATCTCCATTTTTCATCAATCATTTTGACTTTCTCAATTCTAAAAATGCAAAAAAATAATCCTCGATTGAAATATTTTAGTCATCCTCCTTTTGGATTATACCTCAACTTTCCACTATTCTAGATGTTAAAGATCAAATTCAAAGAGTTGAGTATAATTTTGGATACATAAACTTGAGCCTTCAATGGCCGCAATTTTATGCTTATCAGCAACTATCCATCACATTCAAACTTGATTGAGCACTTTTTCTTCTTGCTCATAAGGTTAACTCGGCTCCAAAATTTTGTGGAGAGTTTATTTCTTCCTCTCTCTTGTCAATGATCGGCATCTAAGCCTTTCTATTTGAGCACCCATGTCCTTGCATACACAACTCATGGAAGACATGAGAATTTGGCCACTTGAATTCAAAGAAGTCACGTGGGTCTAGTCTTATAATATTTTCAACAAAAATAAGGGATGCATGATAAAATTTATTCATGTTTATACCCAATTAACACTGATTAGAGACAAATTAAGTATGCCTAGCATGATGAATACACAAATTTTATAAAAATATGATAGTGTGCATCATATTAGTGAAAAATATGCATTAAAATCAGTTAATATCAATGAAAATGAATGTGTTAATGACACTTTACCACCCTTCTTGAAGAAATCTTCATTCATCAATACTTTAGATAATTTTTCCTTGAATATTTTGATCTAGTTGTGTTCCTAAACTCATTTCTGAATCCAAGGATCATTAATTATCATGATTTTGATGAGAAGTTTTGGAGGATTAGCTGCTCAAACTTTTTTATTTATCCTTTGGAATCTTGGAGTGAAAAGCCCTTGATTTGGAAGTTAATTAGATCAATTTCATCACAATTTTGAGTTACTTGCATCGTATTTTCCCAAATCTACTGTGAATGTCAATTTATAACAGTAGATTTATATATTTTTATCCATTTTTATCATGTTCTCTCTCTTTTCATGTGATTTTCTCTCTCTAACTTCTCTCTTTCACTTCTTCTTCAATTCCACCCTGATTTTGTATCTTTTATTTATGGAAAACATAATCAGCTTACTCATTTTCACAAATCTAAAACTGTTATGTCACCAAATTTTACCAAATTTAAACCTCTCTAAGTCAACCGTGATTGTTTTGTGGATTTCATCCTTATTCCCTAATTATCCTTAAATTAATCATCAATTAAGTGATTTTGGACTTTATTTTGACATTTCATCGTGCGTTTTCAATAAGCTCATGAATCAGCTTGTCACTAGAAATTGGTTTACTTTGATTGATTTTCCCTTGTAGCCAAAATAAATTCTATAGCATATGTATTTACTATTTTGCAACTAACAAGGATGAAATCTACAACACTTTTATGTTTAAATGCCTTTTCACATGAAACTATGAATGAAAGTATTGATATGCATCTCTCTCCTAAATATAAGAAAAAAACTTATGAGTGATTCAATATGAAAATTATACGCAAGGCAATATGAAAGTAATCTCTATTAACCATGTTTAATCAGAAATTAAGTGTCTTTGGAATTTGTTTTGACATGTGATCTTGTTTTTTCAAGGACCGCAAGGACTGGCTTGTCACTAGCCATTGATTTACTTTTATTCATTTTTCCTTATAGCCAAAATAAACTCTATAAACTGCTATCATTTGTTTATTTTGAATCTACCAGATTGAAATATTTAAATTCCTTTTTAGACGAAACTCTTGGATGAAAGTATTTGTATACATCTCCCTCCTAAATGTAAGAAAAAGAACTTGCAAGTGATTCAATATGAAAATTATACCCAAGTCGACGAGTCCATGAATGCAATCTCCTTAAGCCATGTTTAATCATTTTAATCAACATATAAGGAAATTTACACAACCAATAAATGGTGATAAGGAAATATCTCCTTAAGCCATGCTTATTTAGTTTTGAAATGTTTATATTAAGGGAAAATTTTGATAGTAATTTTCTATTGATGATAGTAAATAGAAATAACTTCAATGAGGCCTACAAACTTGTCCACTCACTTGTGAATTTTATATCAAAAAAATTAGAAATTTCCATTATTCTAGGATATAAAAATGGCATAATCATGAAGAACTAGTCCATATCATGAATAATTTTATAAATCTTTTGAAAGAAATGAGTTTCATCGACCAATAGACCATTTGTATTGCAAAGAATTTTACCATAATCTAATATATATATATATCTCATTAACTGCATGATTCCTCTCTCTAACTAGACATGTAAAGTCATTAAAAATTGCCCCAACATTCATCAAAGGCTGGCTGTTGGTTGAGTTCTTAGATGGTTGAAGGGACCTACTTCTTGTGGGGTGTAATCTTTAGAAAATAAAGACAATTTCTATTTCAAATACTTCAAATTTGCAAGTTTATTTGTTGATTGCAGTTCAACTGCTTGTATTTATTAATTCTTGGGAGAAATTCATTGCGTGTGATCTTGTGCGTCATGACAAGACTTACGCAATGAGCTAGATGGATTTTTCATCAAAGAAATTTTGAGTTTGGAATTAGTTGTCAAATGAATAGTGGAGATATTTCACCCAACATCTAGTCAATCTTAAAGTGGAACTGTTTCTCTTCAAAGGCCTCACCATCTCCGCTGTCAAGAGAATGCATTGCAAGTTTGGCCTGAAGGATTTTCATTCAATTACTTTGAGAAGTGTGTGGAGTTGGAGGATGAAATGGATTATATTTGCACTGATTTTTGAATTGCTTTTAGCCTGGTCATTGGATTTCTCATGTCTTTACTATCCCTTATCAAGTGAGTTTCTTGACAAGGTTTCTTCAGTGTTGACATGAACAGGAATTTGTATAGTGGTGGGGGTGGGGTTGTGTTGGAGGTGTGAATCGGGGATTATGGTTTCTTCCCCCCCTTCTTCCTATTCCTCGCAATAACATACATTGTAGCTCATTGTCGAAAATCCCCAAAAATATTTTCCCACAAAAACTCCTAATTCAATGGCTCCCCAAAAGTTGCATCCTACAGCAACAAAGAGTCTGCCTGCGATGAAAGGAGCAGCCCGGGCCTGTATTGAGACCTAGAACTGGGAGTCAGAGGGGACAGGGGTGGATGGTCTTCTTGGCAGCAATAAGCTCAGCAAAGGCCATCTGCAAGGCCTCCTTGGCAAGCTTGTAGGCGTCGACCGAGGAGGAGCCTTCCCTGGCAAACTTGGAAGCATCACGGCATATGTCATTGTACCGCACGGATTCATCCAGCACCAGCCCGTTCTTGGCATTCTTAGTCCACCTCTTAAGCACCCAGTCCTCTGGCAGCCCGCACACCCCCACCACTGGCAGCACCCTAAGAACGTGCCGGCACAGCATTCCTGCGGCTTCCCACCTCCCGCAGCTGCATCTTGCCCTCTTCTCTGTCCCCCCATACCTCACAACACAACCCCCTCCCTCTTCCTCCCCGTCCCTTGCCACGCGGAACTTACACTCCTCTTCCTCTTCCAAGTCCATCTTCTCCACCCCATAGCCCAAAGACTCCATGAACTCCTCCTGGAATGCCTCAAATGCAGCACGAGTGTACACCTCTGCAGCCTGCTTCAGCAACAGTGATGGTGTCCTTGGCACTGGTTTTGTGTACATGTTGGCCAGATCCTCAAGTGCCTCCTGCTCATACCAGCATGACACGGCCTGCTCGAACAGTGACACCATCACCAGTGGTGATGTCCTTCGTGACAGGTAACGCCCAAAAAACCCAATCGGCCCCTCTCCTGGCCTTCGGCGTCGAGATGCCTCTCCAGAGAAGGCCGCCTTCCGGTCTGTGTACACAGGCACCCAATGGTGGCGAATTCTGTAGACAGACTGCAGCCAGGGGCTCTCCCCAATTCCATACCCATCCAGGATGGCTTGCCATTCCGCCTCAAATCGCTCTGGAGTCTCTGAGGCAAGGACACAATGCTCCAACCGGGCTTCCAGGGCAGGGTGCTTGGTGTAGGCATTGGAGAGCTCAGTGCGGGCACGGCGGAGGATGCTCCACTTGTTGAAACGGTGGCAAGTTCCAGGGAAGACCCTAGCGGCAGCTGCACCAACTGCGTCCCCAGGCTCCGTGACCAGTGAAGCTGGTGGCCGCCCACACATGGCTAGCAGCCAATTCTCAAATACCCATGCATACGACGCTTCTGACTCGCCTGAAAGCAATAGTGCAGCCCCAAAGAGGACCGACTGAAGGTGGTGGTTGACCCCCATGAAGGTGACGAGTGGGAGCATGCTAACCTCTTCGCCATACTCCCTGGTATTCTTGTTTCTATCAAGAAGTGTGGCATCCAGGGTAACAGCATCGCCGAAGCAGTAGTAGGACATCCTGGCCTTGGCATCTGCCCAGAAGACACAGCTCAGACAGCCCTTCTTGTCCAGCTGGAAGGTATAGAAGAATGCCGGGTTCTCCTCCTGTACCCTCTTGAAGTAATCCAGCACGTTCTGCGTCTCCTCTGCTGCTACCGCACCACTGCTGCCAGTCTCACCTCCGTCATCCTCACTCCTCAGCACTGGCTGCAGTGCCTCCTGCTCCCCTCCATCGCCCACAGGGGGTAGGTGAAGATGATGGTGGTGGTGGTGGTGGGACTGGTGGCCCGGCCCCCCGTTGGTATTCACGGTGGACTTGGCCAGGACAACAACCTCACTCTGAGACTGGATGTAGTGCACACGGCTGGGTGCCATGGCGAGCTCATGGGTGTGCTCCAGGATGAGCTTGGACACAACCCATCGGTCGTACTCCTTCCGGATCACCTCAAACATGGCCTTGCAGCCCTCCCGCTGCTGGTGTGGGTGCAGCTGCTGGCTCCGCCGCCGTTGCCTGAAGCTCGTCTCCTCATAGGCATTGTGGCCACCCTCCTCGTAGGAGGCCACAGCCGGGGCAGTGGCGGCGAAGCCCTCGCGTGTGCAGACAAAGCGGCGCATGACAAACGTCTCATCCCGGGTGGAGCGGCGGGAGAGGCGGATGCGGACATCAAAGCCGAGGCGGGAGGCATAGGCGTAGTAGAAGGTCTGGGCCTCCTCATGGGAGGAGAACTCCATGCCCAGGAAGGGTTCCAGATGGGCATACTCCTCGGGAGCCACGTAGCGCACGCGGCTGGGAGGCAGCACGGCGTGGTTGTGCTCGCGTGAGAACTTGGTGACGACCCAGCGGCCGTAGTATTTCTGGATGACCTCGATCATGGCCTGGCAGCCCCCCCGGATGGTGGCGCGCCTCCGCCTCTTCTTGCCGGCTTCGTCGTCCCCAGCGCCTGCTTCCTTCTTGGTGTGGAAGCCCTCCTTGGAACACACGAACCGCCGCATGATAATCGACTCATCGTTGCGGGAGCGCCTTGACTTGCTGATGCGGACGGAGAAACCCAGCCGGCTGGCGTACGCCATGTAGAAGAGCTTGGCCGCCTCCTCAGACTCGAACTCCATCCCCACAAATGGCTCTGATCCCTCCGTCGCGCAGCCGTCGTCGTTAGCCACCGCTGCTGCCTGCGCCTCAAAAGCCGTGCGCTGCTGCTCCAGCAGGTTCTCCTCGTTCAGATCCACGCTGCCCCTCAACGACGACGAGCCGTCCTCGCTGGAGCAGCTCTCCATCGGCGACGCGATCTCGTCCCAGATACAAGGCTCTGCTTTCGCTCAAGGAGCTGAAGAAAAATTATTTCCTGACCGGTAAAAGCAGACTACCGCGTTCCTAAGGCCTCTTCTTCTTCACGGCGCCGCCGCCTGCACGTAGAGTAAACGGAACTAGGAAGTGAGCTACCGATGACTTATTCGATCGACTAGAGTCAGATTCCCTGAGATGGCAAGGGGCAAGGAAACGGAAGCTTCCAATCAGGACGGCAAAAGACATGGATAGGAAGGGGGGCGCCCTCGAAGCCGCTACGTGCACGATTGCAGGCACTCGCGACCCCTCGGAGATATCGACCGCACGGAAAAAGCAGTGACGAGGAAGACGAAGGCTGTTCCTTCCCTCATCCGTTTACTTGACGACAAATCTGCGGCTGGACGACTTCATCAAAGGCACCCGCCAGGCGGCGCAATGAAATCTTCTCCTTCTGAATCCCCAAAATCACCGAGGCAACCCCTCGTAAACACAGTAGAGAGAGAGAGAGAGAGAGCGAGCCTAAAATTGGGCCTACATCTCGTTTAGAAAGCCTAATACTCTAAGTGGCCTACAAATATTGGGCCTAACATAAGAGGCCCGATTAGGTACTTCAGGAGAAAAAAAAAGAAAGAAAAAGAGAAGCCTTCTCCTCTCTGGGCTGCCGGCCGCGAGATGCTGGCAAATTTAGGCGCCGCTCCCTCTCCGTGGGCAGCCTGCGTTCCGGGCTGGCTGCACTGCGGACGGGCAGTCAATCCGCTTTTCGCTCGCGGCGAGGAAGTTTCTCGTGCCCGCTGTCAGCTCCCCCGGATGTCGCTGCTCCTTAATGGAGGAGACGAGGATGCCCGAGACAGGGATGGCGGCACGAGACCGTTACCGTTAACGAGGATGGGTCGGCCGCTGTAAGGAGCACCGACTTGGTCGACAGAGAGTACGGGGAGCTCAAGCTCAAGGAGAGGCTCGGCCATGTGCGCTCGCTTACTCGTTCCTAAGGTATTAGGAGATTAATAGATTGACTGGTTTCTCACCAACCCTCGTGTTTTCGCAGCTGGGTCACGTCCGCATCCGGCAGCACGTGAATCCTCTCAGCTCGTCTTTCTCCGTATTCTTCTGGACCCCTTATGTTAATATTCCGAGATTCTGGATTGATGAAGCTCATAATGTGGTTGACTTAGGTTTTATCCGCAGGCTCCTGTACCTATACCCGATTGGAACGAGACCTTCAAAGACCCGACGCTGCCAGTAATGGTCGACATTGGCAGCGGTGAGCCAATCGTCTTTTCTTCGACATGAGAATCTCATGGATTGTAACTCCGATGAGAATTCGTTCGCAGGCAGCGGCAGATTCCTCATCTGGATAGCGAAAAATCGCCCCGAGCGGTGGAACTATCTGGGTTTGGAAATACGCCACAAAGTATATGGCTCTACATTCATTATCTCTTTCTTTCTGCCTGTCTGTTTCTCTCTCTCTCTCTCTCTCACATCTTTGATTTTATGTGTCGTAGCTTGTTGAACGGGCGCAATTCTGGGTGAAGGATTTGGATCTCGAGAACATGTTTGGGCTCATCTGCCCTTGACATTTTATGAGCCTTGATTAATTTTATTTGATGCTGATGCCTCCTGCTTATGCTCGTTGTAGCCATTTTCTGTTTGCAAATGCGGCAGTTTCTTTTGATCAGCTAGTGGCCTCCTATCCGGGACCCATGGAGCTTGTTTCTATCCTGGTAGATTAGCTGACATCGAGCTCTCCCTAGTCCGATTTGGCTTCATTTTGCCATGACATTACTCTGATGGTATCCTCGTTTTGACGTAAACTTGTTGGCGATGTCTGTCTCAGTGCCCGGACCCTCATTTCAAGAGACGGCACTGGAAGCGGAGAGTAGTTGCAAAGCCGCTGGTGGACTCTATCTCGAGGAATTTAAGCCCTGGTGGAAGGGTAGGGACTTATCTAGTTATAACAGAGGAAAATTGAAAGAAGAGCCGCTAAAGCTCCATTTTCTTGCTCTCAGGTCTTCCTGCAGTCAGATGTGCTCGAAGTGGCTCGGGACATGAGAGCTCAGTTCGATTCGCTGCCCGATCTTTTCGACCCAGTTGGCTTTTCTGACCAGGGTATTCCATGCGACGCAGATGGATGGGTGTTAAACAACCCATTGGGTATAAGAACTGAGAGGGAGATACATGCCGAGTTTGAAGGGGCAAGAATATTTAGAAGGGTGTACAAAATGAAGGATATTCAGAGTTCTTCTTAACCAGCTATGTCACGCAAAGAATGAATGGAACTCTTATTGAGTGACAGCAATAATCCATTATTGTCCTTGCAGAGAATGTGTGGGAGCTCAAAACAACTGGCATCCCCCTCCACACTGCGACTCGCAAGCACATAAGTATCCACAAATGCGCACTAAACCTTAATTATTAGAATGTTCGATGGGGCGAGCACCTTAGCTCCACTTTCACAGACCGGATGTCATTGTCTCCAGGTTAGAACCCTAACCCTGTACTTTGTCTATTTTTAAAATGTATTTGATTTATTTTCTTGATGGCCTATAAAGAAATCACCCATTTGACTTTAGTCATTTAGTGCATTTTTTGGATAAGGAGTTTTTTTCTTTCTTGAGAGTGTGTCCTAGCAATCTTGTGTTGCTATTGTCACACTGGATCCTACCATTGCCTTGTGTATCTTGATGCGCATCACCATCACCCATGTCCCAAACACAAGCCACACAAGGTCAACAATATTTCACACCACTTGGCATTGCTTTTATACCAACTGATGCCTCCTAGGTCAATTCTGCACTAATTGACACTATTCTCTTCAATCCATGTTGATGCGCACCATTCACGTTGCCTGCATATGTTGTAGGGCGCATGCACACTCGTAAGTTGCAATCGTGTCACGTATAGTATTATGCCTAACTAGCAATTAAGTTGATTCATCTCACAGTTCTATTAGTGAGCCTTGGACACAAGATACCAACGACATCTTTTGGATGAGCAATTGAGGTTTAAATTTGATCTGTGCGTGTCCAACCATAAGACTTCAACTTGCCAAAGCTCAACCACACAAGATGTCGCAACGTGAAAAGTTAGAAAGAGTCATTTGTGATGATTTTTTATTGCACTAATGCCACCTACAATGATTAATTAGGTTTGAAGAGTGTTGTGGGCATGTTCTATATGCTTATAGCATAACCTCATTACCTTCTAAGACATATGGTGTAGCTTGGCACCTTAGGAGTCATCACCTTGACTTATCGATTGGGTTATTTCAATTCATTATCAAGTAATTAATATTCAATATTAAATTAATTGATTAGAGTGATGAGTTATTTGGCCTATAGGGTAATTAAATGGATATGTATTGAAAAGGGAAATCCTAGCTAGTGAAGCATTGGCAAGAGGGCTGCTAGTGGTGGCTAAGACTCCAAAGGCCGCTAGCAATGACTAAAGTAGCAAAGAGGCTAATGGTGGTGGCTAGGGTAGCAGAGTGACACCAAAAACAAGGTGGAATTTTTAGGACAGCAAGGGCGGCACAACATGATGACATCAACATTCATAGACTAGCACAATGGGAACAACTCAATGGTGATGACAACATGACAGCAAAATGTTGGAGGCAGAACATCATTGCGATGGAAGCACGATGGCAACAACAACAACAAGGGTTTAACAATTGAATAGCAATGATGACATAATGGTGGGGATGACAAGACAATTTTATAGTAGCAACGAAAAGACAAATATAGTGTGGGTGGTACATTTGTGGTGGCACCAGAGCAATAGAGTAACAACATCCTAATAACAATGGAGATACATTGTTTGGCAAAGAAATGAATCTGTGACTCAGACTCCACATGAATGGAGCTAAATCCTAATAAATACATTATGAAAAAGAGATTGCATGCCTTTACAGATAGAGGAGAAGAAAAGAGAAACATAGATACGCCTCATGTGGGACTTAGTCCCCCCTAATGTGCTGGCCCTATCAAGATATACTCTATCAAATGTACAAGCTCATTTTAACATCCTTGACTTTTTTCTCAAAGGCTTTGTGTACTTTTTATAATGATGGTGAAATTATCTATCAAACTATTTGTCACAATACATCTTGACAAAATGGATGCGTGGAAAGGAAACATCGCCACTAACTTGACATCTTTTGCACATCTCATTTAGATGTATGGCAATCATTATTTCTAGGTGGATGCTCTCTTTTCCATCAATTACCTCAATAACTGACTCGCCTCTTCTCCTCTACATGGTGCAATTCCCCTCAAGAAGCTTTTTCCTGATTCCACTCTTCATAACTTGCCCATTGGGTTTGTGGTTGCACAATGCTTGTTCAAGACCATAGCCCGTCTCTTTCTAAACTTGCTCCTTAGGCTCTCAAAGGCATATTTTTTGCTTTCTGCATATGCAAAAGACTTATGTCATCTATTTCCTCGACAAGTATCACTATGTTACTAATATGCGTGAAATTACGATCATTGAAAATACAAAATCACATATTAAAAATTATACTCAACTCTTGGATTTTGATTTTAAAATTTAGGACATTGGTGAGTCAATGTAAAATCCACGAGGACAATAAACAGCGTGAAATTAGCAATTATTTTTATACTTTTTGGATTGAGAAAGAGAAATGATTGCTGAAAAAGGGAGATTTATGTAGTAGACATAATTATCCAATCTAGCACTTCCAAATCCCTAGTCAATTATTACAAATTCTTGATCAGAATAGAAAAAGATGATTTGGGGTTCAAAATATGGATGTGCAGATAGAAAATATGGAGACGATGGCAAATATCAAAAATAAAACATTCTAATCTAAATATTCACGATAAAAAAAACTGATACTCTTTGTACACGATAATATGCGTGAAAAAACTAACTATAGTGATACTCTTCGATTAATCACTCCTTTGAAAGCTTGTAATCTCTCCTAGACTTGGCGGCTTGCATCCAACACGAAGAATGGATAGAAAAGAGAATAACTCATAAAAATGATGTTTCGTACACGATAGAGGATTGATTGGTGCTTTTTTCCCTCCAACTAGCCACTACTAAAAGTGTCAAAGAAGCATAAGAAACCTAGTTTTTATGCTTCTTTAGTGAAACTAGCCTATGAGGAGATAGATCATGAAATGATAATTTTGTTGATAAAATTTCAGTTCTAACCTCTATCGCACCATGAGATATCATGATTTTGATAGGGAACACTTTGAGCCATTTATTTTTCCTTTAAAATTGCTTGAGTAATCATTGGTCATTTGATCTTCTTTGATCAAGATCAAGGGTTGTCAAAGTTTGATCTTTGATCACTTCATGATTTTCTAGAGTGAGGAGAGAGAGACAAGATTAACGGCAATGTTGGGAGCTCCGAGATCATGACACATGTCAACCTCTTATCAAAATGGGGAAGAATTTAAGGCATTGATATCTTCTTTCGAGCATTTGACTATACAGGTTTTTCCACGTGTTGTATCTCTACTTGCCACAGCAAGCAAGTGATCTCGTGGACTTGTTGCACAATATCAGGTGATTCTAGAGATGCCACGTGTCCTTGAAAAAGAGAGTTTTAATTAATCTCACGTGGAAAAAATATAACAAAAATATAGGGTTTAAAAATAAGCCCCATTAAGGACCATTAGCAAGGATTTGTAGCTTAATGAATAACCTGATTAATTACTCCCCTTGATGGGGCTATATAAGTGCTAATTGTGCGCCGCATGGTGCTATCTTGTCTTATAACATGCACGTGTTGCCATGTCAATGTGCCACATCACCATGCACAAATAAAAACCCTTTTCCAATTTTAATACCTTGAAAAGGCATACAGAATCCAGAAAACACTAAGAAATATTTTTTAAAAATCCAAAAGATCCAAAAAATTAGAGAAAATTCCGTAAAACACAAATTTAAAATAATTTTATGTTTTCATAAAAATTCTTTTTTTAGATGAAATTTTGCCATTTTGGTTCTCATTGCATTCTCTTTATTAAATACTACTTTAAATTAAAATTTAGATGAGACAAAAATGATAAATGTGCGTTCAAACTACTTTGTCTTCTTCTTATTTTCATCCTTATCGTCCTTCACTCACGACTTGAGATCATGAAACTCATGAAAATATGATTAAATAATGTTTTTTTACCTTGAAAAAGATCAAACGTCAATTATGCATAAAACTAGCCACCATTGATTACAAATTGGGTTTATGAATGATATATTATGACGAATATAAAAATTTCATTATTACATGATAACATGTGTAATGATAATGTGAATTACGCCTAAAAATCATTCAATAATGATGAATTATAAATGTAAAATGCAATTTATCAATCACCTACATTGATGTAACCTTTCATGAGGACACTCCATTCCTCTCTTCATCATGGTCTTCATATCAGGTGTCTACTTCTCTACACTTTCTTTTGTACTTATTCCCTCTTCTCTTGACTCCCCAACACCTATTGATCTCTTTGAGGATTGGTGCACAACCTCTCTAATGAGACTACCATTTCCAAAACTTCGCCATGTGTGCCCCTAATTGAATCCTCCACTTTGATTGTCATCTGTCATATGCCTCCATCCACTCCTGCAATCTCTTCCTCATCCACTGCTCCTTCATCATGCTTGTCTTTCTTGATCTTCATATTCTCATTATCTTACATGCATGTATTCACTCTTGAACCCAAAATTTGATCTATAGCTATGTTTCTTATGAAAATATTCATCCCACCTATTGTGCCTTTGCCCTTTCTATGTCCTCTATTTCACTAATCAAGACATATCTTAAAACACTTTAGATACTCATGCAAAATGGGTATCCTGAAACACTTTAGATACTCTTGAAACACTTTAGACAAGCATCGATCTTGAGTGACATGCAAATGGGTATTTACCCTCAAGTATATTCTTGATGGCATAATGGCTCACCATAAGTTTTTGGTTGCTGGTATGAGAAGTCGACATCATTGATTATATGGGGAATTTCCCTCCTGTGGTTTGATTGAACTCTTTTTGCATTCCTCTATCTCTATACTTTAATCAAGGCTGATCAATTAACCAATTTGATATCTTCAATGAAATTTAATGTAGAGACTCAGAAGAGCATGTGCTTATGGAGAAACCTCTAGGGATTTTTTCATAAAGGACGCTTCAAATTTCTAACTGATGTATTGAGCTATTTAAGGACTTAAATGAAGATCGCACGCCTGGTTTGCGCAGTTCTTTCACATACCACCTAACTTCACGCCAACCATAGTAGATCCCACAATGATTAGAGAGATCACTTATGGCGGAATTATGGTTCTTGTGATTTACATTAATGATATTTTTTGGGCTAAAAATTATGAGGCAGGCATCTCAACTACACCGCTTATCGCCATCAACATTATGTGCCACATGACTTGCAGACATTGCGTTATTTCGTGGGGATAGAGTTTGCTCATCATTCGGGTTAGCTTGCTCTTTCTTAAATGAAGTATGCCCTAGATATTCTTAGTGAAACATCGTTTCTTGGCTGCAAATGAAATGTTCAATTATTAGGGCTCAACCAAGTTCTCTAATACTAATTCACTAATATTGGAGGATGTCAATGTATCTTTAAATATTATGGTGAATATGGTCTATTTAATAACCATTTTCCTTGATATTGTTTTTTTTTTAGTGTTCTTAGATAGTTTATCTAGTAAGTTTTCAAGGAGCAATTATAAAAAACCTTAAAGTACTTTCATACATTAAGTGAGATCCAAGTAAAAAGGGTTCATCTTCGTGCGAAATAGTTTTTTTTTTAGTTGGGCCTTATTAGAGCTCAAATCTAGTACTCTTGTAAACAAAAGATTAATTACATTCAGGAGTAGAAGCTGACTTTCATTCTATAACCAAAGCATCTTATGGGATGGTGTGGCTGGAATCTCTTCCATAGGAGTAGTATCATGCCACCACTACCCATGTCTATGTATTAAGTTTGTGACAAGGTATTATAGGGTTTAATCACCACACCACACATGTCTTGATTTGACCATATAGATGACACCTTCATCAAGTATTTTTCCTCTCCTAGGCTCTTCTTTCTTGTTAGATGCTCTTCATGATGTTGGAATTCTTTTGATATTAATAAAGAAGTTGAAGTTATTTCCTCTCTTTATCTCATGCTATGTTCCCCATTTTTATCATATTCCCCAATTTTCTATTCTCTTCTTGTTCTCTCTCCAGATTTTTTTTAGTTCTCTTTTTTCTTCTCTCTTCTCGCTGATTTAGTTGCTCTCTCTCATGTTTCCTCTCATTTTTATCTCTCTCTCTATATTGTACTTTATTTCTCTTTGATAACTCTAAAATATAAGTTTCATTGCATCATTTATAATATATAGGAACTAATGAGACTTTAATTACAAGAATATTCACTTCTTAAAGGCTAAATATGGTGTAAAACTGATTATCTCCTATCCTGCATCATCTATGAATTGCATCATTTATAAAACTGATTATGAATTGAGGATTGGAAAATTTTAGCCCTCTTTTTGAAATTTGAAGGTTGGCCCACTTTCAAAGGATGTAGGGATTTGAAAAATTTCCTTGAAGAGTTATCTCAACCCTTTAATTAACACACTCTCTCATTTTTAGAAGGTAGTTCAGGAGAATCAAAGGGATTGATGTATCTCTACCCTTAATTACAAAGAAGATGCATCTCCACCATTCATTAATCAACCACCAAGATCTCTAAGCTACAAATTCTTGGAGCATTTCTTTCTTTCTTGATTTTTATCTATCTATTAACATCAAGCTATCACAAGAAAAAGGAGAGACTTAGGCCCAAACTTTTGCATTGTTTGGTGTTAAATCTTGTTGTGGAGGTAAGATCAAGATGATATTGACATCGTAACGAATACTAGTATCACCCAAAGGGCATAAAAAATAGGGTTCATTTCAGGATTTGGATTTAAATTTATCTTTTAATCCCCTAAATTGATATTATAATTTCATTTTCCTTTCTTAGCAAGTATTTTTATTATAATTCAAATATCAAAATCCATGAAAATCATATTTATACCCTCACTATTTTAAAAACCTTCTCCATCCCTCTCTTCTCCCCATTCCATCATCAAGCTCACCCAAAAATTGATCATCAATCTTAAATATAATTACACATAAAAATAGAGATTAAGATTCACATTCATATATCTTTTTATTGTCTCAATCTTTCATATTCTTCACCTTAGCGTGTAGATTGTCTTTTATATATATGTACCTATTCTTTTTTTAAAAGCACAAATCTCATTACCTAGGCTCCTAGATGATTAGACCCTTTGTTGATTTTGATGGATATTATGTGGCATATAAGTCAATCATACTTTCATGTATCTCTTTTTTGTTTATTAAAATGATATTTATTCATTATCATTTATGTGTGACGTTTTCAATGAAATCCATAAACATATGTAATGACTAAGTGAATTATGATGAGATCATAATACAATGATTACTAGTCGTTAAACATATGTTCTAAACATTCCTATTTGTGGGATATTCTAGAAGGACATCAAATTATTTGGAAATAATAGCACTATTTGATCTGACTCATATGATGAGTATGGTTGATCATGTAGCCATTGATGTGGAGACACTAAAGATAGATAGTGGGTTCTCTTTGGAGAAAGAATTCACTGAATTGGTCTGTATGAATTCATAAATTGTACTATACATAACTGTCAATTATGTTGATTCATGTCGCGGTTGTGTATGTGGTCCTTTGACTTAAGATACGAAAGACATCTTGTGGATGGAGGACCGTGTTTTGATTATGACTTACAAATGTCTATAAATAAGGGGAGAAGGATCACAACTCAAGGTGCCCATGAAAGCTTTGTGGGAATTCTCTCCTTTCTTCTCTTTCTCTCTTGGTGAAGAGCTTTGAAGAAGAGATCCAACCATCTATAGATTGTGTGGATACCACTAGAGGCTAGACACTTGAATAGCTTTAAGAACTCCTTCAAGAGAATCTCGTAAGTATGTTTCTCATACATACTAGATGATATGATCATCTATTATTGGTGCCTCAATGTTTTGAATATTCAATTCAATGTATTCTTATGTATTTGATGTTTTGATCAAAAATTTTGAAGGCTTATCGACATCAGAACCCAACATATCTTATCTTAACTATGGAAAATATAAATCTTATTACATGAATTCGATCCAAGATAACGACTAAAAATCCTAAAATTTCTCTCTATTTTCTCTTCTTCTTCTTCTTCTTCTTCTTCACATTTCTGTTAAGCGCTCTCCCTATATCTCTCTCATCTTCTCAAATATATTTGTCTCTTCCAATTTCATTTCTCTCTCTCTCTCTCATATATCTCTCTCTTTAACTTGAGTTTATAAGTTTCCTCTCTTAGTTTTGGAATTTATGTAAGGGCCGATTCCCAGGGATCCTAGTAATGAGATTGTGATGGAGAATTATTTCTAAACATGAACACAAGGGTTCCAAATGAACCTATACACCTCATTACTCATGAGTTTGAGAAATTATCCATTCATTAAATGGATGAAGAAGACCTCTCTAAATAATTGAAAGAGAGTGTAGATATTAAGGGAATTATCTTCCCTACTTTCCCTATTTTATATTGATCTAAAGATTGACTTGGTCAAAGCATTCAATCCTTATCCTTAGATACTTAGAATTCCTTGAATGGACCAAGTCAGCCACCTTCTACCTTGATATAGGTTCCTATTTGCCAAACCATATCCACTATATCATATGTACCTTGTGTGAATAAATGATCTCAAAAGAAAAGAAAAATAGGAACATCTTTGTTATTTCATTTCCTTCTTTCTTTGAATACCACCTCTAGTTAGAATTATAGGAGAGATCTAATTGACATTATGATATTGGAAGTTACCTCAAGACAAGACTCTTGTATGTGTAGCCCATGCAATTATCAAATTAGTTGGCATGATGGTAATCAACATGAAGACAATTCAGTATGAAGGAAGATTATCACAAAACCCTATTAATTATCACTGTATTTCATGCTGAATCAAGCTTCATGAAGACAGAATATCAAGACAGGTTGACATAAGACAACTATGAGGACAACTTCATCAAAAGGTCCTGACGTCATCTGTAAAGAGAAGATTTGGACTGAAGATCACTACCCAAGTGAAACTACCCTCTCAATATTATAAGTTTTTTCTCAAAGCAAACTGCTCGTGGAAGCATTAGCGCCTATCGATCTTAAGGGGCAGATCTTTCTCAAGTCTCTGACCAACAGGATCATCACTCCAACAGAAAGAATCCACACTCCATCTCATCCTCTGTCTTAGAGGAGACATGCAGAAGTTTCGTGAAGGTTACAGGAATTCCTACTTACGTCTAGAAGAGTACGAGGCACCCACGGCTATTGATAATCCAGATGAAGAAAATATGCGAACGTTGTAAAGTCCATATCTCCTCTATTAGTCACCCCGAGGGCTTAAAATACACATGAATGAAAGTAAAGAAGAAAAGGCCGCTGGAGATAGCCTTCATCTTGAGGTTCCGAGTGATTGTGGAGGCGATGGAAGTCCTCACCTCCGTGAAGGTACTTATTGAGATGCCACCTCCAAAACCTCCCGTGTGAATTCAGGGATAGAGGCGGAGATTCGGTTTCGATGTGGACGTCAAGCGATCGCCTGACAAGAGCGCTTGGACTGGAAGGGATATAAACCCGGAAGTAGTTCTTACGCCACGAGTCGACTCTGTTCAGTTCTTGCTGAATCATCATCAATCTGACGCGTTGGAGATCTTCCAGAACATTCCCGCTTCTCACTTCCTCTCCATCATCTCTGTCTCCTATCGGTCCTCGAGTCGATTCCTGCAGCTGAAATTCAGAGGGTCGAAAGAGCACCTACCTTCTTCTGTCAGTCGTTACTTCCTCATGCCCTACTTCTATCCTTCATCGGGTAACTGCCTTTCGCCGACCTCAAGTCTTCAACACCCGCAGAAAACAAATCAAGATCCTGAAGAAATCTGTTGGCAAATCATCAACGACAGAACACCTCTAACCTCTCAAATTCGGACGGTGTGTACAAGGCCCGAGGACTTCAAACAACAACAAAAAAATGTCAAGCCACCCCATCACCCATAGAACTCGAAATGATGTCACTGAACTCCTCTTCAATAACCCGAGAATTCCAAAAGATTCTCGATGATATCTCGTCGATACTTCAGCGATAATCATGACCAAGATTTCGTCCTAACTGACATCCAAAGGAGACCCAGTCCATCCAACCGATTCCGCATCCAATGAACTCATCCTCGACAGAACAGACTCACCTTCGGTCAACGGTCAGTACGGAATCCATGTAAGAAACAAAGGAATTTCCGCCACCGCCCATACGTGGAAATTTAGATCGATGCGACGCTTCGCCATAACCTCTCTTCTTCTTCTATAAAATAGGAAATTGTAAACAAAAATGAACATGTTGTTTTTGATAAAAAAATTGGTTACCTTTGGTTACTTTATCCCAATCTCGTTCTTCATGTGTCTCCTCCAATCTCGTTCCCACATCTTCTCTCCGAGATTCTATCCTCCTTTCTTTTCTCCCCCCATTCTGTCTCTTTCAATCATATACCATTAGAGGTTAACTTGAGGAATATCTGCATCAGTGGAGCGATTCGGGAGCATCGTTTTTCCTTTCCATTCAGGTATTTGATAACGTGTCATTGATGCATTCATTTTCATCATGATAAATGAGTTTTAACACATAATTCTTAGTCATACGATGCACGTTATCATCTTTTTATGATGTTTTTGCATTCATCATTGCATTCCACTCATATACTCAACTTGCGTCTATTTAGTGCTAATTTAGTAAAAAAATAGATATGTCCTATCATGCACCATTCTTTTCAATTACTTATACTATGAGACTAACCCCATTTGACTCTTTAAAAGTTAAGTGGTTGAATTCTCGTATTTTCTATGAGTTATGTGTATGTAGGGACATAGGTATGCAAGTAGTAAAGCATGGATATGGATGACGATAAGAGGAAAGAGGAAACAACTCTCTACTAAATTTGAACACCAAGACAACCATATTTTTATGAAATGTGGTAAATGAGATTTGTATTAGGTAAAGGTATCATCATAAGATTTCTAGGTTAATCCAAAATTGATTTAAAGTGAATATTGGGCCAATCTCCTTATTTTTAAGGAGGTTTGACCAAGCTTAATTTTTATTAAATGAGACCTTAATTTTTTTCTCATGATTTTAGATATTTTGGGATAAAAAGATAGAGGATTAAATTCTTGATCCAATGGAGAAAATTTCGTGAAAAAAGGAGTTGTATTTTGTGAGTTATTCAATTTCTAAGTTTAGGGATATTTTTGGAATTTTTCTAGAATTTTTAGAGACTTTTGCAGATTTTGAGCATATTTACGAAAATGTCACTCCGATTTTTAAAGTGAAAATTTACAAAAATGCCCTCTGATTTTTGAAGTCAGAAATTTACAAAAATGCCACTCCGATTTTAAAGTGAAAAATTACATAAATGCCCCTCCGATTTATAGAAATTTTGAAGTCAGTAATTTACAGAAATGCCACTCTACACTATCTCAATCAAATACTATGATTTCTCTAAATTAAAATCATGATATCTCATGATCTAGATGTAGTTTTGAGCTAAAATTTTATTTCTAGATTCATCTTTTAACCCTCTATCCATCCATACCCTTGTATCAAACAATCAAGCTTAAAAAAATGATTTTAATTATTGGACTCTTTTACCCCTCGTTACACTCAAACCCTAGGAACCCACTATAAAAGCCTTCATTTTCTCTCTCCTTGCATTTTTTGGCTCTCTCTTAGCATCAGGCTACCAGAAGGAAAGGGAGAGGAGGTCAAGGCCCAAGGAGGAGCATTGTTTGATGCTCAACCTTGTAGTGGAGAAGGGAGCAAGCAAAGATCGTGATCAAAGCGGATCTAGCATCTCTCAGCCTAGGACGGGCACACCGACGGGGTTTGTGCGACGATCCGGATTGAGTTCTTGCTTGTGTTCATCATCTCCATAAACAGTAAACTTGTATTTTCCTTTTTTTTATTTTTCTTTCTTATTTTCTTTTAATGTAGTGGCTTTGACATCATCGAGAATTGCAACTCTCTCTCTCTCCCTATAGCTACACATCAATTCATCAATCCATTGCTATTGCCGACCACTCTTCTCACCTTTTCATCATCTCATCCCCATTATATTTCTTTCTACATTGTTTTTCCATTGGAATTCATATTTCTCTCCTAATTAAAAAAGAAACCTAAAAACTATCACTCATATTCATCTCTACATGCCGCATTTATGTTTGCACTTCTTTCCAAGCTCTCACTTCTTCCACGCTCTCTCACCTTTCATTTGAATATCTAATCTCATTACCTCAGCTCCCTGTAGATTCGACCCTTTCTTACACTATACTAAGTAAGGAAATATAAATTTTATTGCATGAAATCGATACACAACAACGACGGAAAACACGTGTAATCGAGATCATCAGTATTCATCCTCTCTTCTTTTATGGTGATTAATAGTTCCTACAATAAATCCGTAAGTCCAATATTAATGACTTTCTCTTCTCTTTTCCTCCTTATATTTATTCTCTGTTCTTATCTCCTATCCGAACTATTCACGTAAGATAATCCCTGATCATACTTCTATGTCTCCTTACTATTTCTATCCTTATCCATATCTTTCCTTTCCTAAATCGTATTATCCTCTCTACCAATCTTCTCTCTTTGGATTCATGTTCATCATCCTCATCTCATATTCATCTATCCGAATTTCTCCACTTCATCTTAAATCTCTTTTATATATTCTATATTCCCTATTTTACCTCTCTCTTCTATATTTTATATTCTCTATTCTCTTATCACTTATCTATCTTATCTAAACATTCTCTATAATATTCTCTCTGAATTATAAATCTATTCTCACTGATATCATTTCATAGATCCTCCATTAGATTGTGGGATAATCACATATAAAATCAATGGATATTTATATCCTAATTCACTCACCTCTTCTTCACATATATACACTTACATTCTCATCACATTATTAGTCTTTCTAAATTATCCTACATCAGATTGAGTTCTTCTAATGAGAGAGAGAGAGAGAGAACGTGAAAGATGAGTAAAAGGAATAGGATATGAGTATGGATATTGATGTGTATTGAGGAAGGTGAATTTATGATATTATATTTTTGTCAATGGATGATAATATTGATATAAAAAATGTGATGAGGAGATGAAAATGAGGAGTAAGAATGACAAGATGAGGAGGGATGGCAATATATAGTGATGCAATGGTGATAGTGTTATAAATTAAAAAAATAAATATGGTATACACTATATATGTATTTGATTAGAAGAGATAAATGATATAAATTTTCATGAACCCTGTTTTTTTTTTTTTTTGCCAACCTTGGGCTAAGTGATACTCAACTCAATCCAATCATGATCCTTCTCTTGATCTTGCCTCCATGACAAGCTTCAACATCAAATAATGGTAAACTTGGGGCTTGATCTTCTCTCCTTTTTCTTTTAGTATTTTATGCTAAGAGAGAGACAAAAAATGTGATGACAGATATATTTTGGTTTATATTGTAAGGCTTCTAGGGTTTGAGGGCATCGAGGGGAAAAATCATTAATCGTTAACACTCATGAGTTTCTGATGGAGAATTATTTTGAAACATGAACACAAGGGTTCTAAGTGAACCAATCCTCCTCCTCCTCCTTATCTACCAATTTGAGAAATTATCCATTTATTAAATGGATGAAGAAGACCTCTCTAAATAATTAAAGAGAGAGTAGATCTTAAGGGAATTAATTTCCCTCCCCCCTATTTTATACTGATCTAAAGATTGATTTGGTCAAACATTTTATCCTTATCCTTAGATAACTAGAATTCTTTGAGTGGACCAAGTCAACCACCCTTTTACCTTTGATATAGGTTCCCAATTGTCTAAACCACATCCACCTTATCTTAGGTACCTTATATAAATTATAAATAATGATCTCAAAAGAAAAATCAGTAGGAACCTCTTTGTTTTTCCCTCTTTCTTTGAACACCACCTCTAGTTAGAATTTAGGTGAGATCTAAAGGAGGAATTTACCTTCTTAATTCACCTCAAGACAAGCCTTTACATGAGTATTATCATTCATTTACCCATATGAAAGTAACTCAGCATGAGGATAGCTTACGAAGAAAATCAGATAAGAAGACTACTCTCTTAATTAATGAAGAGCTCCAAGATCATCCTAAAAGATATGACAGAAGATATATGCATCAACTCTGAAGGACATGACATCGAACCCAACAAGTGAAACCACCTCTCCTCTATGAAGAATATCCAGGGTTGCTGAAGAATATGAAGGATTAGTCTGACATGCTCTCATCCGACCATCCAATTACCTTACCATGTGATGACTACCAAAAGAGTCCCCGCATCTTCTCTCTGCTGATATGGAACACTAAAAGACACGAAGACCCCCACAAAGAAGAAAGACATTCTCTCTGAAGAAAATCCCTGCACGCCCAAGCATCTCGAGCAAACATGTGGATTCTCCATGCAAAAACCTCTCAGCAACGCCATAGTCTCCACGTCACCACAAGATGCTGCGATAATCGACGACGGAATTTTTGTATCTGCCTCCTCGTCGATCCTCAATCCACGAGGACTACTTCCCATCCATGAAGGCCCTCACGGCTGTGACAGAAAAGAGACTCGGATGATACCTACGAGTGAGCAGCCCTCCAATTTATCAACAGCTGACCCCGTCACAAGTCAACAGAAGACCCTGGAAATTATCGCCTGCTACTCAATACCAAGATGAAATTTTCCTCTCGGGGAATCGACGCACGACTGTCCGTACTTTCTGCACATTTCAAGAGAACAGCGTTGACTTAACAAGAAGACTCGCGACGACGACAAAAAAATAAAAGATCACGCCCCTACGGGAATAGCTTCAGGGACTTACCAAACGACGACGGTTCCACGTGAAACAGCCTCACCATCTTCTTTCGACTACTGGTAGCTAGACGTCCATCTCAAGTCCGACCCAAATCCGAAGGCTTCTCTACAATCTCCTCAACGTCAGGAAATGCCACGCACTCTAACACCGTCTGACGTGGAATAGAGAAACAGCATGACGGTGATCGCGAACGGACGCTAACATCGTCCATAACGGCCTCATCTTCCGTCGCAGTGAAGCGACTCCTTCTATTCTTTTCTTTTTCCAATTCTTCAACTCTATAAAAGAACGGATGTCAGGAAAAGATGAAGATGTTGTTATTTGATAAAATTTGGTTCTATCTGGGTATGCTTACCCTTCGTGTTCATCAGTCTTCCCCGTGCCTCTCCCGCATCTTCTTCTCTTCCGAGTTCTACCTTCCTATCTTTTTCTCCCTCCTTTTCGTCAGTCTTTCTTCCATCTCGCGTCAAGTGCAAGCGACGGAAACATCGGATTATTTTTAATAGTTCAACGAGCATCATCTTCTCGGCTTCCTCAGGTATCATCCTCCCTCTTCCCGTGAAGTAGTTCGGATCTCACATTTAAGTCCAACGTTGACTTTTTCTGAAACTTCTTCCTTCTCCGTCGCGTGACTATTATCCGAGATTCCCCTTCAAGTGTCTCTCTTATTTCACATTATAATAATCACATATTATATATATATATTATCTTCCTATTATTTACGTCTATATTACCGTCCATTCCCGTCCACTCCCGTTCATTACATAATACACCTTCACCTTCTATCTTATCTCTCTTTTCATCGCAGTCTCTGTCTTCACCTTTATCACAATTATTCACCTGCTTACGCATCCTTTTTATCCTACCTATCTTTTCCATTATAACACGCACACTGTCATCTCTCTTCATTTCTTTCCTTCATCTATTATATCTCATATCTACTTATATATCATTATCTCATTAATAATAAAATTACTCTCCTTATCATTACTAAGCCACTCATTATTCTTAGTATCCTTATCATATTCTATCCTATCTATTTTATAATATCTCTTCATATTTCTGAATTATTCTCCAATTTATTCTCACTGATTTATAAAGTCATTTCCTAGTGATATCATTCATAGATCCTCCCTCATATTGTAGGATTTAGATACACATCCCATAAATATCCTACATCAGTTTCTATGACCAATTCTTTAATCAAAGGATGTGGATGGATTAAGGGTCAAAAGAAAAATATTTTCATAATCTTCTAGCTGAAAACATCACATAAATCATGAGTTATCATGATTTTAATTTGGAGAAATTCTAGTCATTTGATCTTGATTGAGAAATTCACGGGGGGTGGGGGTGTCACATGGCATGCTTTGATTGGCCCACAACTGATAGTTCTCTCTTTTAAAGGCAGGGGAAATATGGGTCGTCTAATTCAAGAAAAACACTTTTAGTGGAATCCTGACCATTCAATCACTTTGATCAAGATCTAATGTCCCAAGAATGCACCACGTGTCCAAGGAATTTTTAAAAAGGAAAACAATTAGAGATGTTGTTATTGTTAGATCACGATCAAGCACTTCGTAGCGCGCCATGTGTAGTGATCTGATTCATTGTGACAACAATGCAATGACCGCCCCTCGTCAATCCAATCATATGGAATGTGGTCATGGATTGAACAGCTCTGATTGTTGTTGCCAATTGAAGCATCTAGGTGTACCACCTTGGAAAATGATGGCCTTGCTTTCCTTTAGTCCTACATTGAAAAATGTGGGACCTTCGGCCTCTTTAAAAGGAGAAACCATTGAGGTATCTTGACAAGTGTTATACATTGACCAATGCTTTCACCGTGTAGTGCTTGTGAGGCAACACATGGTCATTCCATGTGGGTTCCTTGGGCCTATCATGCATGTCATGTGGCAGAACCTGTGATGTGGTAGTGACGAGTAGGTGCCACATGTGTACGCATTGCTTTGCCTAAGTGTCTTGCCCCTCTTATGCCATGTGTCATCTTTTGATTGTTTATGACACCAATCCCTTTTTAAATTCAAATATTGCACTGAAAATTCTTTAAAATCCCTAAAATTTCATTCAAAAATCATTCAACAAAATTTCTAATATCTCCTAAACTATAACTCCTTTTTCTATCAAATTTCATAATTAAATAAAAATTTCCATCTGCTATCTTCTCGATCATTAATTTCTAAAATTATGAAAATACTTAAGGTGTCTTTAAAGAGAATAAAGTTGGGTTCAACCTCCTTAATAATGCAAAGGTTGACCCAATTTTACTTCAACTTAAAATTATGGATCATTCTAAAAAGATAATATGATCCATCCATCACATGAAAGCCTGATTTGACCACCTTGACTGCTCATGAGTTGTCTTAGCTGTGATTGTGGTAGAGAATTCATTTATTTCTTTCTCTTGTTATAGTTCACATCCACATGACTCATAGAAGATGTGAAAACTCAACAGTTTCACATCAAAGAGCTCAAATGGGGGTACTTTTCATGATAAAACAAAAAGAAATGGTGCATGATAAGATATAGTCATATTTACACCAAATTCGAACTGAATAGAAGAATAATTAAGCATATGAGTAAAATGAATGCAAAAATTTCATAAAGACGTGACAATTTGGATCATATTAGAAATAATTGTGCATTAAAGTCTGTTAATATTGATGAAAATAACATATCAAAGGCATGTTTTTCACACCTCCGAATTGAATCTTTTTAGAATCTCTTATAATTTTAAGATCAAAGGTAGAGAGAAATTAGAAGATAATGATTTACCCAATCAACTTGCATATCACAAAGTAACCTAAATCAATTGAGAAATTTACTTGATAATTTCAATCAATTCTATGTAAAAAATTTCAATTTTTTGTGCTCTATTGATGTGAAAATCACTCTATTTCACTTAATAAGAAAGAGATGAATTTTTTTTTCAATTTCTCAATCAATTAAGATTTTCCCCAAAAATTTTATTGGCACATTGAGAGAGAGAGATGTATTTATAATTTAAGGTCATGAGAATTAGTACTTTTGTATGGTCAATAGGACCACACCCTCCTTCCCCAATGCCAAGATAGGGTCACCCTAGACAAGTCATAAGAATAAATTAGCAGTTGCATCTATAAATAGAATGGCATATTTAGCAATCACTAGCTCAAAAAACATAAATATCCTTCTCTTGATGACTAAATATGTTCTAAGCATAATTTTGGTATTTAAGTCCAATTTTTATTTAGATTATAAGATTAACGCTAGTTGGCTTCTTCGAAATCAAATAGTGAAGTTGTCAAATCTTCTTGAATTTATATGGATATAAGGACTCAAGTATCCTTTAATAAGAAAATGAGAGGAAATGATAAAAAAGAGAGTCAATTTTATTTTGCATTTAAGTCCTCTTAACTTTTTTAAGAGGTCAATCAAACCTTTCCGTATTATTAGGAGTCAAGTCAACCACCTCATTGAGGGGGTGATAAACTCAATTTCAGGGTATTTTTAGTCTTTGTTTTAAATCAATTTCATGTAACAATATTTATAATTCCTCACTTTTTCCAATGGTAAAGTAAGGGTTGAATCCTAAGGGAACGTAGGTAATGAGATTAGTGCTTTTAAGGAGTAGAGATACTATTAGAGGGCAAAAGTAATGATAGAAGTATTTTGGAGAAATATGAAGGATGAAGAAATAGGAATTTAGTAGGAACAAAATTTTAAGTAGATATATTTATATTATATGATAGATATTATGTGGCCTATAAGCCAATCGCACTTTCATGTATCTTATTTATGTTCATCATAATGAAATTTATTCATTGTCATTCTTGTGTGATGTTTATAATGAAGTCCATGTGCATGTGCAATGACTAAGTGAATTATGATGATATCATAATATAATGATCACTAGTCTTTAAACATATGTTCTAAACATTCCTATTCGTGGGATATTCAAGAAGGACATCGAATTATCAGAAAGAATAACACTATCTAATCCAACTCATATGATGAGTATGGCTGATCCTATAGCCATCGGATGGGAGACACTAAGGATAGATAGTAGGGTGCTCTTTTTGGAGAAAAGAGTTCACTAAATTGATCCCTAGATGAAACCTAATGGTATTTCTACTCAATCAGTCAATCAGGTTTATTAATGTCATGGTTGTGTGTATGGTCTTTTGACTTGAGACACCAAAAAGACATCTTGTGGATGGATGATTGTGTTTTCGATTATGACTCACGAATCCCTAGTCACTAGATATCTAAAACAGTCATATATTGGATACGACATGAAGTCCAGCGAAGATGATTGTGTGATCAAGATGGGATCATCCACCCTCGAGTATTTGAGGAGATTGACTCAAGGAATGAGATGCGATGAAAATCCCTTGGCCAAGGTAGTAGAAATATCGAGAAGGAGTTCTCGATGATTTCTACACATCAACATGCTAACTTGAGTGACTGATTAGGGTTTGACAGTTGACCATACCCTAAGTCATTCATGAGTCTAATGTGGATGAAGGATTATACATACATGGTACTCGATGACGAGAATGTTTCATAAGTGAGTTATTACATACTCCATATCTCCTATTGTACATGGTGTAGCTTGGCACCCAACGGGCTGGCAACTCAACCTATCGATTGGGTTAAAATCAATCCTTGATTAATTAATCTATATGTGGATATGGATAATTAATTAAGGTTGACCAATAAGGTGTTATTTGGTTCATGGAGTTATTAACTAGTGAGATATATGGACCTAGAGGGTCACACACATAAGGTCTATGGATGTTGGTAGATATAGACATAATTATGAGGGTTTTTATGAAAAAACCTCATACCAAATGTCTATAAATAGGGGGAGAATGACCAGAACTTAAGGTGCCCATGCAAGCCTTGTGGGAATTATCTCATTTCTTCTCTTTCTCTCTTGGTGAGGAGCTTTGAAGAGGGGATCCAACCATCTAGAGATCGTGTGGATACTTCTAGAGGCTAGAAACTTGAATAGCTTCAAGAACTCTTTCAAGGAAACCTGTAAGTATGTTTTCTGATACATATTAGATGATAGGATCATCTATTCTTGGTGACTCAATGTTTTGAATATCTGATTTAATGAATTCCACTGCATTTGATTTTTTGATACAAAATTTTGGAAAGTTATCGACCTCAGATCCCATCAAAATAATGATAGAAATATTGAGAATGGAATGATGAAATACATAAATGAGAATGATAAAATGGAAGATGATGGAAGAATGGTAAAAATAACGAAATCGAGTAATCGGGAAATTGGGTAATGATGGTAGATTATTTAAATAAAATAGAACAAATCTAAAATATTAAAAGGGAAGTAGGGTCTATTCTATCCATGCAAGGGATTATAAGAAAAAAATAAATCCAAATCCTCACACAAACCCCGTTTTTAATGTCAGTCTGAGGTCAGGTGATTCTTCGATCCTTCACTTGATCTTGCCTCCACACAAAAATTGAACACCAAACAATGCCAAGCTTGGGCCTAAGCTTATCCTTTTCATTTTTTAGCCTTATTCTAAGAGAGAGCCAAGAAAAAAAAAGGAAGAAGAAGATTCTTTTATATGTTAGGTTAAGAGGTTCTTTTGAATTAATGGTGGAGATTTAATCTTTTTGGGTGCCACCAAATGAATGGTGGAGATTAAATCTGTAGGTGAAGACCATAATCACCTCTTAAAGAGGTGATAGAGCCCTTTTTAAGGATATGGGCCCCACAACCACTTCCTTAGGGAGTGGGTTGACCACTCTCTAAGAGGTGGTCACATTCCCACTTCTTTAAGGAGGTGGGCTTACCTCTTTCTCCTCCCATAAATATGGATCCTTCCTAAAAACTATGAAAGATCTAAATTGATTCATAATAAATAAAAAGAGAATAAGTTTGAACTCTTTAACCCTTAAAATTACTTTGACTATCATTGATTTCTAAGAGAAATGGAGTGACTAGTCTCCTAAAAAGGTGGAATTGGTTGGCGCCCCCTAAGAAGGTGGTTGACTAACCTCCTAAAAAGGTGGAAACCTTTGACTAACCTCCTAAAGATATAACAAGGTTTGACCAACCTCCTAAAAAGGTGGAAAGGTTTAACTAACCTCGTAAAGAAGTAAAAAAAGGTTAACCAACCTCCTAAAAATATAGAGTACTTGTTTCATTCTTCTCCTTATAGATAGTTTGCATCCGTGCTCCAATTGAACTTCACCTAAGTCATTGCATCCACATGACTCATAAAAATGTGAGAATTCAACCATTTGACTTCCAAGAAATCAAATCGGGTTAGTCTCATATTATAATGAAAAGATAAGAAATGATGCATAACATGACTTAATCATATTTTTTATCACATTCAATCATATATGAATGGATATTTGACAAGGCATTTTAGTGCAGTCGTTAAAACACACAAACATCGGTCAAAGAAAATTTATAAAACCAAACTCACAGAGATAAAGATATAAAATCAAGTAAAGTGTAAGTATTGGGTCGATCCACAAAGAGCAAGGTTGACTTTAATTACAGAGTTGACTTGGTCAAACTTAGGTTTAAAAGGGATTTAAAAAAAGTAAAACTAAGATTTAATGAATAGAAATGATATAAATATTCTAAATAAGAAATTTTAAGAGTTGAAATCTCGGATTTGACAGAGAAAAGTCAAAAGTCAAAGTCAAAGCATTGACTTTGACCAATAGTCGGTGTTCTGTAAAATCAGAGAATCAAAAGGTGTCAGAAGATTACGAAAATTATATATTTGAAAACTAGAGAGAAAATGGAATTTATTAATATAAAATTAGTGATTTTTCGAGAAGAAATGGCTTTATTATGAATTATTGAAAATCAAAGATCAGAAAATCCCCGAAATGAACACCTCACAGGAAATCTTCAAATTGACTGGACAAATGATATCCAAATCTTGAAATTTATATATCAATAGAAATCTAAGAACCAGAGTATTCCAAAGAGACCAAAATGATCGAATTTTGATTTGTATTTTGAAAGTAATTGACCCTGAAAGTCAATGTTCAAATTCTGATGAAAAATGAACAGTGCTCGGTCAAACGTTAAATTGAAGGGCCAAATAAACTCGGAATTTGACGAATTTACTATTTACAGAAAGCTGATGAAAAGAGGAATACAATGAAACTAAAATCAAGTGATTTGAAATTATAATCAGAGAGATATCCTATTTTCAAAATCAGCAAAAATTTTAACTAAAATTTGGGAAAATGAAGAACACTAAGAACTAATTTGTGAATTTAAAGTTCTAATTCTAATGAAAACTCAAATTACCACTTGATAATTGATCGAATCTCACTAATAACCCAATTTCCATAAGAATGGGGCTTCAATTCACGCGGATTGAATCAAATTTGTTCGATTTCTTCCTCGTGGACGTTCGGAATTCAAGGGGAAAATTCGATGAAATCAAGTGGAGATTCGCGATCAATCCCACTCCAATTGCTTTGAAATTGAGTCTAAACACAGGGGAATCACGAAGAACTTAAGATTTTGCTCCAAATTTGCTTAATTGCTTCACGAATCAATCAAAAATTGAATTGAAAAGAGAGGATACATCGGTTTTTAAAGGAGAAATTTTCGCGCGAATTCCAAACCGTTTGATCCGGTCGGAAGCTGAGTTTGATGGCCACGATCACACAATGATCATGGCCCATCAGCTAGGACTGATCGTGGCCTTAATTGCACTATAATTAGTATGCCTCTTTTTAGGAAATATGAATTTGGGCCCCTTTCTGTCTTATTTTAGGAGATATGAAATTGGGCCCCTTCGCGCCTCATTTTAGGAAATATGAAATTGGGCCCCTCCCCGCCTCATTTTAGGAAATATGAAATTGGCCCCTTTCCGTCTCATTTTAGGAAATATGAAATTGGGCCCACTTCCATCTCATTTTAGGAAATATGAAATTGCCACTTCTGTCCTCGATTTAGGAAATATGAAATTGGGTCCCATTTTCTTGCCTCATTTTAGGAATATAAAAATTGGGCCCCTTTACTGTCTCATTTTCTGGAAATATGAAATTGGGCCCCCTCACGCCTCATTTTAGGAAACATGAAATTGAGCCCATTCTCGCCTCATTTTAGGAAATATGAAATGGACCCATTGTCCTCATCTCAAGAAATATGAAATTAGGCTAATTTCGACTCGAGCTTGCACCAAATTGGGCCCCTGCCTCCCTCTTGTTAGGAAACATGAAATTGGGCCCCTTCCTGCCTTTTTAGGAAATATGAATTTGGGCCTTTAAGTCTTATTTTAGGAGATATGAAATTGGGCCCCTATCGCGCTCATTTTAGGAAATATGAAATTGGGCCCCTCCCCGCCTCATTTTTAGGAAATAGGAAATTGGCCCCTTTTCGTCTCATTTTAGGAAATATGAAATTGGGCTCCTTCCCGCCTCATTTTAGGAAATATGAAATTGGGCCCCTTCCCATCTCATTTTAGGAAATATGAAATTGGGCCACTTCTTTTCCTGATGAGGAAATATGAAATTGGGCCCATTTCGCCTCATTTTAAGAATATAAAATTGGGCCCCTTTACGTCTCATTTTCGGAAATATGAAATTGGGCCCCCTCACGCCTCATTTTATGAAATATGAAATTGAGCCCATTCCTGCCTCATTTTAGGAAATATGAAATTGGACCCATTTTCGTCTCATCTCAAGAAATATGAAATTAGGCTAATTTCTGACTCAGTTTTGGAAAAATCAAATTGGGCCCCTTCCTCCCTCTTGTTAGGAAATATGAATTTGGGCCCCTTTCCGTCTTATTTTAGGAAATATGAAATTGGGCCCCTTCGCGCCTCATTTTAGGAAATATGAAATTGGGCCCCTTCCTGCCTCTTTTTAGGAAATATGAATTTGGGCCCCTTTAAGTCTTATTTTAGGAGATATGAAATTGGGCCCCTTCGCGCCTCATTTTAGGAAATATGAAATTGGGCCCCTCCCCGCCTCATTTTAGGAAATAGGAAATTGGCCCCTTTCCGTCTCATTTTAGGAAATATGAAATTGGGCTCCTTCCCGCCTCATTTTTAGGAAATATGAAAAGTGGGCCCCTTCCCATCTCATTTTTAGGGAAATATGAAATTGGGCCACTTCTTTCCTGATTTTAGGAAATATGAAATTGGGCCCATTTCGGTCTCATTTTAGGAATATAAAATTGGGCCCCTTTCCTTCTCATTTTCGGAAATATGAAATTGGGCCCCCTCACGCCTCATTTTATGAAATATGAAATTGAGCCCATTCCTGCCTCATTTTAGGAAATATGAAATTGGACCCATTTTCGTCTCATCTCAAGAAATATGAAATTAGGCTAATTTCTGACTCAGTTTTGGAAAAATCAAATTGGGCCCCTTCCTCCCTCTTGTTAGGAAATATGAAATTGGGCCCCTTCCTGCCTCTTTTTAGGAAATATGAATTTGGGCCCCTTTAAGTCTTATTTTAGGAGATATGAAATTGGGCCCCTTCGCGCCTCATTTTAGGAAATATGAAATTGGGCCCCTCCCCGCCTCATTTTAGGAAATAGGAAATTGGCCCCTTTCCGTCTCATTTTAGGAAATATGAAATTGGGCTCCTTCCCGCCTCATTTTAGGAAATATGAAAGTGGGCCCCTTCCCATCTCATTTTAGGAAATATGAAATTAGGCCACTTCTTTCCTGATTTTAGGAAATATGAAATTGGGCCCATTTCGGTCTCATTTTAGGAATATAAAATTGGGCCCCTTTCCTTCTCATTTTCGGAAATATGAAATTGGGCCCCCTCACGCCTCATTTTAGGAAATATGAAATTGAGCCCATTCCTGCCTCATTTTAGGAAATATGAAATTGGACCCATTTTCGTCTCATCTCAAGAAATATGAAATTAGGCTAATTTCTGACTCAGTTTTGGAAAAATCAAATTGGGCCCCTTCCTCCCTCTTGTTAGGAAATATGAATTTGGGCCCCTTTCCGTCTTATTTTAGGAAATATGAAAATTGGGCCCCTTCGCGCCTCATTTTAGGAAATATGAAATTGGGCCCCTTCCTGCCTCTTTTTAGGAAATATGAATTTGGGCCCCTTTAAGTCTTATTTTAGGAGATATGAAATTGGGCCCCTTCGCGCCTCATTTTAGGAAATATGAAATTGGGCCCCTCCCCGCCTCATTTTAGGAAATAGGAAATTGGCCCCTTTCCGTCTCATTTTAGGAAATATGAAATTGGGCTCCTTCCCGCCTCATTTTAGGAAATATGAAAGTGGGCCCCTTCCCATCTCATTTTAGGAAATATGAAATTGGGCCACTTCTTTCCTGATTTTAGGAAATATGAAATTGGGCCCATTTCGGTCTCATTTTAGGAATATAAAATTGGGCCCCTTTACGTCTCATTTTCGGAAATATGAAATTGGGCCCCCTCACGCCTCATTTTAGGAAATATGAAATTGAGCCCATTCCTGCCTCATTTTAGGAAATATGAAATTGGACCCATTTTCGTCTCATCTCAAGAAATATGAAATTAGGCTAATTTCTGACTCAGTTTTGGAAAAATCAAATTGGGCCCCTTCCTCCCTCTTGTTAGGAAATATGAATTTGGGCCCCTTTCCGTCTTATTTTAGGAAATATGAAATTGGGCCCCTTCGCGCCTCATTTTAGGAAAAATGAAATTGGGCCCCTTCCTGCCTCTTTTTAGGAAATATGAATTTGGGCCCCTTTAAGTCTTATTTTAGGAGATATGAAATTGGGCCCCTTCCCGCCTCATTTTAAGAAATATGAAATTGGGGACCTTTCCGCTTGATTTTAGGAAATATGAAATTGGGCCCCTTCTTGCATCATTTTAGGAAATATAAAATTGGGCTACTTCCCGCCTCATTTTATAAAATATGAAATTGGGCCCCTTCCCGCCTCATTGTAGGAAATATAAAATTGGGCCCATGTCCGTCTCATTTTAGGAAATATGAAATTGGGCCCCTTTCTGTCTCATTTTATGAAAAATGAAATTGGGCCCCATCCTGCCTCATTTTAGGAAATATGAAATTGGGCCCCTTCTTGCCTCATTTTAGGAAATAAGAAATTGGGCCATTATGCATATCATTTTAGGAAATATGAAATTAGGCCCCCTCTCGCATCATTTTAGGAAATATAAAATTAGGCCCCTTCTTGCGTCATTTTATCAAATATGAATTTGGGCCCCTTCCCGCCTCATTTTAAGAAATATGAAATTGGGCCCTCTTGCGTCTCATTTTAGGAAATATGAAATTGGGCCCCTTCACGCCTTATTTTAGGAAATATAAAATTGGGCCCTTCCCGCCTCATTTTAGGAAATATGAAAGTGGGCCAATTTCTGACTCATTTAAGGAAATATGAAAATGGGCCCCTTCCCGCCTCATTTTAGGAACTATGAAATTCAGCCCCTTCCCCTCTCGAGTTAGAAAATCTAAAATTGGGCCCCTTCCCACCTCATTTTAGGAAATATGAAATTGGGCCTCTTCCCGCCTCACTTTAGCACATATGAATTTGGGTCCCTTTCCGTCTCATTTTTTGAAATATGAAATTGGGCCCTTTTCCATCTCATTTTAGGAAATATGAAATTGGGCCCCTTTGGGCCTCATTTTAGGAAATATGAAATTGGTCCTTTTCCTGTCTCATTTTAAGAAATATGAAATCGGGCCCCTTCTTTTCTAATTTTAAGAAAGATGAAATTGAGCCCTTCCGTCTCATTTTAGGAAATATGACATTGGGCCCCTTCCCCTTGATAACATGCATTTATAACTTAAATTCTTATCCTAATAAACTCATATTCATGCGTATTTTATGTGAATATGATGCATGTTATCATAATTTTTATGAATATTCTCCATTGGTATGCCATTACACTAAAGTTCATATTTATGCATAAATTAGGGATACTTATGTGCTTTCTTGATGATTAAATTTTTTGCAAGGTTAAATCAATAGGAATTAAGTTCTTTCCCTGATTTATTTTGACTTTAGTAAATGATTTTAAAGGTTAATTATAAGAAGGAAATTATTGGATGATTAAAATAGACTTCTTAAGAAATTATCTATGTTTATTTGAAATTAATCCTATATGATTCTTTTAATTTGTATTTTTAGATGGCATAATATTAAATATGAAGAAATTTGTGATCCAATGGAGAAAATTTGAGTTAAAAAGGAGTTATATAAATGAATTTATGAATTTCTTAATTTTTCAGAATTTTTTGGATTTTATTTTGATTTTTCAGGATTTATTTAATCGCGCGGGACTCACAGAGGTGACGTGGCGCGATGCGGACACATGGCGGGGCCACGCAAGCCCACATGGATGCCTACGTGGTGCCTATGTGGCGTGAACAGTGATATCAGACGGTCGGGATTAAATCGTGCAATCGGATGGTCGGGATTTAATCGCGCGATTAGACGGCTGAAATCACACGGAGTGGAATCTGCGTCATGGGCCACGATGCCACCAATTTTGTGCAATCCGATGGCTGAAATCACACAGAGTGGAATCCGCGTCATGGGCCACGATCCCACTGATTTCGCGCGATCCGATGGCTGAAATCACACGGAGTGAAATCCGCGTCGTGGGCCACGATCCACCAATTTCGCATAAACTTCTCTATAAATAGATGTTCTCTCCCTTTGTAAACTTAACTTTTGATCGATTCGTGAAGAAATTAAGTAATTTTGAAGGAAGGCCTTAAGTTCTTCGTGATCCTCTGCTTCCTAGAATTTAATTCCGCAGCCATTGAAGCATGATAATCACGAATTAATCACTTGATTTCATCGAATTTTCCCCTTGAATTCCGAACATCCGCGAGGAAGAAATCAAGCAAATTCGCTTCAATCCGCGTGAATTGAAGCCCCATTCTTGCGGCAATCGGGTTAATAGTGAGATTCGATCGATTATCGTGTGGTAATTTGAGTTTTTATTAGGTTTAGATCTTTAATTTTGCAAAGTAGTTCTTAGTGTTCTTCAATTTTTCCAAATTTTAGTCCGAAATATTGCTGATTTTGAAAATAGGATATCTCTCTGATTATAATTCCAAATCACTCGATTTTGGTTTCATTGGATTCCTCCTTCATCAGCTTTCCGTGGATAGCAAATTCGTCGAATTCCGTTCATTTGACCCTTCAATTTGACGTTTGACCGAGCACTGTTCATTTTCAATCCGAATTTGAGCGTTTGCTTTCGGGGTCAATTACTTTCAAAATACAAATTGGAATTCGATCATTTTGGTCTCTTTCGAATCCTCTCGTTCTTAACTTTCCATTGATATATAAATCAGTCAATTTGAAGATTTCCTCTGAGGTGTTCATTTCGGGGATTTTTTATCTTTAATTTTCAATAATTCATAATAAATCTATTTCTTCTCGAAAAATCACCAATTTTATATCAATAAATTTTATTTTCTCTCTAGTTTTTAAATATATAATTTTCGTAATCATCTGACACCTTTTGGTTCTCTGATTTTATAGAACTCCGACTGTTGGTCAAAGTCAATGCTTTGACTTTTGACTTTTCTCTGTCAAATTCGAGAATTCAAATCTTAAAACTTTGTATTTAATCTATCTATATTATTTCCATTCATAAAATCTTATTTTTATTTCTTTAAACCCTCTTTTAAACCTAAGTTTGACCAAGTCAACCTTGTTCTCTGTGGATCGACCCGATACTTACGCTTTACTTGATTTTATATCTTTTTTATTGTGAGTTCGGTATGATAAATTTTGTTTGACCGACGTTTTTGTGTTTTAACGACCGCATTTTAGGAAATATAAAATTGGGCTCCTTTCCCCCTCATTTTAGGAAATATGAAATTGGGCCCTTCCTACCTCATTTTAGGAAATATGAAAGTGGGCCAATTTCTGACTCATTTAAGGAAATATGAAAATGGGCCCCCTCCTGCCTCATTTTAGGAACTATGAAATTCGGCCCCTTCCCCTCTCGAGTTAGAAAATCTAAAATTGGGCACCTTCCCACCTCATTTTAGGAAATATGAAATTGGGCCTCTTCCCGCCTCACTTTAGCAAATATGAATTTGGGCCCCTTTCGGTCTCATTTTTCGAAATATGAAATTGGGCCCTTTTTCATCTCATTTTAGGGAATATGAAATTGGGCCCCTTTGCGCCTCATTCTAGGAAATATGAAATTGGTCCTTTTCCGTCTCATTTTAAGAAATATGAAATCGGGCCCCTTCTTTTCTCATTTTAAGAAAGATGAAATTTAGCCCTTTTCGTCTCATTTTAGGAAATATGACATTGGGTCCCTTTCATTCTCATTTTAGGAAATATAAAATTGGGCCCCTTCCCCCCCGCATTTTAGGAAATATAAAATTGGGCCCCTTCCCCCCTCATTTTAGGAAATATGAAATTGGGCCCTTCCCGCCTCATTTTAGGAAATATGAAATTAGGCCCCTTCCCACCTCATTTTAGGAAATATGAAATTGGGCCACTTTCCGTCTCATTTTAGGAAATATGAAATTGGGCCCCTTTCCGCCTCATTTTAGGAAATATAGAATTGGGCCCCTTCCTATCTCTTTTTAGGAAAGATGAAATTGAGTCCTTTCCGTTTCATTTTAGGAAATATAAAATTGGGCCCCTTTCTTCCTCATTTGAGCAAATATGAAATTCGGCCCCTTTCAGTCTCATTTTAGGAAATATGAAATTGGGTTCTTTCCCGCCTCATTTTAAGAAATATGAAATTGGGCCCCTTCCTGCCTCATTTTAGGAAATATGAAATTGGGTTCTTTCCCGCCTCATTTTAAGAAATATGAAATTGGGCCCCTTCCTGCCTCATTTTAGGAAATATGAAATTGGGTTCTTTCCCGCCTCATTTTAAGAAATATGAAATTGGGCCCCTTCCTGCCTCATTTTAGGAAATATGAAATTAGGCCCGTTCGTGTCTCATTTTAGGAAAGATGAAATTGAGCCCTTTAAGTCTCACTTTAGGAAATATAAAATTGAGCCACTTCCTGCCTCATTTTAGGAAATATAAAATTTGGCTACTTTTCGTCTCATTTTAGTAAATATGAAATTAGGCCACTTATTGCCTCATTTTAGGAAATACGAAATTGAGAACATTCCTCCTGATTTTACGAAATATGAAATTGTGTCCATTCCGCCTTATTTTAAAAAGACAAACCTCAGTTTTTTGTTATTTTAGAAAAACCTTAGTGTCTCGGCCGCCGCCGCCGCCACTGCTGCTCGTAGTCATCACCATTGCCATACCCCATAGCAGCCTGCGCGAAAGTCCTGCGCGACATCCTGCATAAAGAAATGTAAAGGAAATCAAACCAAGTCCACTACTGATTCTCCATCACCCGAAAGATCGATACCCAATCATACGACGAAGAGAGAGTCACCAACGTAGCAGATAACCAGGGACGGCGGGAGAGAGAGAGAGAGACAGAGAATGGAAGGGTCCAAAACCCGCGCGTCGCCTCATGGAGCCACCGTCGTTCCGGCTTCCGTTGTCTCTCTCACTCCAGTTATAGGGCAGAACTCGCCGGTAAGGATGACCCGTCGAGGGTCTGCCCCCATTAATTGGGCCTGCTGTCTTAGACCGACGACGGTAAGCGACGAGAGCGGGGCCTGTCGCATTGTTGCAAGAAGCATGTGGATAGAGTCGGGCACTTGAGAAAATCCGAATAAAGGATTAATTGGCATCCCACTGTTTCAAGCACAGGAGGGCAAGCTCGATATGAGAGGTTAATGGGAAGCATAGAAATTGTGAGACGCAAATTTGAAGTTTGGATTTGTTTGACGTTCTGTTTTCTTTCTTGGCTGTTGATGTCCTGCAATTTGCATCTTAATAACTAAGGTCAGCTCAATGGTCTGGTGGGTATCCTGCAATTTTTGGGTCCCCGAAATAAGACAATCTTTTTCCAGTATCATCTGCTGTATGAGCATCATTTGCAGCTATATTTTTTTACAGCGGTTACTCCAGATGTCTGCTCTATCAATTCATAGCTCGTAGATTGTTCTATCATTGGTTGTCAAGTGGTTCGCGCAGATTCTCGGCGTGTAGAATACTGCAACAGACCCTCCCTGATGGTTCGGAGCTTTCCTTTGGCCCCTCCCCCCCTCTACACTCTTTTGAGCCTTTCTAGTCTTAAATAATTTTCTCCTCAGATTCGGTTCTCTACACCCCGTTGACCATCAGATCCGGCACGCACCCCGTGATCGCGGCCGCTTTTCAGATATGTTCCTCGTGGGCGTGTAGGCGGGAGGAAACTCTCGTTGACCTTTTACGTGCCGAATCCTTGGCTCGCCGGGCTTCAGGAAGTGCGTTCGTCCATATTAGCTCAGAACTTTACGCCAGCATCGACTTTTCATGATTTGACGAGTCACCGGCCAACAAACGTGCTGTTTATTAAAAATAAAACGAAGAGTACTGTACTGGTTTTAACGACGAGAGGCGGGGGATGTACCCCATCCAACGTGATCTATTCAAATGAAGAATCACTTTTTCAAAGATCCACTTGCCAGGATTTAGCTGCGTCGCTGCCCCCACCCTCGGAACAAGTGTTTTCCAATCATGACTGAGGCAACGAGTTTCCTGGCGTGCCTCTTTCGTGGGCTACGACAAGGGTTTCGATCATTCCTCCTCGACGAAAGAGATAAGGCTAAAAAAACCACGAGTTTCCGGCGATGATCGATATTGCCATCCTTTGGCCAGTTGGCGCGTGGGGCTGTTGGGTGTTACACTCCGGCCTTAATTAGACGGGAAGCAAGAAAAGGACAGGCGCGTATTCCTTCTTCTCACTGGAAATCTGACGATCATATCGTCGTCGGATAGATGCGGCGCTCTCGGCGGCAGGGATTCCCGAACGGAGCCGATAATGCTTTCTAGAACCACAAAAGTCCTAACACGCGAGGGACAAAAAGCTGTACTCAATGACGTCTCAACCTTCTTCCGGGAAAATCGAGTACCGTTGAAACCTCCGTAATCGCCTAGTTTAATCGATTACATGCGCCCGCCTCAATTATTGGTTGACTCATTTTCGAATACGACAATGTGCCCACCTAGTGCTTGTCCGTCAGTGATGGGGCCGTTTAGAAGTTTCATTGATTAATCTTCGAGGGACCTCCAGACCGACGGCTCCCGACTGCAAACGCCGGAGGATGTGGCCCATCTCTTCTCTCTGAACCCTCTTTCTCTCTCGCTCTCCCACTACCGCTATCGGAGCATAGGTGGTCGATCCATCTACTACTCACGCTTTCAATGGAGAATTTTCCTCATCATCTTCTAGAGTTGGGCAAGGGGAATAAGCAGACGCCTCTGCGGCCACTCAATGAAGTTCGGGTATTGAGTGGGACTCGGCTTTCTCGGTTGATTCAGATAGGCGGAGGCTAGGTTGACTTCACTTCGCCTCCAACACTGTCCGGCTACGTCAACGTCAACGACACGAAAATGCGGAAAAACATCCGCTTTGCGTCCTCCAAACTACCGCTGCTGTCTCGCGTGCAGAGGCGCTCCATCTAATTGTCAACGCCTCTCTCCCCCCACACACGTACCTGTCTTAAAAAAGTCGACGCTTGAAGTTGCTATCGAGCGGGACGTTTCTGCAGGCCATCGAGTAGCCGGTTGCCACGTTGGTCGATTTTTCAAATCGGTTGAGAGATGATGAGAACAGGCGTCGCCGTCTGCGCAAAGCCTGTTTGTTTTTTTTTCTCCTTCGTCTTTTGCCTTCATCCGTCATCTTTCTCTCTAGAAGCAGCGGTTTTTGGGTCCCGGGTTTTTCCAAGGATACCGACTGCTCCTGGAAGCTCTGTATGTCTTGGAGAGTTTGGAACTAAAGAAATGCCTGAATGGGACTTGGCGACTAAAGAAACGTCTCCGATCATCGGGCGCACACGTGTAAGAATCCGCGCTGCCGCTCAAGCCAGCTCAGATGACTCGCCCGCCGCCGCTTGTGCTATGGAGTACGTCTCTTACTCGATTCGTCTGAGATCTAAGCGAGTCGCCACAGCCTGGCGATCCTGGGAACAGTGTGCTTCCTTGGCTCGCTGAAAGGCCGCCGCCTGTCTCTTTGGCAATTAATTACACAAAGATCTATGTGCCTACGCCCGTAAGTACACTATATTATCACTAGTTGTCTACGAGATGCCGACGGAGGGCGGAGGAAATGGACAACGCCCCCGGGTTAGCGGGAAGGGAGGGGAGGGAAAGAGAGAGAGAGAGCTACTTGCGCGAGCGAGCTTCATTCCCCCTGGCACAAGAAGACGCCCAGTGCTTTTGTAAATGACGTGGTGGAAGGGTGAATGGGCCGGACCTTCTCTCTCTCTCTCTCAATCCATCTAAAATCGCGACTCGAGCTCATGTACCCCTTCAATGCATCTCTCTCTCTCTCTCTCTACCCATGACTCCTGCTCTAAACTTACGGCGCTCGCTTCTAGAGTCCAGCCAGGCACCCACACCCGAGGCACACCGTCATCTTGCCCGTCATCCACTTATCGGGGTTGTGCCCCATCGACGAGAGAGAATGAGAGGGACTAACAGGGAGAGGGGGACAGATAGAGGGGAGAGATAGAGAGGGAGAGAGAGAGAGAGAGAGAGAGGGAGACAGATAGAGAGGAGAAGAGTGAGAGAGACAGATACAGAGAAACAGAGAGAGAGAGAGAGAGAGAGAGAGGTCGGCAAGGGCTTGGCGGTTTTTGATGATCGGAAGAGCCCGTTTAGCGATCAGGCGATTTGGGAATCCCGGCCGGCCAGGTAATGCCGCAGTAGCCCCACTCCGTGGTCTAGTCCCTGGGTGAGCCAGCAATGTCAATTTGCGGCGCAAAAGGATCAAATTGGAATCGTCCACGTCGAAGAAAAGTGAGTCACTGGATTACCCACGGACGAGTTTCGAAAATCCAAAGAACAAGCAATGCTGTCGAGGTTCGCTGTACTAATGGCGAAACTTCCCCTAGCCTGCCCTTGCCCAGGCTGAGTCAACCTTCTTGTCTATTGCATGCTACGACACGTTGCGCCTATCAACGGACACCACACCTCTCTATCTCTCGCCCGGTATACATCTCCCTTCCCTGTCTTTCTCCCGTCGCGTCACCACTTTTCCGCTCCTCCTTTTCATCTATCGAGCCGAGACAAAAAGCAGAGGCGTACTTGCGCCCGTCAAGTTGCCGATATCTTAACCCCGAGAGACCTGTAGAGGATTGCAAATCGGTTCCCTTCGAGGCTATAAATAGGTGCCGATCCCCTCCCGCCTTTTATCAGAACCACCTCTGCATCCCATCAGCTCGGGACTTGTTCTCCCCTGTTCTCTTTTTGCTTTCTCTCGTCTCCTTTTTCCGGCTATGAACTGCACCGTCACATCCGGTGACTTTTCCTGCTCAGACCGGAGCGCTGCTGCCGGCTCGGCGTTGATGCCGCTGGTCTCTCTACTTCTCTGCCCCGCACTCTTCGCTTTCCTTCCCAAGTTCCTCCATGTCCTCGGGCTCTCCCCGTCCGTGGGCTCATGGCGGGGGCGGCTCCCCCTCCCGCCGGGCTCCATGGGATGGCCTTACGTCGGCGAGACCTTGCAGTTATTCTCTAAGAACCCCATCGCCTTCTTCTCCCAGAAACTGAAGTCGTGAGTATCTAATTTCTATATCTCAATTATCGAACTGAACTTGTGGGGTCGCTGCCGACCTCATAGCTCTCTCCCTGGTCTCATTGATTATGCCCGCGCCTGTCTGTCGGCAGGTACGGCCCGGTGTTCAAGACCCACATTCTAGGATGCCCGTGCGTGATGATATCGAGCCCCGAGGGAGCCAACTTTGTCCTGTCCACGCACGCCAACCTCTTCAAGCCCACCTTCCCCGCCAGCAAGGAGCGGCTCCTGGGCCGTCAGGCCGTCTTCTTCCAGCAGGGCCCCTACCACGCCCTCCTCCGCCGCCTCGTTATCCGCGCCTTCTCACCCGAGGCCATCCGCCTCAGGGTGCACGGCATGGAGGCCACCGCCCTCGCAGCCCTCAGCACCTGGAACGGTCGCCTCATCAACACCTACCAGGAGATGAAATCCGTCGGTTCTTCCGCTCCTAATCTCTCCTTGGGTTAGTCTGTGGTTCTCATGTCGCTTCTGTTCTGACAAGTTTTCGCATCTCGCCGCAGTACTCCTTCGAGGTGGCGCTCGTCACCATATTCTCCGGGGACGAGATTTGCCGCAGCGAGGACCTGAAGCGCAGTTACTACGCGCTCGAGAAGGGCTACAACTCCATGCCCATCAACCTCCCCGGGACCCTCTACCACGACGCCTTGCGGGCGCGGCGGCAGCTGCAGCGCACGCTGTCGGAGATCATCGCCTCCAGGCGGCAGCGCGGCGTGCAGGAAAACGACCTCCTGGGCTCTCTTATGGACCCGGAAAAGGCCCTCACCGACGAGCAGATTTCCGACAACATCATCGGCGTCATCTTCGCCGCCCGCGACACCACTGCTAGCGTCATCACCTGGATGCTCAAGTACCTCGCTGACGATCCCAAACTGCTCGAAGCCATCACCGTAAGAAGCGACGACTCCCCCCAACACTTCCTTGCTCTCCAACATGGAATGGAGCTGATTTTCTCTTCGTTGCAGGAGGAGCAGGAGGAAATCAGGAGGAGCAAGAGGGAACAAGGGAACGAGAGCTTGACGTGGGCCGACATCAAGAAGATGGTGCTCACGTCCAGAGTCTTCCAAGAAACTCAGCGGTTGGCTTCCATCATCTCGTTCACCTTCAGAGAGGCCGTGGAGGACGTCGAATATGAAGGTAGCTTGAGCGGATATTTCCCTTCTCTCTGTTTCCCCGCGACACCCCTGTCTTTCCTCTGGACTTTCCGTCCAGCTGCGAGTGGATGACGAAAATGCGATGTCATGTTCACGCAGGCTACCGCATACCCAAAGGGTGGAAGGTGATGCCTCTGTTCCGGAACATCCACCACAACCCGGACTTGTTCCCGGAGCCGAAGAAATTCGATCCCTCCAGATTCGAGGTAAATAGACGATCTATCATCCAATCCGTCTCCAACATGGAATAAGGAGGCCAATTTTCGCGCCTCTCGTCGCAGGTGGCCCCCAAGCCAAACACCTTCTTGCCGTTCGGGAAGGGGAGCCATTCCTGCCCGGGGCAGGAGCTTGCCAAGGCGGAGGCTCTCGTTCTCATCCACCACCTTGTCACCAAGTACACGTGGTCGCCGACGGAGCCCTCGAGCGCGGTCCAGTTCTCGCCCTTCGCCGTCCCCGTGAACGGCCTGCCCATCGCTCTCTCTATAAAGTCCTGATTTGATAAAGCGAGGAAAATAACCGTTATTGGGACTCATAAGCGCGAGACGTACGGCGCACCGGGGGAGGGAAAGGGAATTCCAAGGAAGCCATAAGACGAGGCAAACCATGAGCTCCCGCTTCTCCCAACATCAGCCGCACCTACCCCCCTCGGACCCAGAACAGGGCTCCTTCTCGTGGATGGAGATAGAAAGGCATTGATTTGCTCCCGCACTCGCGGGGAAGTTTGACTTCCCTGTGCTACTGCTGCTGTGGAGTGGAGAGCTTGTGCGCTGAGTGTGGGAGAATTCGTCAAACTGTATGTAATGTAGATCCATCATTTTTTATTCCTAGGGATTGATATTTCGAGAGTCCTCTTCCTCGACTTCTTTTTTCTCAACGGGGGGGAGCTGCAAAAGCGAGGGGGGAGCGGATGGGTCGGAAAGGCACGGAGGCATGCCCGCTGACTTTCTCTCGCCGTGGCGATGAGATCGGGTAGGAGAGAACAGGATTTCGTCAACCGAAGGATGCGGGGGTCCCCACTTAAAAAGGATTTCGTCATGATGCCGTTGTCCAACAAATATCCAGCACGTGTCCAAAAGAGCAGTGTATCTAAACTTCCGCTGACTTCGTGCGCCCTTCTTTGGATGCCACGCGGCCAGGCGGCCGCGGCGAGATCTTCTGTTGGCTTTTCACGGATGGATAAGCAGCCAAAAAGGTGGTAACAAACCCAATATCCCTCGTGGAAGACGTCATTTCCTTGCTGACATGAGTAACGACGTCATTTTGGATCAATCCAGCTGCCGCGGGTCATCAATTTTTAGGGATGGGAAAGAAATCTCCCGCTCTTCCAAGGATGGACCACAAGTTTCCTAGTTTAAGATATTCAGGAGCGATAAAGGAGCGAGGATTATTGAATTTGACAACAATGACCGCTAAACTTGATAACCACAAGGAAGAATGCCCACCTACCTCCTCCTCCTCCCTCCCGCGATTTTGCAGCTTTTGCTTGATCCCCCCCGTTGAGGAAAAGAAGCCGAGGAAGAGGACTCCTAGGGTTTTCAAGAAATGCTTCAATGATACTCCACAGACTCCTATGGTTATCAAGAAATGCTTCAATGATACTCCTAGGGTTTCTTAGGATTGTTGAACAGAGTTTTTAAGAAGGGCAAAATGAGTGATCAAAATTGCCAAATATGAAATAGATAGTCTCATAGGGGAATGAGACCTTCCTTCATTTTCCAATCACTCACCACAAGGGTGAGACCTTTACAAGAGGCCTAATGGTCAAGGTAAGACCGCACCGCCCTCTTTTAGGGGAGGAAAAAGGCGAGATAAATATACAACTATCATGAGCTACAAATGCTCATTTGATCTAGAGATTAATGAGTGAGAGGAGTTCAATCAGAGGATGCATTCAAAATAACCCCAACACTTCTCATTGCGCTGTGTCGTTTGCATACATTTAAAAACCCCACATCAAAATTTCATAATTTATAATATAGAATTTATATCAAAACAATTTCATCATATTTCATACTAATTAATACAATTCTCATAAAATAAATATAAATCTATTGGATAATAGATTAAACAAAATTCACCAAACTAACCCAAAAATACCAAAACAATTTCTCCGATTGCTCCTCATATTGAAGAAAGCCCAAGCCCAATGTTCTTGGAGAGGTTTAACGCTCAAAGTGTAGTCCTCTCACAGTCCAGAATCCATTCATTGATTTGTAAGTCTCAATAAAAGTGACAAATTATCTAGAATCCATTCAAATCAAGAGATTCGAGGTGCCCAAGCATCAACAAGGCTTGAGTTCTCAATGTTTTTTCCTAGAGTAAATCCATACAGGAGAGAGAGTTAGAATTTAGTCAATTTGAAGAACGAAAAGAGATAAGAGAGTAAAGATAACAAAAGATTTAGAAAGAGGGGGAAGAAAGGAAATTGTGAAAACTTACCAAACCATTTGTCAATTGGAGTTGAAACGAGGGAGATATTGAAGAAAAACCATCACCATAGTAAGAGACAGAATTTTGAAGAAATCATAAAAAACTTACCAAATATACCCCTACTTCTGATCTAATCCTCATTGTGCACTTAATACATGAAGTAGACTCTACTAACTTGCAGGCAACGCGAAAATGAATCAAAGGATATAAATTACAATTTTTCAACCACGGTTGTAAGCATTCAATAAGTAAAAGCCCCAAGCATTTCAAGGTCCAACCAAGAACGACTAGTGTGTAATTAATATAAATATCAACCCAAAATTCATCTAAATCAGACCTTGAAGTACCTCTTAATCAGATCTCAAGACCTTTTACTCATACCTTAAAACACCTCTCATTAGACCTTCCAGAAGTTATGAATTAAACCTTTAAACACCTAGAAAATATAACTAAAATCTCAATCGAATATGATCCTAAAATCTATTACAAATAGAACCTAGTCAAATAAATATGTTGACCGTAAACAGACCTTGAATCTGACCCACAATAGCATTAAAGAAGAGTTTGAATCAGACGTATAATTCCAGTATTATTAGGCTAGAAGATGACAGTAAAACTAATCTCAAATTACACTTAAAATAGGCCCCAAATATCTACCTTGATTAGACGTGAACACTACCACTAAAAATGCTACTAACCAGTTCAATAGAGCACACCAAATCATACTTGAAAAATGCATATGTGTATTGTAATTTGTAAAAAGTACAACTGATCTTGAATCAAATCCAAACGAACAAATAAATTCTCTTTTGAATCAGGGCTTGGAGCTCAATTTTCCCCCCAACTGAGGATATTGATAATAGAAAATTTGGACAATCCAAGGCTTGAGAGATGTTTTGGAGATCTATTCAAATTAATAAGATAATTTTTTTAGGGAGAGTGAGAGACATCTTTCTCATCAAGATATATCCCCCTTTTTTTCTCTTTTTAACCCTAACCACCTTCCACTCGCAAAATTTTTGTAAGATACAAAGAAGATGAAAATGATAGAGAACTAATTACACACTGTGTATATAGTATATATTTTCAATATACAATATAATATGCATAATATATAATGCTAGTATAAGAGGTAGTTTACTGATCATATAACTATAATATTCATACAAGTATGATTATAAGCACACACACACACACACACGCATGCACGCATGCACGCGCGCGCACACACACACACAAACATATATGCATATGCTAGAACACCCAAAACGAACAAGAAATGAAAGAGTTATGGGAATTCCATTGATGGTCATCACAAGGAGAAGGACATGCTCGACCTGATTTGATGAAGGTGCCATTTGTGAGGACACATGGCACCCATGCATAGCCATAGTCCCCAGGGGTGACATGTGTGGGGACACATGGCACCCATGCATGGCCATGGCCTCTTGAGGTGCCATGTGGAGGACACATGTCCACCATGCATGTGCTTACCCCTTGGTTGTGACATGTAGTGAGACACATGTCAGCCATGCATCGACATAATTTTATGTGATGACATGTGGTGGGACACATGTCAACCATGCATGGACATATCCCTTGGTGGATATATATATAATATATATATATTATAACTTGGAATAAAATTAAAGAGATGAGAGGCTTGTACGTGAGATTCCTTAATTGGATGGTAAATTTACTACGAACAGGGGGGTATGAGTTAATTTATTTTAAATATTAATATTTTAACAATTTTATATGAATTCATTGATTATATGCTCAAATCCTCATGTCACTCATGCTCTAGATTATTTTATACTGGATAGGGTTCCCAACCCCCCCGTTAGTCCTAAGAAGAGAAAGTCGCCCTAGAGTCTCTCCTCACCTTGTTAGTTACTCAGAAGCTGTCCATACCTTTCTAGGGACTCTCTCTCTAGAAGACTCCAAAAGCCTCTAGAGGAAGCATAGAAGATTCTAGAAAACTCTAGAAAATTCTAGAACACTCCAAAAGCTTCTAGAATAGAGATTTGACCAAGTCAACCCTCACAAATCTCCACCTTTGGCTTGGTCAATGACGGATCGAGACCTTATGGCCATTGAAAACACATAGTCAATAGTCAAAATAAAGTCTAAACTTATCAATTTTAAGATTAAATCACGAATTGAGGGGCATAATGGTAAATAAGGGTCGAATCCACAGGGAATTAAGGAAATTTTTTATGATCTCTTCGAATTTGATCAAATCGAACGATAAAATAATGATAGAAATTAGGCAATTTGATATTTTAAGAAAAAGGATCTCGAAGACAAATCCACAGAATAAAAAAATCACTGAATTTGGATTTGATTTGGCGGAGAAATCATCAAATGAACAAAGGTGAAATTTCTGAAAAATAAAAATCACAAAAACCAAAATTAAGAACGAAATTAACTCAAATTACATTTCTAAAATGAAATCTAAAGCTAAACGAAGATAGATTAGGATGAAACACGATCCCTAACCCACAATTGTGCTCGAAGTGATCCAATTAATCACTGGAATCAAGGCTATTCATTAAAATTTGGAAAAACGTGATCGTGGAGTTCAAGCGTCAATTTCTTCCTCGTTGATCGTCGAAATCTCACTCTCAAACACTCCGTGGATGCAGAAATGAGCCTAAAAGCGATTGGGAACAAGAGATTCAATATATTTGGTGCCTAAATAGTTCGATTAAGTCCAATTGCTATCAAATGCTTTACATCGTCAAAGAACATCTCAATTTATAGGCTAATTTGGGCGTAACCGTCAGATCTTCATTTAATCCACAATCAACGGCTCCGATGAAATGCATCGGATGCGAATCGTTACTATTAAGTCATAGCTTTTGGATCTTCAATCGACCGCCGAGATTAAGCCACGTCACGTGCGTTATAAAAATGCATGTAACGTCTGCCATTGGATCGCGATCGGACGCTCAGATGCGTTTTCGTCGGTTTTAATCTCAGCCGTGATAACTCCTCTTGATCAACGGCTGAGATTAAAACGATTCCCGACAAATCAGATCATGCCACGTACCCTACGCTTTTAAGTGAAGATTGATGATCGCAATATAATCGCACAATTGGAGATCCCACAATGCGCCACGTGGCATCCAGCTCTTGATCATCGATCGCGATTGATCGGACACTCTAGATTGCGCCACGTCACCTGCGTGCTAATAATAAATCAAAAAATCGATTTTAAATTAAAAAAATTCAATTTTTAATTCTGAAAAATCCTTAAAAATTCATTAAAAATTCATAAAAATTCAGAAAAATATGGGGAAATCCCTAAAAATTAGATAATTCATAAATTTCAAAATATAACTCCAAATAAATTCAAATTTCTTTCATTTGATCATAAATTAAATTATATCTTATTCCAAAAAAAATTTTAATAAATAACTGGAGATTTAATTTCTATTTCAAAAATGCATTCATTTCTTTAAGATTTAACTTTAGAAAATTAAATGAATGTATATAAAAGGATTTCTCTTATTATTTAACTTTAAAAACTACTTATAATCTCAAGTAAATATGGGTTATAATGTTATTTATCTTTAATTCATCATAAGTAACCCTTATATAATGTATTTTGAGACTATAATGATTTTTTCATAGAATGATATATAAACGCTCATAAATATGATAACATGCATAGGAATGGAATATTTTATGCCTTAATATGCATAAATAATCATGTGTTATCATGTCTAATGAGCATGTTATCAGTCAACATGAACGTATGCAAGACAACCAAATACTCTTAAGTTAGAGTAGTTTGAAAGATTACCTGACCATATCTCCTATGGAGTTTTAAAGTCAATAGCAAATGCAGGTGACCAATTCACAAGGTAGCAAGTTGTTTAGATAGCTTTTGCCTACAAGTCCTTACTAAGGATTGCATTTAGTACCATGCAACACGCTCTCTCAAGCAAAGTTTTATTCATTCGTTTAGCTACACCATTTTGTTGTGGTGTGTGACACACTATTCAATGCCTTGCAATGCCCTCATCCTTATAAAATTTATCAAATTCAGATGAACAAAATTCCATACCATTATCAATACGCAACCTCTTAATTTTCTTGCCCGTTTGATTTTCAATGAGCGCCTTCCATTACTTGAAGACCTTAAAAACCTTTCTTTTTTGCATTAACATATAAACCCACACCTTCCGAGAGAAATCATCAATGAATCCAAAAAAATAATTAGCACCACCTTTTGAAGGGACTCGAGAAGGACCCCACAAATTGGATTGGATATAGTCAAGTGTGCCTTGATTTCTATTAATCGTCGTACCAAAGGTAGTATATTTTTGCTTCCCAAGATTACCATGTTCACAGAACTCCACCTTGCTAATGCTTTGATGACATAGCAAGCCTCTCTTGCTCAACAATTCTAATCCCTTTTTGCTCATGTGCTTCAGCCGCATATGCCATAGATTTGTAATGTCCTCCTCTATCATAGGAGTAGTTGCTGCAACAGCTGCACCAATGCATGTAGTGACCATAAGAGTATATATGTCACGAGATAATTGGCCTTTCAACCCAACAAGCGTAACTTTTGAGACTTTCAAGACTCCACCATCGCCTGAGTATTGATAACCTTTTGCATCAAGTGTACTCAAGGAGATGAGGTTCTTTTTCAAGTCAAGGACATGCCTGACCTCTGTCAAAGTTATCACAACACAATCATACATCTTAATCTTGACAGAACTAATCCCGATAATCTTGCATGGAGCATCATTCCCCGTCAAGAAAACTCCTCCATCAATAGCTTCATAAGTGAAGAAGTGATGGCGAGCGGGGCCCATCTCCATCAGTACAAGAGACATCAACGACATGAGTTCAGTCGGACCGACGTGCGAAGACAAAGGAGTCAGGCTTTAGCTACATGGCCTAACCCTTCGAGATCTCACCTGTCTTCGCCCCCAACATTTGGCCAAATTCACCTTTTCTTCCTATCCTTTGCTTCGTTATTTCCTTCTCTAAAATTTATGAGCCCTATGTGTTTTATGGGCCTATTTATTCTCTTTCCCGTCATCTTTCTCTTTCTCGTTCTCAGGGTTTATTAGGCCTTCCTTTTGGGCCCAATTAAGCCATAAGTTTGGGATGTTTCCCCTCTATTTGGGCCCTTCTTTGGGTTTGGGCCTCTAATGGGGCCCATTATGGGCTTCTGGTGGCGTACGACCCCCGTCGCCACCAAGACACGATACCACGGCGCCGGAGGAGCCCTTTTGCGCGCGCGGATCTATCCGCTTATCTTTACTTCTTTATTTCTTTATTATGGATCTTTTGACCCGCACGTGTTTAAGCGGGTCCTCGTTTATTTCTCTCTCTCTTTAGGCCGTTGGTTGGGTTTCCCTTTGTTTCGGGACCCTAGCCTAAGGCCCTTTCCCTTTTTGTGAACCTTATTTCTATTTCTATGAGTATGGGTGTGGGTTGTGGGCCTCAAGTGGGCCCTTTTCCTCTCTTGGCCCAACAAGGGCTCTATAAGAGGGGAAGGGACCCCCCACAATCGCTAGCCGTCATTTGAAGAAAGAAAGGAGTGTTCTCCCTCTCAAGTGGCTGCTCAAGGAAGGCCGGGAAGGAGTCCAACCGCTGTCTGCCGCCGCGCCGCCGCCGCCGCCACGCGCCGCCGCCGCTGCTGCCGCGCCGCCGCCGCTGCCGCTGCGCCGCGACGACCGCCGCCACTCCTGCCTCCCGGCCACGCTGATATCCATGCTGTTGCTCCAGCCGCCGCTGCCGCTGCCGCCGCCGCCTCGGGCCGCCGCCACCGCCGCCGCTGCCGCCGCCGCCTGTGCCGCCGCCACCGCCGCCGCCGCTGCCGTGACGCAGCTCCGCCATCTCCTCCGGCTCATCCCCTCTCCACGGACCTTCCTCTCCATCCTCCCCACGTCCGCTTCCCTCCACATCCCTCTCCGGCGAACCGCCCTTCGCCGCTTTTCCGATCATCCCCACGATTTCGCCCTCTACTCGCCTCCACTGGACCCTCAATCCCCCAACCTCCATCTCCGCCATCATTTCCCGGCGAGCTTCCGTCGCCGCCACCCTTCTCCCTCATCCCGGCCGATTATCCCCTACGACCTCCGTAAACCGCCACCACCGCGTTTCGCCGCCTCCCCATCACCGCCCAAATCCCGCGCCGCTCCATCGACACCCCCACGGCGGCAGACGCGCAGCCTCGCCGCTCGCCTCCACGCGCCTCGAACGTCTCCGCGCTTCCCCGCGCTGCGAGGATCGCCGCTTGGCCCTCCCTTTTCTCGACTCGCAGCCCGGCGACTCCACCTCCGCGCCGGAATCGCCATCGTCTTCCCTGCAATCGCCGCGCGCGCCCCGGCCGCCCGCCCCGATCGCCTCGCGCGAAACCCTAATCTGAGAAGGTGAGGAATGAACGATTCTCGCTGAGTCAACTCGGGCCGGATCGTCCCACCCCGGGTCACTCCCAACCGCACCACCGCTGGTCCGAGCCAGCTCGACCCGCCCGAGCCGCCCGAGCCTATTGCGACGGCCCGACTCGGCTCGAGCCGCCCGCCCAGATCGGCCCGCCCCGGACGGCCAAGCCGCCGGTGATTGGGCCAGCCGACTCGGCCCGACCACACGCCACGCCCGGGCCGCTCGCCTTCTCGCGCGGCCCGGAGCGCCCTGAGTCAGCCCGCTGAGTCGCGACTGGGTCCGGCCGCCCTAAGCCTCGATCAACCTCGCTGGGTCGGATCGGACCGCCCGACCTGCACGGTCCCTCGCACTCGATTGGTCCAGCCGGCCAACCGGTCCCAGACCGGCCCGCAGCCCAGTGCCGGTCCAGGTCGCCTGAGACCAGCCTCGACCGGTCCAGACTCGCCTCGACCGGGTCCAGACGCCTGCACCGGCCCTAGTACCGCCTGCACGGGTCCAAACCGGCCCAAACCGGTCCCAGACCGGTCCCCGATCACCCCGATCGGCTCCCGACCGCTTCCTGTCCCCCGACTCATCCCGGACGCCGCCTCCCGTCACCCGTGTTCGTTGCGCTCGCCCGCCGCCCCGACTCATCATCACTCCGCCTCCCGCCGATCGCTCCCTCGCGTTCCATCGCCGACTCGCCCGGTGTCCGTGCGCCGCCGCGTCCAACGACCTCCCCGCTCGACCGACTGGCTCGCGCCCGCAGGTTAGCTTCGACCCTCTTTCTGCAAGTTACTTTTCGAATCATTTCCTTTACTTGTCTCCACCGCCGTCTGACGACGTAGATAGGATAGAGCGGATATAGGATCGAGATCTCTCTCGCGTACGTCGAGTCCAAGCATCGAGCGTGAGCTGCAGCCTTCCGGCTACTCCCACGACTGAGCGACCTCCACGCCTCGGGACGTGGATCGAGAGGATCTCACCCTACTCATCATCGCGAGTTTCCCCCTGTCACCCGAGTCGACTCCGCTGATCGGCACGCCCGCCTCGTGCTTAGGTTTGGGTTAGGTCTCATACTTAGGGTCTAGGGATTTGCTTATCCATAGGTTAGGGTTGACTGCTACCTCCGGCCAACCTCAGCCCCATTGATCGTGCACGAGGGTTTTCACCACCGCGTCCCCGCATCAAATTGGTATCGAGCGGCCGTTGGGTTCTCGCCCAACCCGGTCCCTTGAGGACGCTCACTTGAGCCTCCGTAGCGTAGTTAGGACATCATCTAGGTCATTGCATCATATAGGCACCCCTAGGTTATCATCATGGCATTCGAGACACGCTCCGCCGGAGCTAGAGGAGGATCCCCATCTTCACGGCATTTGTGCGATGCCTCTGAGCCACCTCCCCCGCGGTTTCACGAACCCCGACGGCTCGTGAGCCCATATGGTGATCATTACGATCACCACTACCCCGACTACTATGATTGTCGAGATGATCCTAGTCGCCGAGGCGACCCACGTCACGACGATGGTCGCGACCGAGTGTACCATCGCTGGCCCCTGATGCTTATGGTCGCTACAGACAGGCCTACCCCGCTCATTTGGATGATCGAGCCCGTTCGCCGCTGCTACCACTATCCACACGGCTCACCACACCGCCCTCGTTAGTCGGCCCCTCTAGAGTTTCACGAGCCCCGGCGGCCCGTGAACCCCCGGTAGTGATCGTTACGATCACCGCTACCCCGACTACCACTATTTTTCTCGGATGAGCCTAGTCGCCGAGGTGCCCCACGCCACGACGATGGACGCGACCGAGTGGACAGATGCTCAGCCCCAGGGATACATATGACCGCCGCGGACAGGCCTATCGAGCTCATTTGGACGACCCACCCCATCCGCCACCGCCACGACCGCGCTATGACGACCACCGACACCACGATGGTGATCGGGGTCAGGATCAGCGACACTACTCGAGATATAGAGGTGACCCTCCCCGACGAGACGATCTCGACGGCGAGTTGCCCGTCGGCCGCGGGATCGCGATGCTTATCATCGCGACTATCCGCGTGCGCGAGACTACACTCGCGCACCCGAGACGCACGTTATGATCGTTATCACGATCATGAGCGTTATCCCGATCCTAGGCGTTACCGGAGTCCTCCCCCACGCGACATTGGTGATGACTACCGCGCGAGACCGATCACGACGATCGGGATAGGCGACACGAGGATCATAGTGCCCGCATACTGAAAGGTATGCGCGCCGTTGATCTAGTCTTTTATGGCTCTCGAGGGCCTAGAGACTATATCGATTGGGAGTCCGCTATGAACTCCTACTTTCGATACTATCGCATGGATGACGACCTCTGCGTTGAGTACGCCGAGACGAGACTTGGCGGACACGCCAAGATCTTTTGGGAGGATGAGCGTCATGCGGCTTATCGACGAGGACAGCCCATCACTTCATGGATAGATATGGCTCAACGCTTGAGGAACAAGTATGTTCCTCGAGAGTATGAGTCCACGTCATTCCCCAGACAGGGCACGATGCCTGTCCGGGAGCACATGGAGCATATGGTGCGACCCACCGATGAATCTACTGCAACCGATTCCATGCATCCTCCTCTTCAATTTCTCGTCGACGAAGAAGCCTGAGGCACCTCACTTGCGTGTAAGAATAGGAAGAACCTCATGTTCTTGAGAATCAGAAGTTTTGAAGAGAGAAGGAGAGAGAGACATAGAGAAGAGAGAGTGAGAACTTTTCATAATAGAAATGTAAATCTAGAAAATTTCATTTCCTCACTGTTGTTACAACATTAGGGGTTTATATAGATATTAGAATGGCCGGAGAGGACCGTTAGAACAATTGTGGGAAATCCGTGCATTTAATCAAATGGGCGGCAGAGTTTGCACTAGAGTTCGCTGATTAGTCCAAGTCTCGCGGCACTAGAGTTTGCACTATGAAGATTGAAGCTCCCTCTGCCATCCTCAACATGAGAAAGTTTTCCTTTAAATGAAGCTTTCATGTGAGAGATTTAATCACATATAATGACTCCAACTTGGACCAAAATCCAACTACAGTTTTCTCTTGAGCGACCTCTCTTAACACCCTATTGGATAAGCACAGCTGAATAATCGAAAGTACCTTTTGATCGTGTTCTTGTTTTTCCTCAAATGACATAGTCTTGGTCATATTCTCAATCCCCAAGAGTGCCTTTTGAAAGCCTTGATGAGTCAATATAGACTTCATTTTAATTCTCCATAGGCTAAAGCTCATGTTGCCATCAAACTTCTCAATATCAAACTTGGTAGCTTGAGCCTTCCTTCACAAGGGCTCCTTAAGGGGAATCAAAGGGGTCCGTGTAGAGGAGTTCTGCATGAAAGTAATTTTTCATCATGCGAGAGGAAGAGGGAAGTTTGAGAAAGGAAGAGATGAAGAGAGGAATAGAGGGGGTAAAAATTTCTCCCCCTCATGCATGCATGCACGCGCATGCAAGAAGACGAGAGAGAGATCAGGGGGAGAGAGGAGAGGATAGAAGAATTTTCTTCCATCCTCTTTGCCTTAAGATACCCTTTAAGGAAGCAACCCAAGAGCATCCTAAGGGAGTCGAACCCTTGTGAAGGAAGGCTAAAGCTACTTGAATAGTTGGAGAAAAAAGAGGGGGCAACATAGCATCTTTGACAGAAGCTTTGTGAAGAGGTGAAGCCAAGTGTGGCTCTTCTTGTTGCTTAGTCCCTTTGGTGAACTTGTTCTCTTTCCTTTGTTTATCCTAGCTCTGTTGGACTTCTATTGTGAAAATTTGCCATCCCATTTAAGAAGGTTATTTTTTTCTAATTTTTTGGAGGGTTTCATCTAATCTCATCCCTAGACTCTTGGTGGATACTTGCACTTAGTTGAAGACATATTTTAGACTCCTTTATTGAAAAGATCCCCAACATATATTAATAGGTCAAGTTAGTCAGATCAAATTGCAAACACAAGCTTTTGATCTGATTTGCTCATCTCGTGGTTAGTGACCTCACTTCACCACCGTCCTTCAATACATTGCCACTCATCCCATCTCTCATGAGAAAAATTCCAACGCTCCGCATGCCGCTCCCTATTTCCCTGTGGGTCAACCTGCCTTTTTGAAGTCCTTGAGCCCTATCATTGATCTATGCACACTCCAAGTAGGTCACTTGTCCCTAATCCCACGTGATTTTGCAAGGTGAAGAACAAGTACACCTTGAATTGACTTCTAGGTGAACTCCCTAGATACATTTTGTCTAGGACTGATTGAGGAAATAATCTCCCCTTTACCCTTTATGGGTGAGTACACAAATTATAGAAGTAAAAGGAATTCAAAATAACTCTTGCAAAACAATTAAAAATAGATAATCTAAACTGAAATTTAAGAAAACTATAAGGAACAAATTTTTGAAAGAAAAACTCCATGAAGAATTTCTTTGACTTTTGCTTTTGATTTTGACTTCTACCTTTGACTTTAATTTCTGCCTTTGACTTTGTTAGTTGATATCTTTGTCTTTGAATGTGTTAGTAATGCAAATATAGACTATATAGTTTGCCTAAAATGATCCTAAATGCATCTAGAATGGTGCTCCTATATATTTCAATTAAGATTGAATGGAGTAATAAATGATGAAAACTTAGCTAGAAAGTAATCACCTTAATTCGTTTTGTCCCTTCCAGGCGATCAGAAAATAACACCTTGATGTAGTATTGTATGAGTTTCTTACTAATCCGTGAAAAAAGCTTCTCAATGGTGTATTGACTCATCAAGTAAATATTAATTAGACCCAAGATTTTGATAGCAATCAGTCCAAGAAGAAAGGCCATAGTATGCTTTTAGGAAGAGTTCAAAAAACCAGATTTATTGAACTCCAAAAATTTTTAGATAAATTTAAAACAGATTTTAAATAAACACAAAACACATCTTCAGTAGAACTAAAAATAAATATTAAATAAACACAATTTTTTTAGATAGAATTAAAATTGATTTTGAATAAATACATAATAGATTTCAAATCAAACTAAAAAATATTTAAATCGCTACAAAATAGATCTTAACTAGAACTAAACACAAATTTTAAATAAATATAAAACAAAGTTTAGATGACCACACAACAGATTTTAAATAGGATTAGATTTTAAACAACTACACAACAGATCTTAAATATAACTGAAAATAGATTTTAAGTGAATATAAACAGATTTTACATAGCAAAGGGAAGAGAGATTTTTGGAGAATAACAATGTATTTTTTTTAAGAAAAAACAACAACAGTTCTAGTAATCAGAAAATAAAATTTTCAAATTCTAAAAACAAATTTATATCAAAAGGGAAATGAGTTTTCGGAGAGTTTTTTTTTAAAATAAAATAAAATCTAAAATTCAGAAAAATGAAAATTTTGAAGTTTTGGGAATGGATTAAAAAACATAAAAAGAGAAAAAATCAAATGCAAAAAATGTCAAAAAATAAAAAATAAAAAATTTAAAAAGGAGATTGAAGCTTTGGAATACAATCAAAAACAAATTTTAAAACTAAAACAACGGAAATCTAATCAAAATTCAAAGGATAGAAAAAGAACAAAGAACCCGCACAAGAAAATTGTATGCTCAAGCAGAGATAGCTGAGACTAACTGGCTCCAGCTGATCGAAAGCAATAGTTGGTCCATTCGCTTTAGCTTAATCAGATTAAAATAAAGAGACGTCAAAAGGTTAAGATCAGAAATCATATGGTCAAGATCAATTTGTCACATAATCAGAGAAATCAAAGATCGTCGCTGTTGAGGGAGAGAGATTGAAGATCATCGCCACTAAGGGAGAGAAAGAGATTACTTCTGGAGTCCTCAAAGAAAGAGCTTCGAAATTCCGATCGAGAGAGCTGGAGAGTTCTTCCTTTTTTGATTGCTGAGAGAGTGTGAGTTAGCGAGGATGATCGAGGAAAAGGGTTAGGTTTTTATCAATTAATTTATATATTTTGGTTTGAAGGTACCTAGAAAAAATAAAATGACCGCTAGAAAGAAGACAGCCATAAAATAAAAAAACATAAAAATAGAAATAACATAAGATTATGGAAGTTTAGGGAAAAGAAGATTATAAAAATAAGATCAAGGAAAATTGTATTGTAATGTGGTTCTAATTTAATTAATATAAATTTGATTGTGTTTTAATTTTTAAAGATAAATTATAAATGTTTTAGAATCCTAATATGTAATGATTAATAGGATGTCATAATACAAAGGCAAAGAAAAAAATAATTTAGAAAGGCTTATCCTAATTTTTTCGATTTCGCCTTGTGCCAATGCCAATGTGCTTCCGCTGCTCAAGTTGTGGGTACTTGTAGTTATGAAGATATAACTTCCTCAAAAAGTTTGGCTAAAATTTAGAATGTTTTCATAAGATATACAAATGTAATATTTCATAAGCATACAAAAGTAATTTAGAAATTATTAAACTCTTACTTATCTAACAGTATGGTGATGGCCAAATACTTCCTTTGACTTTGAATAGTTGAGCCATCTTGCCTCTACCTACAACCATTGACGAAGATATAACTTTATTTTCATGTCATATATAGCTTTACATTTACACATGAATTCAAATCATAGAGATAAAAAAAATATGAATCCATCAAAATCACATTTACTCTATTAGGGCCAATTGAGAGCGGAGATCCCCCTACTTGATGATAGATAGCTGTCACCAAAGAGATTTAGGCCAAATATAGAGATGGCCAAGAAGATAGGCGAGCAACTAGACATGTTCCTAAAGGCCAATTGGTGGCGTTGATAGGGTTGTTGGGCTGTGGTAGCAGCTGAGCAATAAAAAATAGAGAAGCTGCACACAAACAAGTCATTTAGAGGGAAGAAGGGTGACTAGCAAATTTAAAAGTCATGAATTGCAATATAGGTAAGAGGGGATGCAGACCCTATGAAAATAGAGGGGCTGACTAGTAACTGGAGGACAGAAGGATCCCTTGATAACATGCATATTTAAACTTAAATTATTATCTTATTTAACTAATATTTATGCTTATTTTATGTAATTATGATGCATGTTATCATAGTTTTTATGAATTTTCTCCATTGGTATGCTATTTTTCTAAAGTTCATATTTTTGCATTATTTAGGGTTAATTATGTGTTTTATTGATGTTTGATCTTTTGAAAGGTTAAATAATTGGAAATTAACCACTTTCTTTGAGTTATTTTGACTTTATTTAATAATTAAAAGAATTAATTTCAAGAAGAGAGTGATGGGATGATATAAAGTAGAATTTTTAAGGGATTATTTAAGATTATTTTTTAATTCACCCTATTTTTCTTCTTAGAATTTATATTTTTTTAAGGGGGCATGATATTAAAGATGAAGAAATTTGTGATCCAATGGATAAAATTTGAGTCAAAAAGGAGTTATATAAAGAAAGTTATGAATTTTTGAATTTTATGGATTTTATTTTGATTTTTCAGGCATTTTCCGGATTTTCTGGATTTAATTCCTTTTAAAAAGGGAGAAAATCCAAGGATTGTGGCCCACTTAAATTGCCCAATCACAGCCATTGAATCATCCTTCAGCGCATCGGACGGTCCGCAATTTTTGCGATGAAATTTCCTAAAAAAACCCATGTTCTTCCTTTGTAAACCTAACTTTTGATTGAATCGTGAAGAGATTAAGTAATTTTGGAGTAAAATATTAAGTTCTTCATGATTTCCCTGCATTCTAGACTCAATTGGTATCATATTGAGGCATGATTGATCACGAATCATTGCAAGAATCGATCGAAATCTCCCCTTGAACGCCGAACGCACGCTGAAGAAGAAATCGAGAAAATACTCTTCAATCGATGCGAATTGAAGCCAAATCTTTGCGTCAATCGGGTTAGTAGTGTGATTTAATCGTATCCCTTGAAATAATTTTAGTTTAGATTAGATTTAGATAGGTAATTTCATTCTAGAAATCGAATTGTTCTTCATTTTGCCCAAATTTGGGCGCGAAATTTTGTTGATTTTGAAACACGGATTTCTCCTAGTCTTAAGTCCAAATCATTTGATTTTAGTTTCATTAGATTCCTTGTTTCATAAGCTTTCCTTAATAGCTCAATCGTAAAATTTCATCACCGTTTGACCCTTCAATTTAACGTTTTACCATCGACTGTTTATTTTCAATCTGAATTTGGGGGTTGAATTGTGGGAGCAACTACTCTCAAAATATAAGGTGAAATTTGACGATTTTGGTCTTTTTAGAATCCTTTAATTGTTATATTTCTATGAATATATTAATCTCTTGATTTGGATATCATTTGTTCAGTCAATTTGATGATTGAACTGAAGTGTTCATTTAGGGATTTTTCTAATCTTTAATTTTCAATAAATAATAATAAATCTAATTCTTCTGTAAAAATCACGAATTATATATAAAAAATTTAAAATTTCTCTCTAGTTTATGAATATATAATTTTCGTAATATTTTACGTTCATTTGATGAGTCAATTTGATGATTTAAAGCGAAGTATTTATTTCGGGATTTTTCTAATGTTTGATTTTCAATAAATCATAATAAATCTAATTCTTCTCGAAAAATCACAAATTATATATAAAAAATTACCATTTTCTCTCTAGTTTTTGAATGTATAATTTTCGTAATATTTTACTCTCTTTTTATTTTCTGATTTTTCAAAAAGTCAACGATTGGTCAAAGTCAACGCTTTGAGCTTGGCTTCTGACTTTTCTTCGTCAAATCATTTTCTAAATTCTTAAAATATCTTCTCTCATATATTTTATCATGTTCATTGATTATATATCACTTTCATTTCTTAAAATTTATATTTAAACCTAAGTTTGACCAAGTCAACCGTTTGATCAAAGTCAACCGTGTTCTTTGTGGATCGACCCAATCTTTAGACTATACTTGATTTCATATTTTTGTATTTGTGAGTTCGGAATTATAAATTTTATTTAAAACGATGTTTGCGTGTTTTCAACGACCGCATAAAACGCTTCGTCATCCCTCCACAATGATAATTGCGAAATATTGGTAGGGTAGAACACTCTCGTTGGGGCAGCATATCAATGGTTGGTGACGACAAGGACTACATGAAAGGTATCATTGCTAGCTAGATCCGTGGGAGGGACACTACAAGGTATGTAGGGCGAAATGGGGGCCTGGCTGAGGTGGTGCCGGCAAGAGATGGTGTCTTTGCAAAGGCCATAGCCCAATATTGTTGCAAAGAGTGAAGCCACAATCAGACAAAGATTGCCACCAGTGGTGGTGCCCTAGGCAATTAACGTGGGAGGAAGGTGAAGAGGAACAGATGAAGATCAAGAAAAAGAAGAAGAAGGGACGATCAACATTAATCCACTCTTAAAATGAATAATCCCAAATTAAAAGTCCACGAGCACTCCCACTATAGTTTTTAAAAAATACAAATAAATGGAAGGCTTGAGGTGATTCGAGTGAAGCCCAATTAAATCTTGTTAATGGGCTACTCTATGATCGCAGCCCTAAGAACGTGTCCCGTACTACCAATCTCATCTCCACGTCTTCTTTGGTGCTGCCATGTCGTCGCCGTCCTGTTTGCGCTGCAACGGCAGCGCCGCTGCGGGCACAAAGCTGTTCCCTGATTTCAGCGCCTTTTGTTTGCCTCTTCCGCCGCGGCACTCCTCGCCCCTCGATCCTCGCCCCTATCTCTCACACGCTCGTGTGATTCTTACCCTTCCCGCCTCACGAAGCCTTGTGCGACCGCTCGACGGACGAAATCACGTCTTCCTCCCCCGAGTTCGCGTGGAATCGGTGGGCCACAGCGATGGAGGTGACGACGGAGGAAAGGGCGATGGACATGGCGGCGGCGATGGTGACCGAGGGCAGGACGGGCCGTTTAACCGTGACGGATGGATCTGCTGGTGGGACGGCCGAGTGAAGACAGATACTCTCTCTTCTGTTTTGCCCCTTGTCGGCCTGTCCCTGTTCCTGCTATCTCAGCTATCAGCGTCCGCCGCGCTCGCCAGAACCTATGGCAACGACGCCGCCTTCTCCGTCTGGGAGATTAGAGGGGGCAAACGGAGGCGACTAGTGCCGGGTCCTGACGGGCATGATCTTGTCGCGGTCGACAGCTGTCTCAGAGAGGGGGGTGACCGTGTCGATGAGCTGTTCTTCCGGCTGGAGTGGCTCCTGAGTCAGGCCAAGGACGGGGTTGTAAGGATGATGCTTCCGGACGGCTACCCGGCCAGTGTCACCTCCGATTATCTCGAGTACTCTCTCTGGAGGAGCGTCCAGGGCATTGCCAGTCAAGTCAGCGGCGTTCTCTCCACTCAGGTGCGCATGCCCGGACAAACTGGGGATTTCGGAAATGTGCATTCTTTCTTTCTTTCTTTCTTTGAGCATTTCCCGCAAGAAAGATTCATCGCTGTTATGATTTGTAAAGAGGATGGGTGGAATCAGATTTCGTCGCTGTTATGATTTGTAAAGAGGATGGGTGGAATCAGATTTCATCGCTGTTCTTGGCGCTCTCAGGCTCTGCTCTACGCCGTGGGTTTGGGGAAGGGGGCGATCCCGACGGCGGCCGCCATGAATTGGGTGCTGAAAGATGGAATCGGATACCTGAGCAAGATCATGCTTTCCAAGTACGGCCGCCACTTCGACGTAAGCCCCAAGGGATGGAGACTTTTCGCCGATCTGCTGGAGAACGCGGCCTACGGATTGGAGATCTTGACGCCGGCTTTCCCTCATCTGTTCGTCCCGATTGGAGCGGCCGCGGGGGCTGGACGCTCGGCCGCTGCTCTGATTCAGGCACGCGCTTCGTCCCCGATACTCCCCCCCCCCTCCCGACAAAATCCCCTTATTTCTGTCTGAGAAACTTATTTATTCATTCATTCAGGCGGCGACAAGGAGCTGTTTCTACGCGGGTTTCGCCGCCGAGAGGAATTTCGCGGAGGTGATAGCCAAGGGGGAGGCGCAGGGAATGGTGAGCAAGTTTGTAGGCATAGCGCTGGGAATATCGCTGGCCAATGCGATCGGCACCTCTACGCCACTCGCTCTCGCCGCCTTTACCGGAGTCACCGCCGTGCACATGTATTCCAACCTCAAGTCCTACCAGTCCATCCAACTCCGAAGCTTGAACCCTTATCGCGCGAGTGAGTTTCATTGCCCCCTCCCTTTTTTTCATGGCGTCGGGATGTTCTTTCTCTCTCTCCCCCCTCCCCCCTTTGTTTGACGCCCAGCAGGTATGCTTTTCAGCGAGTATTTGCTGAGCGGTCAAGTCCCCGGGTTAAGGGAGGTCAACGATGAGGAGCCCTTGTTTACCGAAATTCCCATCGACATAAGAGCTGGGAACACCGTACGTACGCGGGCCTCTTCTGCGTTCTCTTTCCGCGTAAGATCTGGTCTCAGTGTCTCTAGCGCAGGGCCAGCAGCAGGAGAAGGTGCTGTCGCTCGAAGCCAAGGATGCCTCGCTGCAGATCGTGCGGCGTCTCCGGCTCGGAGCCCGACTCAGCGAGATAGTCGAGCGGAAAGACGAGGCCTTGGCTCTGTTTGATCTCTTTAAAGATGAGCACTATCTGCTCGTTGAGGACCGGGGGAGGTTCCACGTAAGTAATGAGAGATTATTGGGCGAGAGAGAGAGAGAGTCAATGAGAGATTAACGTCGGTAATTTTGTCAGGTGGTGCTGAGAGAGGAATCGCGGCCGGAGGACATGCTGAAGTCGCTGTTTCACGTGAGCTATCTTTACTGGCTGGAGAGGAACCTGGGATCGGAGCCGAGAGGGATAGTGGAAGACTGCGGGCGCGCCGGAAGGCTACGGATGTCTCTGGACTACGCGCAGAGGGAGTTTGTTCACGTCCAGGACGACGGCCGGCGGCTCGGATGGGCGATGGAGGGTCTAATTGCAAGGCCGCTGCCCACGCGAATACGCCTAGGCGGCGTTGAATCCTCGCCGTGATCGATGGTGGGGTACCAACGGCGAGAACGAGCTCCCAGGCAGCAGCGAGAGAGACTTGTAGAGGTGGGGTCTTCCGCTTGCTGATGGCAGGATCAGTCCAGTTTCTCGGTGCATGCTTTTTTTTCATCCTATACCGGGAAACTATACCGTGCCCTGCGGCGACGGATCCCAAGAAAGAGGAAGGGAAAGGAAAGGTGGGGGGAGAGGGGGAATGCCTAAAATCCATAATTAACTGCCTACACATAATCCTTGCGTGTCGGTCGCAGATTATTCTGGTCACCGGACGGGTTCAAACTTCTCAAGTTTTTGGGTCCAAGATGGGCTGGTATGCATCGTTTCCTTGACCAACTGCTCTAGTTGCGGATCTCTCTATCAAGATATTTATTGTCTGTCTTCTCCATCAATAATAGGGTTCACCGGTTCCGGTGTCGGTACCGGTTTGTTTTGAGAACCTAAACCTATACCTAACTTCGGTTCGGTATCGGTGACGGTATTGTTCGGTGTCGGTTCGGTTAAACCTATACTTTGGGTGAAACATCATTAGAATTGAATATAAATTATTAAAAATAATTTGTAACATTACTATTCATTTATATATTATATATATAACATATGTTTTATAAACTTTATCCATTAAATATAGTTAGGGAAAAAATAATAATAAAATTTCATGAAATCGTCTCTCTCTCCCTCTCTCTCTCTACCTCTCTCCCTCCCTCTCTCTCTACCTCACTCCCTCTCTCCCCTCTCTCTCCCTCCCTCTCTCTCTCTTGCCCTCTCTCTCCCTCTCTCCCTTGTTCGCTCTCTCTCTCCCTCCCTCGCTCTCTCTCCCTCTCTCTCTCCCTCCCTCTCTCTCTCTTGCCCTCTCTCTCCCTCTCTCCCTTGTTCGCTCTCTCTCTCCCTCCCTCGCTCTCTCTCCCTCTCTGTCTGTCAATCCCTCGCTCTCTCTCTCTCACTCTCCATTCGTCAGTCCCTCCCTCGCTCTCTCTCCCCTCCCTCCCTCCCTCCCTCCCGTTCTCTCTCTCTCTCTCCCTCTCCCTCTGTCCCTCGCTCTCTATGTCTTTGTCTCCCCCCCCGGCGTCCCTCCCTCCCTCCCACGCTCTCTCTCTCCCCCACCCCGGGGTCCCTTCGTCCCTCTCTCTCTCCCCCTCCCACCCTCCTTTCTGCCACCCTTTCTCTCTTGCGAGGCGGAAGAAGAAAACCAATTTTCTTCCGCCATTAAAATTTCTCTCTCTCTCTCTCCCTCGCCCTCCATCCCTCCCTCTCTCTGTGTCTTTGTCCCCCGTCCGTCCCTCCCCCCACGCTCTCTTTCCCCCGGGTCACTTCGTTCATCTCTCTCTCTCCCCTTCCCGCCCTCCCTTCCGCCACCCTCTCTCTCTCGTGGGGCGGAAGAAGAAAAAACAATTTTCTTCTCGCCCTCCCTCTCTCTCTCCCCGTCCCTCTCCCTCCCTCTCTCTGTCTCTGTGTGTGTCTCTCTCCCCTTCCATCCCTCCCTCCCTCGCTCTGTCTCTCTCTCTCTCTCTCTCTCTCCTATCATAGGAGAGAGAAAGTATGGTTCCACCGAAACCCCAAACCGAAACTAACACCGGAAGAAAACCGGACTTCGGTTTCCCAGTTTTTCAACACCGACGGTGTCGGTTTCGGTTCGGTATTCGGTATTTCGGTATCGATATGGAGTTCTCTAATCAATAATGAGTTGATGAGTCAACTCGTTTTAATTAATAAAAAGTCAAAGAATACTTGAGTGCCTTGAATATATGTGACACAAATATCTTATGTCCCTTGAATTTTGTATTATATTTCTTTTAGCATCCATCTTAGTAAAATTTTCAATTTCATTTCAATTAAACTAACTGCTTTATGATATAATTATTATGTTTTTAATTTATATTCATTTCTAGTCAATAGAGATGTCATACAAAAAATTACTTTAATATATTTGACACAAATATGATACGTGCATTACTTTTCATGACTAACTACAATAAATGTCTTACAAAAAAGTAAATTAAATCAATATGTATATCTTTGTAGTCTTTAATTTTTATTCACAATTAATTATCTATAGTAAAATATAGATCAATAAATTAAGGATCAATTTAATCTAATTGATAAGTTGAGTTGCGAACATGTTGGATATCAAGATATACTACATGCCCTAAGAGATATAGAGTGTATGATATCTTTTGTATAGAACCTTGCTGTCATCGGTTGACATGTATCTATAATCCCTCATTCGTGTAAGACTAATGAATAACTTAAGATATTGTTAAGTGTAAAATCCCAATCGATCACTCAAGTTAGTTCTAATGCATGGAGAAAATTGATATGCATACAATTATGATTGTTGAATGCACAAATTCATGTATAAAAAACTATAGTCAACTCTTCGAATTTGGTTTTTATATTTAGAATATTGGCCAATCAAGGTTGAATCCATGTGTTACTATTAGGAACAATCCTAAAAATTAACATCAATATAATCATGTTAAGGTAGATGTTCCTATGTTTCGAGGAAGAATAGATCCCAAAAAATATCTCAATTACGAAATCCTATTGGGATAGTTATTTTGGATGGTATGTGATAACATGCTAGTTCATGCATTTATATCATGTATTATATATATTTATATCTATATATATGATCATAAATCTATGTTATCATGATTTAAAATGATTAAAATGATAACGTTCATGTTAAAAAAGATATTATTGATTTTTATAATTTGATAACAATTTATGAGCATTTAATGACATTTATTCATAAAAAAGATAATCTTCTTTAATTATAAAATAAAATTTCTAATTATTTCTCATTTAAAATGCCTGGTTTGACATGAAAATATTTTTGAATACATGTCGTTATGATTTTTATTAATTAAATTTTTTTCTATAAGGAAGTTGAGATTTTTCTAGACTTTTAGTTTTTTGGGAATTTATAAAGGTTAAAATAAATTTTTGGGCATGGTGAGAAATGATTTTTGAAAATCAAGACAATAAATGTTTTGATATTTTTAATGATTTTTTAACGGTAGTTGATGCAGTGGCCCATGATTGACCACCTCATTTCTTTCTCTTTGTTGACAAAAAAAAAGAAAAAAAAAGAGAATAATCTCTCTCTCCCTCTTTCTCTCTCGTAAGACGGACAAAAATTTCTGCCATGCCTCCCTCTCTGTTCTCTCTCTCCCTCTTCATAAACCCTCTCTCTTCTCCATTGTGCCTCTCTCTCTATTGTGCCATCTCTATCTCTCTCCACGCCCTCTCTTCCTTCCCTCCTTCCCTCTCATGCACATGTTGGAGAATTTTCTCTCCTATTCCTCTCCATCTTTCTTTCTTCCTTCCTTCCTACTCATCTCTCTCATCTTCCTCTCTTTTCTGCTCTACTCTCTCTCTTGCACACAAATCTTTCACATTCTTCTTCATATTTATCATCATCATCCTCTCCTCTCCTTCTTCTACATTCTCTTTCCCGGCTGCACCTCATCTCCCTAGTTTTCTCTCTCGCACCCTTCTCCCCTTCTCCATGGAAGCACCTCTATCTCTAACCTCTCACACACAATGGAAGAAAATTTTTCTTCCATGCAATGTTTCCTTCTCCACCTCTTCATCGTGACATCTCCAGCTCCTCCTCTTCCATCACTAGAGAATTTTTCCTCTTCTCTCTCTCGTGTGCACCCTTGAAAGAGGGTCGTGTGTCTTCTCTATTCTCTCTCCTCCCTCTTTTCTTTCTCACCCATTCACTATTCGCATACCTTCTCTCTATCGCTGTCTCGCGTAGAAGAACTCCTCTTGTGTGTAGAACTTCTTCCGCATAGTAAGAGAAGTTCTTCACCAGAACACTTTTCTCTCTTCTTCTTCCTTTTCTTATTGTCTACTTATTTCTCTCCTTATATTCATCTCTCTGCCATGCGAGTCTTGCCAGGCACATCTACCACATCTTCCTCATCAGTTTTGTCAAGAGAGAGCATAGATTAGTCCTCTCTCTCTTTTGCATTTCTTTCGTGCTCTACCTTTCTCATGCATTGTTGAAATTTTAACTCCAATTGGAGAGAGAGTAAATGCTTTGAGCTTCTTAGGTTTAACCAACACACTTTATTTTTGATGTGAGAGTTTATGATACAACATGAAATTCAAGGAGATTGATGCGGAGAGAGAAAATAAATCAACAATCTAGATTACTCCATATTCAAAGCATGATACAACATAATCTTTATGGAGTTTGGAGTTGAAATTTTGTGTGCATGACCATCATTCCATGATCTGTCTTCATGATGACTGATTATAAATCGGAAGCAAAAAAGTTAGGGTTTTTAGCATTTTGATGAGTACTTCTAGCATTGACTAGTTAGAGGAAAGATAGTATTGATCGATCGTTCATCGTGTACGTCCTCATAGTATTTAATGGATTCCTTTTCTTGTCCACTCATTCCTTGTATAGGATGCAAAATGCCAAGTCTGGGTGTGATGTATGGATTCTCAAACGCGTTTTTGATTGGAGAACATTGCTAGATTGAATTTTAGTCATGAATCTTTAGATTAGAGTTTATTCTTTTCACTGTTTACCATTTCCTCAATATTTTCATCTAAATTTTCATATTTTTAAACCATAAAATACATTTTCAATGTTCGATCAAAGGTTTTTGATCTTCAAAAAGAGTTTGGAAGTGTTTGATCAGTTCCTTGTATTTTGTGTGCGTATCTTTCCCTTACCCATTATCTTTGCTTTTTTAATCTAAAAATATCCAAAGAATTTCTTGATTTCTATCTTTTAACATTCCTTCTTTAGGATTGAACCTTGAATCACCAAAATTCTAAATTTTAAGATCAAATGTAAAGAGTTGAGAATAATTTTTTGATATGTAAATTACACTTCCAATGACGTTGATTTACACTTATCAGTATGAATTCTCTAAAAATAGAAAAACTAGAATTTTATGAAATGAAATATAATGGTCTGGCCAAGATATATTGGAATAATGTAATATGTCTTTTAGAGATTAGGTGCCAAGATCTCATACAAACTTAGAATGAAATGAAGTGCAGATTGAGGGAGAGGTACAATCCGCTTAATTATCAAGATACCTTAGTAGATTAATGGCAAAGAATTCAACAAGGAAACAAGAGCGCGTAGAATTTGTTACTGAATTTGATGAATTAGTAATGGCACGTGGTTTAAAAGAAGATCCTAGTCTCTCTTTGTCTAGGTTTAGAACATGATTAAGACAAGACATTATGAGAGAAATCATTCTTAGGGATATTAAGACCCTAGAAGAATCCTATGAAATAAATTTAGATCTAGAAACTTTCTTAAAAACCAATCCAAGAAGACCTAGTTATCGAGGGCCATACAATAATGTACCCCAAAAAATAATTGCATGAATTATGTCAATTCTAGGTCAAATTATCTCCACCTTGTAATAACCTAATATATCCAAGGTTCCCCATTCCAAGTGTTACAAAAACTAATAACCTATTAAAAGCCCCCTAAGGCTAGATCCAATCCTAACTATCTAAAGTGTTATAATTTCCAACTACAAAGTCACATGAGAACCAATTTTCCCAATAGATCCCTCATTATAGAAGGTTGAAACCCTTGTTATGAAGAAGGTGAAGAATTTCAAGAAAAATCCCCCTATGAAGAAGTTTATAATATTGACCAAGAAATAGAAGATGAAGATGATCCCTTACTGTGAGAGGATATACACAACCCATTATAGGCAGCCCATTTAGGGCATCTCCTTCATTTTGCGAGATTTTCTATTCCAAATCATTAGAATTCAATAGAAACTCTATGGTCCACAACAAGGTTCATGAGATCTCAAATGTAGAGAGAAGAAACACTAAATCTGATGTAGGATATTTTAGAAATACTAATATTCCTACAAATTGGGGAGGATCTATGAATAATATCAGTGAGAATAATGTAGGATAGATACTTTAAAATAAATAGGACTATATGTGGGAAGGATAATAGGAGAATAAATGGATGATAATGGTGATAAAATTATATGTTAGTAGAGAAGAGAGATAGAATGGATGATATTAATGCGATAATAGAGAATATAAATTAGAGGAAGAGTGATATTATTATATTGTATAATATGAGATAGTGGATGAGGGAAGAGAGAAAGGATAATAAGAGAAGCGATAATAGAGAAGGTACGGTGGATAGGATAGGACGGAAATAGGGAAACGGGAATCTCATGTGGACTTACGGATCTTAATATGAACTATCACACGAGTAAAGATTGAGGATGAATACCTGATGAAAAGAAGGAAGAAGCGATGCTCCCGAATCGCTTCACTGAACCGGACGTGAAGTGGAGAAAGACGGCAGAACGGGAGGGAGAAAAGAAAGAGAGATAGAACGTGGAGAGAAGAGTTGCGGAAAGGAGAATGGTGGAGACACGAGGGAAGAACACGAACACAAAAGGGTAAAACGAACCCAGAGGTAACCAAGTTTTCATAAACAACAACTGTCGATTCTTTTACATTCATCCCCTTTTATAGAAATACGGTGTAGAGGGAGAGAGGAATGAAGTCGCGGAATGGTCATCGCGGGAGGTAACCGCAAATAGAAGGAGCGGTTTCAGTTAGTTACGGCAACTCTTCGGGGAAGTTGTTGTCCTCGTCAGGGTGTTGACCATCGATCTACGTGGAGCTCGCGATTTAGTTCTGTGACGAGTCGGAGTTGTGCAGGATGTCCACAACGAGTCGGAGTGCACGGTATGAGATGCGTAGGAGGCGCGCGAATGTCGTAGAAAGCTTCCATTTGAGACGCTTCGTGTTCCGTATTTTGGAGGAGCTACTCTGTGATGCGGCGGTGGAGTCCTTGTTCAGTAGAGAGATGCATCGGTCGCCATGGAGGAGAAGGAGTTACGTGCAGGGAAAGTGGTTTATCGGGGCATTGAAGGAGGGGACGCGTCATGGTGGTAGTCCGCATATGAAAAGTTACGCCATCTCGCTATAGTTCTTCTTTCTTTATTTGTAGATTTCCGACGACCGTTGACTGAGAAATTATCCGGTCTCTCTGGTCGATGATAAGTCTTCTTTTCGAATAGGTAGGAGATGCGGACTTCTTCTCTGTTCTATTGGCGTCGAACTTTCGGAAAGCCTCCTTTACTTTCGTCTTTGTCAAAGCCGAAGTCTTGACTCGCGGGAGGCGAGTTGAACCATCTCCAGCCCTTTGCGATTTTATCACGGATGGTATTCGGTGGCGTCGTTGATATCTGGTTGACCGAGTTCACGACTTTCCAAGGTAAGTTAAATGGAATTCCGGTAGTTCTCTTACTGCTCGGATGGAGAAGCCATGTAAGCTTGAGCTAGAGGAATCCCTCCATGAAGATTTTCGGGCTTTTCCTGCCCCTTTTGTTCAGATTGAACTCTTGATTCTGAATCTTGGTCAAGGAACTGATGGGAAGGTTGAAGATGCTCTGCGAGCTCGAAATTTCATCATTGGAGTTGTTCATTGATTTCCAGTTAGGAGATGATACGATAGAGCTGTTGACTTTGGAGAGATTCTGTGATAAACAGGTTGAAAGATAGATATTTTGTTGACCTCTGTCTATAGTTTGAGAGAGTTGACCATGGAGTGCTTCATGTGCGTTTCAATGCTCCATATTGATCTTGACATGAGATTGATACTGAGATAATTCTCTTTAGGGAAGCTTTTATGCTGAATTTTATTCAGGAGGCATGACTTCAAGTGGAAGGGCTAGCAACATGAGGAAGGTTTTGCCTCTTTGATGGTTGATGAGAATACCCTGATTGAGATTCCACTATGGTGATGTTTCTTAATATGGGTAAAGGCATGATAATACTCATGCAAGGCTTTGACTTGAAGTAAATTAAGAAGGTAAATTCTTCCATTAGATCTCTTCTAAATTCTAACTATAGGTGGTTTCAAAGAAAAGAGGAATATATCACAATGGTGTTCCTACTGATTTTTCTTTTGAGATCACTATTTAAAATGATATAAGGTACCTATGATATAGTGGAGAAGGTTTGGAAAATAAGGAACCTATATCAAAGGGAAAAGGGTGGTTGACTTGGTCCATTCAAGGAATTCTAATTATCTAAGGATAAGGCTAATTTCTTTTGACCAAGTCAATCATTGGATCAGTGTAAAATAAGAGGGTGAGGGAAGGTAATTCCCTTAAGATCTACACTCTCTTTCAATTATTTAGAGAGGTCTTCTTCATCCATTTAATAAATGGATAATTTATCAAGTTGGTGGATAAAGAGGAGGAGGAGGAGGATAGGTTCACTTAGACTCTTGTGTTCATGTAAAATAATTCTCCATCAAAATCCCACTGAAAACTCTAAACTATAAGGCATATTCATGCATCAGTTTATCATGTTTAAGCGCTGATAAAGACTATAAAAATTAGAATGTCTATTTCTATGTGGTTGAATGCGATCAAAATATAATTATCTTATCATTCATCATTTCTTACCGTTTGATTATATTAAGAGACTAATCTAGTTTCACTTATTAGAAGTCAAATGGTTGAATTCTCAAATTTTTATGAGTTAGGTGGATACAAGGACTTGGTGAGGTTTAATGAGAGCATGAATGCAAACTATTTAGAGGGAGAAAAAAAGGGTACTCCACATTTCTAGGAGGTTGGTCAACCTTTTCCACCTTTACAGGAGGTTAATCAAACCTTTCCATCTTTTTAGGAGGATTATTAAGCCTTTCCACCTTTTTAGGAGTGATAGGCGTAAAAATATGGTTGTTGAATGCGCAAATTTATGTATCAAACACATTTATACTCAACTCTTCAAATCTGATTTTTAAATTAGAACAGTGGCGAGTCGAGGTTGAGTCCACAGAGAGGAAGGTTAATGACATTGATTTATCAAAAAAAAATTTATATTTATATGTAATGAATTAATAGAGAAAAGTGGAATAGAGAAAAAAAGAAGAGAGGAGAGAGAATCTCTCTCTCTCCCCCTCCCCACCATTTCTCTCTCTCCCGCGCTCTTCTCTCTCTCAAACTTTCCTTCTCCCTCTTTCTCTCTCTCTCTCCACGCCACCATCGCACGAGAGGGAGAAATCTCTTCTCCCTCTCTCGCGACGTCTCCTCTCCCTCTTTCTCATCTCTCTCATCTCCTCTCCTTTGCGCTCTTCCCTGCTCTCCTAGTTCTCTCTCTCTCTCTCTCTCTCTCTCTCTCTCTCCTCTGCGCTCTTCCCTGCTCTCCCAGTTTTCTCTCTCTCTCTCTCTCTCTCTCTCCTCTGCGCTCTTCCCTGCTCTCCCAGTTTTCTCTCTCTCTCATCTCTCTCTCCTCTGCGCTCTTCCCTACTCTCCTAGTTTTCTCTCTCTCCTCTGCGCTCTTCCCTGCTCTCCCAGTTTTCTCTCTCCCTCTCGAAATTTCCTCTCTCTCCGCAGAACTCCCCTCCGCAAATCTCTCTCTCTCTCTCTCTCGCAATGGAATGAGGAGAAGAGCTCTCCTCATTCTCCTCTCCTTCTCTCGTTTTCTCTTCCCTCTTTTCCTTTCTCTTCTCCTTCTTCTCTCTTCCTTCCCGAATCTCTCTCTCTCTCGCGACGGAAAAAATTCCATCGCGAGGAGAATCGGGAGGAGAGGCACGTGCCTCTTCTCTCCCTCTCTCTCTCTCTCTCTCTCTCTCTCTCTCTCTCTCTCTCTCTCTCTCTCTCTCTCTCTCTCTCTCGGGCGCGCGCACGCGCGCGTGATCCCTCTTGCGACAGAAATTTTTCCGTCACAAGAAGAACTTTATTTTCTCTGCGCTCTCATCTCCTTCTCCCGTTGTCCATCCTCTCTTCCCTTTCTTTCTCTTTCTCTCCCTCTTCTTATTCCTTCTTCCACTCATTTCTCTCTCTCCTCGCATCTTCTCGTGACGGAAATTGTTTCTATCGCGAGGATAAGCATGAGGAGAGCCTCTCCTCTCTCGCGATGGATTTCATTTCTTCATCTCTCTCTTCTATATCCACCACCTTCTCATTACGCGCACGTGTGAGAAAACACGTCCGCGCTCTTTCGCTTCTTCTGCTTCTCGTCACGTTCTGGCTCCTCGTCGTTAGGAGAGAGGAGAGAAAAGGAGGAGAGAGGACAGAGGAGAAAGAAGAGACCCGAGGGGCATTTAACGTTAATTTTTTTATTTTCTTTAGCGCAATTTGACCAACGAGAGGGGGTTGACCGGCACAATATGAGAAGAGATAAGATCAGATCGACGACCAGAAATGCTCCAAATTAAAAGCTTGATATCCAACAATCCTGATGGAGTTACGGGCTGAAATTTTGTGGGCATCATTGTCATTCAAGCTCCAAGAATCTGATGGGGATGATTTAAGTTTTGAAACAAAAAATTAGGGTTATCAATATTTTGTTGTTTGCTTCTAGCATTGGCTAGCCAGAAGGAAAGAAAGCAACGATGGATCATTTTTCATGTGTTGAACATTATTCTCAGTGAGTTTCTTCCTTCTTCTATTCATTCTTTGTGCTAGATGCAAGACGCCAAGTTCGCGCAAAATATTTGGCTCTCGAAGGTATGTTTTAATTAGGGAGCATCATTGGATTGTATTTTCATCACAAATCTTAGACTAGAACTATTTTCTATCCATTTCTTTTATTTTCCTCATCTATTTATCAACATTTTCTCATTTGTAAATCCTACTAATCACTTTTCCACCCTCAATCAAGGGTTTCCAATCTCTGAAAGGAGTTTGGAAGCACTTGTTTGGTTCATTTCATCTCCGTGCTCATTTTCTTTGTTTCATCGATCATTTTCGCTTTCTAAATAAATCAAAAATCAAAAAATATCTTTTTATTTCAATTTCTTAACCTTCCTCCTTGTGGATTCAACCTCGACTTGCCACTATTCTAATTTAAAATTTAGATTTTGAAGAGTTGAGTATAAATTTGTTTGATATGTAAAAGCGCGCATTCGACGACCACATTTTTACGCTTATCACTCAATGAGAATGATGTTCAATACATGAAGAATGATCAATCGTTGCTTTATTTCCTTCTAGCAAGCCAATTCTAGAAGCATACAACAAAATATTCATAACCCTAATTTTTTTGTCTCAGAACTTAAATCAGTCCCAGCAGATTCGTGGAGCTTGAAATGACAGTCATGCCCACAAAACTTCAGCCCTTGACTCCATCAAGATCGTCAGATATCAAGCTTTTACTTTGGACAAATTTGGACCCGTTGATAGTGTTTCTCTCTCCTTAGATCACACCGATCAAAATGCTCTAGTCAAAACTGCTCCGGTCAAACTTAAATTAAATGCCAACTCAGCTCTCTCATCTCTCTTCTCTCTCCTCTCTTGTCTCTCTTCTCTCAAAAAAAAGGGAGATGAGGAGAGAAATTTTTTCTCGTAGGACGGAAGAAAGAGGAAAGCGTGGAAGAAGTGGAGGACGAGGATGACGGAGATGGTGAGGGTGGAAGATTAGGAGGAAAGAAGAGGTAGAAGGAATAGAAGCGAAGGAGATGGGGAAGACGAAAGAGAGGAGAGTGTGTTCTCCTTGCAGTTACCTCGCGACGGAAGTAATTTCCGTCATGAGGAGACGTGAGGAGATAAAGAGAGGAGAGACATATAGGTTTGACCCTCCGTCCCGAGAAGGAGAGGCTCAGGAGAGAGAAAGAGAAGGAGAGGGAGAGGCATCGCAAAAGAGAGAGAGGGGGAGAGAGGTGGAGAAAATTTTCTCCCCCTCACGCGCGTGCGAGGAGACAAGAGAGAGGGGAGTGGGAGTGAAAGAGAGAAGGAAAGAAGGAACGGGGAGAGATGCTTCTCTTCGAGGAGGAGAGAAGGGAGAAGAGAAGAATAGAAATCTCCCCCTCCTCCTCTTACGCACGCACGTGCGCGTGCGAGAGAGAGAGGAAGGGAGCGAGAGGGAAGATGAGAAGAAGAGGAAGAAGAGGGAGGCGAGAAAGAGAGAGAAAACGGGGAGAGAGAGTGAGAGAGAAGAGAGAGATGGAGGAAGAGGGAGAGAAAGGGAGAGAAAGAGAGAGAAAGGGAGAGGAGAGGAAGAGAGACCGCGGAAGAGAGGGAGGAAGGAGAGGAGAGGAGAGGAGGATTTCTCTCGATGGAAACTATAACAAATAGAGAGAAAGATCAGGCGTACAAGAGAGAGAAAGTAACACGATAATGATTAGGGTTCTTTAGCGTGAGATATAGTAGAGAGAGGAGAGAGAAAATAAGAGGAGAAAGAGAGGGAGGTGAATATGGGCCAAGAAGGGCCCGATAAGAAAGGGAAAGGGGCGCTTGGTTCCAACACTCCCCTTCAAGATGGAGCGTGGAGATCAAACATGGCAAGCTTGCCTCCAATAGTCTCATATGTCATCCTAGCAAGCGCCTTTGTAAATATATCAGCTAGTTGATGTGCGGAAGCAACATGAGGTCTACAAATAGTACCATTTAGGACATACTGTCAAATGAAGTGACAGTCGATCTCAATATACTTTGTCCTCGTGTGGAAGGTCTCGTTGCTAGCGATGAAGGTGGCTGCTTCATTCTCGCAATACATCTTCATAGGCGATGGAGGAGAAAAGCTGAGTTCAATAAGAAGGTGATCCAGGACGCGGTTGTGAAAACCCTCGTGCCTGATCAATGGGACAGAGGCTGACTGAAGCTAGTGTGGTCAAACCTAATCTACGGGTAGGCGAGTCCTAGACCCTAAGTATGAGACCTAACCCAAAACTAAGTACAGGCAGGCGTGCCAATCAGCGGAGTCAACTCCGAGTGACCCGGGGAAACTCGCGATGATGGATAGGGTGAGATCCTCTCGGTCCACGTCCAGAGGCGTGGAAGTCGCTCGTCGTGGGGTAGCTCAAAGGCTGCAGCCCACGCCCGGTGCCGGACCTGACGTACGCATCAAAAGTCTCAAACCTATATTCGTACTACCCTACCTACGTCGTCCGACGGCGGCGGAGACGAGTAAAGGAAACGCTTTCGAAAAGTAATTAAACTTTAAAGGAGGGGCCGAAGCTAACCTGCGGGCGTGGTGCCGGTCGGTCGTGATGAGGGAGATCATTCTTACGTGACACGGGCGGTCGGTAGAAGTGGCGCCGAATTGGATGGTGTTGAGGAGGTCGGACGGGGAATCGCGAAGAGGGCGGTGGCACTTGGAGCGATCCGACGATAGGGCACGAGGCAAGCGGGCTCGTCCCGTGGGGAGCGCGACTGGTGCGGAGTGTGGGCGCGCTGGTGCGGACAGGGGGTGGGCGAGGGCGCGGCGAGGGAGTGGTGAACGCTGATGTGTCTTGGGCCAGGTATGAGGGCGTTCTGGACCCGGGGGGCTCGCGGCTTGATCCGAGCAGGGGTACGATCCATTGAGCATGGGAGCGGTATCGGCGGGTGCGTCCAGCCCGATGTGATTGTGGTAGGAGTAGAGGGCGGGCGTGTTTCTGGCGGAGTTGACCGGGGCCCTGGTTTGACTGCAGGTACAACTCAGGTTGGTAGTGTGGGTGCAGCCAGAGCGGGGTTCGGACGCACTCGAGGTGGACGCCTGACGCGACTTGGAGATCCGTTCACTATCGCAACCTGACGTCAGGCCGCGAGGTGAGCCAGGGTGGATGTGGGAAGTCCGTTGGGGCGGCAGATCGTGGTTGGATCCCACTCATCGTAGAGGATCAATGCGGCGTGGGCGGGACGATCCGGAAGTAGCACAGCGCGGGTGGAGAATCAACCGGGGTGCACGGCAGGTAGAATTCCGCTGAACCGCGGAATGGATTCAGCGCGTCGGCTGGAGAATGATGTAGAATATTTTAGAAGATGTATCTAAATCCTACATATGAGGGAGGATCTATGAAATGATATCACTATGAAATGAGGTTATGAAATCAGTGAGAATATAGTGTGATATAATTCAGGAATATAAGATATATGATGATCTCAGTAGAGACGATAAGATGAATAATACGATAAGAGAAGAGAAATGGAGGAAGAGGTTTTAGAAGAGGTAATACAAATGATTAATATATATATAGATATATATTAGAGAATATAAAGATGGAATAAAGAATAGAAGTGATGGAATAGGGCAGATGTGGATGAGGCGGTAATAAGATAAGACAAATAGAAGAAGAAGACCGATAATATCTATTATTCAAATTATTAGAATAAGAGCATTGATTTGAAGAATTCTCGGATAGATGAGATCAGAGAATGCAGAATAAGGGTAGTGGGATGGGCGCTAAGAAGGATAGATAAGAAGAGAAGAATACAGAAGATATTCGGGAATGGATATCTTAAGAAATAGATTAGATAGGAAGAAGTCATCTAATGTGGACTTAGAGATCTTGGATATGAACTATTCTCACAAAAGAAAGAGAGGACGGTTACCTAGAAATGAATGGAACACGATGCCACCGGATTCCACGGAACAGCCCAGTTGTCGTTTTCTTCCGACCATTTAAGTGTGTGAAAGAGGACAGAAAGGAGGGAGAAAAGGAAAGGGAGGTAGAATCGGAGATGAGAGAAGGTGGGAGAGGCACAAGGAAGACGATGAACACAAAGGGTAAAAAATGTAACCGGTAACCAAACTTCTTTATCAAAAACAACATGCTTTGTTCTCTTACAATTTGCCATTTTATAGGATCAAGAAAAGAGGAGATACGGTAAAAATGTCGCTTCGCGTCCGCTAAGTGTCCGTTGACTATTTGACTAGTCTTGGCGTCCTTTAGTATTCAATCGGGGAGTAGATGCGAATACGGTAATCCTTCAGAATTAGTCTCATCCGATGATAGTTCGTTGGTGAGGTTGTTAGGTAGCTGTGGTGACGTGGAACAAGTCTCCTGGGCGGTAAGTGGACTTGGTCTTGGACGTTGGGTGTTGGTCGAACTCATCAATTTATCGCCGCTTTCTCCGTCATTTTCATCGTTGGCTTCGGATTAAGATTCGTCGGATTTGTCGTCTTCTTGATTATCGCTGGACGTCGCTAGTTTCTTCTCATACGGGACTGTAGTCTCTTAGACGCTTTTCCGATAGTGGTAACGTCTTTAGTCCTGTGGAAGGCGGCAACTCTTTGAGATCGACGAATCCGTCGCTGTTGACTTCCGCTTCGGTTATCGTTTATTTGTTCTCTGAGTCTAGCATGGTTCGAGAGTCGGAGAGCGTGCGCACGATCTCTGCCAAATTGGACAACGAGATGCTTCCGTTGGCATCGAACTTCTGGGAATTTTCTCTACCTCCGCCACTGCGATCGCGACACTTCCTGTCACGAAACCTCCCGCGAGTTTGCAAGTCGCGGAGGTAATTGAAAGCTTCTTCATCTCTCCTTGTGCTGACAGTAACCGATGAAGGAGATGTAGACTATCCTTGGTGGTAGGAGGATCTCGACAATTATGCGCACGTCCTCTTCGGAGCTGTCATCTTCAATAATCGCAAGAGCTTCATCTTCATGGGATACACCTTTCGTTGGATTCTTTTGCCCTCTTCACCGTTTCCGCCTCTGTAGGAGAGTTGACCGTGGGATGAACTCCAATCTCATGAGAGATTTTGACGGTCGTTTGGTTGCATAGATAATTAATTGGTAAACAGAGATAGTCCAGGTTAAGTCTTGACTCTATTCAGATCGTGGATATTGTATCCTCCTTAAGGAGTAGAGATGTTGATTACGGGGGAGGAAGTACTCATTGTTTGAACTTCCTTGAGGTTTCTTCATAATTTGGTTTCCTATGTCTTTCTTTTCTCAGGATATCCGAGGAAGAGGATGTGAGAACTCACTGACCCTTTTAGATGATCTTGGAAGTCCCAAGTAGTTAAGAGGATGGATCTAGTCTCATGATTATTTCCTTCAATGATAGCTTGTTGCTGGTCTCACATGGCAAGGTGCTGATCCAAGCTGAGACTTCTTTATCTTCTTCTTCTCATATTTCAGTTTAGGTCTTCTTGAACTTAAGAAACCGTGAAGATCTTTGAGGTACTTGTCTTCCTTGCTGAATATCAACATTAAGTCTTGTCTTGAGGTAGAATCCATAGATATTAATTTCACTGAGATCTCCCTATAATTCTAACTATAGGTGGTTGTCAAAGAAAGAAGTGAATGTAATTCAAAGAGGTTTCCTACTGATTTTCCTTTGAGATCAATAATTAAAATTATGTAAGGTACCTAAGATATGGTAGATGTGGTTTGGAAAATTAGGAACCTATATCAAAGGTAAAAGGTGGTTGACTTGGTCCATTTAAGGGGTTCTAATTATCTAACGATAAGACTAATTTCTTTTGACCTAGTCAATCTTTAGATCATTGTAAAATAGAGGAAGGAGGGAAGATAATTCCCTTAAGATCTACACTCTCTTTATTTATTTAGAGAGGTCTTCTTCATCCATTTAAGGAATGGATAATTTCTAAGGTTGGTGGATAAGGAGGAGGAGGAGGAGGAGGCTAGGTTTCAGTTAGAACCCTTGTGTTCATGTTTCAAAATAATTCTCCATCAGAGAAGGTCAGCAAGGTAGGGGATGGGAGGCAACTTAGCGGTAGAGGGGAATTAGGAGATTTTTGGGATGCTGCTGATTTCGAAAAGGTGTGAATTCGGAATCCCAAATTCGGGAGTTCGGGGACCCGCGAATCCAAAACTTCGTGAATTTGGTGAAGTGTGCGAGGAAGAGTTCCGGAAAGACGAGAAGAATTCTGACTGGGCAGTGGGGTGTTGAGGGAATCGGAAGGTTAGGCTGCTGGAGAGGACGCGGCCGGACAGCGAGAATAAGAGAGAGAGAGAGGGGGGGAGGGGAGTTCCAAAGAACTTTTACGGTGGCCTCGCGGAAGGTGAAAATGTGTTGGATGCGACCCCCGTGAATGCGTGCGGAAATCACGAGGTGAAATTGCGAGATGAATTCTGCAAGAAGATGACAGGGCGGTCGGCGAGGGTGATCAGGGGTAAGGCGAATTCGTGAGGATGATGGTGAGTTCGGGAGAGGCCAGGCGATGAGTTGGGAGTGATGATTCGGCTTGACGAGGGAGTCGGCAGTTGATTGACTTCCGGCTGGCAAAGGCAAGAATTCGGATAGAGGGGGTAATGGGGAGGACGTTGGCGGGCGACGGGTGAAATTGGTCCGGGCAATGGGGAGGGTGGACGGGGAGGAACGACAGAGTGGATTTTTCTGTAGGACGGGAGTTAGAACGGCTGACGGTAGAGCGAATTCGGTGAGGGAGAAGGAGATAGTTGATAGAGGCAGGTGAGTGGGTAGAGGGGAGGGGAGAAATTCGAGGGATTCGTGGGGAGAAATGGGGACTCACGAACAAGGAATGAGGGGAGGGAAGAGATGGATGATTGGGCGGATGGGTCCCGACCGTGAATTCAGGGATGGGGGGGGGGGGGAGGAGGAAGATCGTCGCACGGGAAGGAGCGGCGATTGGGAAAGAGAACTGGATGAATCGGGAGGTCGCGGTGGGAGGGAGAGAGGAGGTTCAGTCGGAGGGCAAAGAGGAATCCAAGAATCGTGGGGAGGGGAAAGAGGTCTCAGCAACGGTGATGCGCAACAGGGAGGGTGGACGTTGGAGGGGATTTGCACGGAACGGAAGCGGGAGGAGGAGGACGTGGGGGATGGCCAGAGATGGAGGGAGCTTGGTAGTGGAGCGTGGAGGGGATGACGGTGAAGGGATGAGGAGCAGGAGGAGGGGATGGCAGCACGTCGGTCCAGAGGCGGCAGCGGCGGCGGCAGCTTGAGGACGGCGGCGTCGCAATGACAGCAGAGAAGAACATGTGGCTGGGGCAAGGAGTGGCGGCGGTTGTCGCGGCGGCGGCGGCGACGACGATGGCCGCGCCAGTTGGACTCCTTCCTCGGCCTTCCTTGAGCAGCCACTTGATAGGGAGAGCACTCCTTTCTTTCTTCAAATGATGGCTAGGGTTTTTGGGGGGGGTCCCGCCCCCTCTTATAGAGCCCATAAGGGGCCGAGAGGGGAGAGGGCCCACTTGAGGCCCACAACCCACACCTAACATGCTCATAGAAAGAATTAGGTTCACAAAGAAGGATGGGCTTCACAAATGGGATCCCGAAAAGGGAAGAACCAACCCGGAAGCCTAAAAGGGAGAGAAGAAATAAACGAGGACCCGCTTAAACGCATGCGGGTCAAAAAATCATAATAAAGAAGTAAAGATAAGCGGATAGATCTGCGCGCGCAAAAGGGCTCCTTCAGCGCCATGGTATTGTGTCTTGGTGGTGATGGGGGTCGTACGCCACTAGAAGGGACCTTAGCCAAAGCATCTTTGACGTCGTATTAGCCATAGCCCTATACTCCGACTTGGCGCTTGAGCGAGAAACAACATATTGTTTTTGTGATCTCCAAGTAACAAGATTTCCCCCAACATAAGTGACATATCCACAATGAGACTTACGGTCGGCTTTATCTCCCGCATATCCTTGCATCAGAGTAGGCCTCAACACGCAGATGTCCATGCCTTAGGTATAATAGGCCTTTCTCGGGGGCTCGCTTAATGTAGGCAAGGACATGATATACACCATCAAGGTGTACCACTCGAGGAGCTTGCATGAACTTGCTCAAGACACTCACTGCATAGGCAATATCATGACGTGTCACTGTTAGGTAGATGAGCTTACCAACCAGATGATGACTTTTCAGTTTTCAAGCCGAATTTCGATGCGTGCTTAGAGCACTTAACGATAATCCTCGACGTTTGCGTTAAGAAACACCTAGTCCTTAGTTGGGAGAAGTCACACTTCATGGTAAGAGAAGGTATAGTACTTGGGCGTTTAGTCTCAAGCAAAGGTTTGGAAGTGGACAATGCCAAGGTCGAGGTGATCCAAGACCTTGCACTCCCTAAGTCGATAAGGGAACTTAGGAGTTTCCTTGGGCATGTCGGTTTCTATCGTCGCTTTATTCAAGTTTTTGCTAAAGTTTCAAAACCACTGACTTCTCTTTTATGCAAAGGAAAAAGATTTTATCATTGAGGAAGAATGGGAAGCATGCCTTTATGCAGTTGAAGCGATCATTAGTGGAAGCACCTATCTTACAAAGTCCTAATTGGGACTTTCCTTTTGATTATGTGTGACGCTTCAGATTTTTGCAGGGGCGTGGTTTTGGGGCAAAGGATCGACAAGAAACCAATTGCCATATGTTACACAAGCAATACGCTAGCCGACGCTCAACTTAACTATACTACGACGGAGAAGGAGTTGTTAGCGGTTGTCTTTGCTTTGGAGAAGTTTAGGCCGTATGTCTCGGGCAGAAAGATCATTGTGTACATGGATCACGCCGCATTGAAGTACTTGCTGTCCAAGAAAGAGGCTAAACCGCGACTGATTCGATGGGTTCTCCTTCTTCAAGAATTCAATTTGGAGATCAAAGACAAGAAGGGGAGTGAGAAATCAGTGTTTGATCATCTTTCTTGACTTCATACCACATCTTCAGGTGAGATTTGTGACACATTCCCCAATGAGCAGCTTCTCGCCGTTGTGACTAAGGTACCTTGGTTTGCGCATATTGTTAATTACTTAGTCACAAAATCTGTCCCCGAGTATTGGAACACGCATCAAAAGAAAAAAAATTTCCTATGATATTCGATATTATTTTTGGAAAGAACCCCAATTGTTCCATGTAGGGGCTGATCAGATTATTCGGCGATGCGTTCCGGAGGAGGAGCAAGAGCATATTCTATCAATGTGTTACTCATCTTTCTGTGGAGGACATTTTGCGTCGAGAAAGACTGGAGCTACAAAGTGGCTTCTATTGGCCAACTCTATTCAAGGATGCGATCAAGTATTGCAAGGAATGTCTAAAGTGCCAATCCGCATTGAACATCTCAAAGCGAGATGAAATGCCCTTGCAAACCATCCTTGAGGTAGAAATTTTTAATCTTTGGGGAATTGACTTTATGGGACCATTTCCACTGTCGGAGGGAAAAGAGTAGATTCTTGTAGCGGTGGTGGTGGCGTACGACCCCCGTCGCCACCAAGACACGATACCACGGCGCTGGAGGAGCCCTTTTGCGCGCTCGGATTTATCCGCTTATCTTTATTTCTTTATTATGAACTTTTGACCCACACGTGTTTAAGCGGGTCCTCGTTTATTTTCCTCTCCCTTTTAGGTTTCCGAGTGGGTTCTTCCCTTTTCGGGATCCCATTCGTGGAGCCCTTTCTCTTTGTGAACCTTTATTTTCTATGAGTAGTTTGGGTTTTGGGTTGTGGGCCTCAAGTGGGCCCTTTCCCCTCTCGGCCCATTATGGGCTCTATACGAGGGGAAGGGACCCCCCCCACAAACCCTAGCCATCATTTGAAGAAAGAAATGAGTGATCTCCCTCTCAAGTGGTTGCTCAAGGAAGACCGAGGAAGGAGTCCAACCGCCGCCGCACGCCTCCGTGCCGCCGAGACGACCGCCGCCACTCCTTGCCCCGGCACGGTTCTTCTCCACTGTCATCGCGACGCCGCCGTCCTCAAGCCGCCGCCGCCGCCATCATCTCCATCTTCTCCTCCACATCCATCTCCATCTCCGGCCATCCTCCATCTTCCTCCTCCCCGCGCCACATCTGCAGTTCCTCCACCTTCTCCACAGTCATCTTCTCCGGCAACACCCCTTTCCCCCACGATTTTCTCCGTCGCCAGATCTACCTCCTCGTCCACCTCTGCCCACCCCTGCAATTCTGTCCTCACCGTCGTACCCCATCTTCTTCCTCCCCCTCCTGCTCATCATTCCACCCTTCCCCTCCCCGATTTTCCACCTACCGAGTCTCCCCCGACAATCCCGATCCTTTCACTCTCCCCATTTCCCCACCATCGGAGAACCCCCCATCCTCACTTCCTGTCCGCATCTCCAGCAACCCCCCTTCCCCACGATTCCCGTCATTGCCGAACAATCCACCTTCTCGGCATCACCCCTCCCCCCCCTCAATTTTCTTCTCCCATTCCCCAACCCCGCACATCCGTGTCCTTTCTCCTCCCACATTCCCCTGCCACAATTTCCGAATTCTCCTCCTACCTTCCGCGGGTTCGACAACCCCTTCCCCCCATCCCCAAACGCCCCAGCGACGCCCACAACCTCCGCGCATTCCGCGAATTCTCCTTCCCCACCCACGCGCGCATCAATCCAACCGACCCCCCTCCACCAACTGCCTCCCTCATCGTCCACCTCCCAACACCCCCTCCCTGAGGTTTGCCCTTTCCCCTACCCAAATTCCCGTGAAACTCGTCTCCCTGCACACTCCACCCATTGTGCCACCATCTCCCAATTCCCCAGCCGAACCGCCCGTCTTCCCCGTTTCGTCTCTTCCCCTCCCGATTTTCCGAACTCAACGAATTCCCTCCCGATTTCTGAATTCAGCGAATTTCCGGAAATTCGCCACTGAATTTCCCCCCCACGCTTCCAAATTCCGTCGCCCACCTCTCCTGCGTTCTCACGACCCTCTTCGAGCTCCACCCTGAATTTCCGCTCTCCCTCCCGTCGCCAACATCTCATCCCGACACCCTGACGCGACTTCAATTTCCCACACTCCCTTGCGGAATTCAGATCTACGCCCACCGAACTTTCCCATCGCTCTTCCTCTCCTCCATCTGAATTCGCATACAATCTCCCAACGCCCAGCTTCCTCCCCTATTCCGAGTTGTGTCACCCTTGCCCTCACCTCCCCGAATCCTACCATCCCTGTTCTTTCCCCTTCCCCTCCAGACGGAAATCAATTCCGACTCTGACAGAAGGTCAAAACGCGGAATTCAATCCGCCAAACAACACTCCGCCTCTCCCCTTCCGCGGAATTTCACTCCTCCACGGAATTCAAGCTACCGTGGCATCCATCCTGCCGCAATGTCAATTAAATTCCCTGTCATCGCCCGAATTCAGCTGTGCTCGTCGATCTCGCGCTTGTGTCTGGAAGCCGTCCGTGCGCCCGCCTGACCGTTGCCTCCCGGGGGTGCTCCGTCCGCGAATCTTTCCGGGTGCCCCGTCCACGCGGCTGACTTTCCTCCCGTGCAACCGGCCAGCTGCCGCTCGATCCGTGCTTGAACTTCGTGGCTCGCCCCTGCGCGACGACCTTCTCCGTGGTAAGGCGCGGTCAACACGTAGTCAACGCATCCAGGAATATGCGTCAGACATCGCCCCAAATTACCCACCATTTGATTGTGAGATCCTGCCCTCCCCCTACGGCCTGGCGCGCCCCCTCAAGCCCACCGGGCACGACCTCACCTGCCCACATCTACAGCTCGCGCCTGCACCTGCAGCCCGCTCCCGTGCCTGCTGACCACACCGATACCCGCTGTACGCGGCTGAACTCCTTCCTCGCACAGCCCCGCTGTCCTCGGCCCACTGTAACCCCACCGACCAACACTGCCAAGCCATCATCTCCCCTTCCCGGTCGACACTGTCGAGCCGGCTCTCCACTACGCCACGACCCACCGGGCATCCCGCCCCGCAGGTTAGCTTCAACCCCTCATTTTAAAGTTCGATTACTTTTCGAAGCGTCTCCTTTTACTCATCTCCACCGCCGTCGGACGACGTAGATAAGATAGTACGATTATAGGTTCGAGACGTCTGACGCGTACGTTAGGTCCAACACTGAGCGTGGGCTGCAGCCTCCCGGCTACTCCACGACGAGCGACTTCCACACCTCCGAACTTAGATCGAGAGGATCTCACCCTATCCATCATCGCGAGTTTCCCCGGGTCACCCAGAGTCAACTCCGCTGATCGGCACGCGTGCCCGTACTTAGGTTTTGGTTAGGTATCATACTTAGGGTCTAGGACTCGCCTACGCGTAGATTAGGTGTGACCACACTATCCTAAGTCATCCTCAGATTCATTGATCAGGCATGAGGGTTTTCACAACTGTCGTCCTGCATCAGGTGGACTATGTGTCCAAATGGGTTGAGGCAATACCGACGAGGACAAAGGATCATCGAGTAGTTAATAAGTTTATTGTTAACAATATCTTTTCTCGATTCGGTTGTCCTAGAGCTATTATTAGTAATGGTGGATCTCATTTTACTAACTCTCATTTCAGGAGTTTACTTAAGAAATATGGAGTTCACCATCGCGTCACAACCCTGTTTCACCCCCAAGCGAATGGCCAAGTAGAACTCAGCAATAGAGAAGTCAAGAACATCTTGAAGAAGATCATTCGCACGGATAGAAGAGATTGGGCAGCGAAGCTACCCGATGCTCTATGGGCCTACCGCACCGCATTCAAGACACCCATCGGGATGTCTCCTTTTAGGCTCATTTATGGCAAACCTTGCCACCTCCCTGTCGAGTTAGAGCATAGATCATATTGGGCTATTAAAAAGCTCAATCTATCTCTTGATCAAGCTGGAAAAGAAAGACTTCTACAACTTCAAGAGCTCCAAGAATTACGGAATGAGTTGTATCAAAAGTGCCGAGATTTATAAGGCCAAAAATAAAGCCTTTCATGACAAGCATATTAATAGGAAACCTTTTCATGTTCATGACAAGGTATGGCTTAAACTCTCATCTTAAACTCTTTCCAGGGAAGTTTTGCTCTTGGTGGGATGGTCCATATGAGGTCTTTGAAGTGTTTGATAATGGATCGGTCTTGATTTTAGATCCCAAGACCAAAAATTCCTTCAAGGTAAATGGACATAGGTTGAAGCCATATATTGGTGAAGAAGGACCACCACTTCCCCATAGTGAAGAGCTGCAACTTCTTGAGACATCAGCCACTAATTAGTCGCTAGAGTGAGTGCAGTCTAGCTAAAGACGGAAAACTTAGCGCTTGTTGGGAGGCAACCCATTTTTATCTTTGTTTTCGCATCTACTTTCTACTTTTGTTTTTGTTTTTGCATTTATTTTTACTTTTATATTTGATGTTTGATGTTGTTTTTCCTATAAGATCAGTAGGTGATAAGGAGAAGAGAACATCAAAGGAAGAAATTCAGCCCCAAAACAACTCCGCAAATGAATAGAAGAATGCAACCGATGCAAATTCCCGCTAAGTTTTTCTTTTATCCCTATCTCTTTTTCCTTTTTACTAGTGTTGCATGCCATGCATAATGATTGTCATCACTTTTCAATGAGCATGCTGATTTTTATTGAGGACAATAAAAGGAATGAGCATGGGGGGAGTTTTCTAGAAAACTTAAAATTTTTAAAATTTTTGCATTCCTTCATTTGGTATTCTGTGCATGATCTGATTTTTAAACATGTGAACATCACCATTATTTCTCCAAAACCACATGAAATATTAAAGAATAGAGTATATTAACACCTTCACTTGTTTAGAAAGTTGTGGGAAGAGCAACCTTAAGTGTTATGTTGAGGAGGTGGTAGAGTCGATGGAATTATGGATCTAGGTATTCCTTTGGGGAACCATAAAGTCTAATCTAAGGATTTACTCAAGCTCATAGTATGATTTTTACAAACTTTCTATACTTCTCATCTACTCATTCTTCTTTCTAAATCTTGAGTTAATGACTCCTTGCACGCACATCCTTTCGCTTTCCATAGCAAGTCGTAGCTTGTATCATCCTTTATTGGCACTACTATTATTGACATAGCGATGAAAAATTATTTCAAAACATGAACACAAGGGTTCTAAGTGAACCTATCCTCCTCCTCCTCCTTATCCACCAACTTGAGAAATTATCCATTCATTAAATGGATGAAGAAGACCTCTCTAAATAATTAAAAGAGAGTGAAGATCTTAAGGGAATTATCTTCCCTCCTTTCCCTATTTTACACTGATCTAAAGATTGACTTGGTCAAAGCATTTAATCCTTATCCTTAGATACTTAGAATTCCTTGAATGGACCAAGTCAACCACCTTTTACCTTTGATATAGGTTCCTAATTATCCAAACCATACCACCATATCATAGGTACCTTGTGTGAATAAATGATCTCAAAAGAAAGGAAAAATAGGAACATCTTTGTTATTCCATTTCCTTCTTTCTTTGAATACCACCTCTAGTTAGAATTTTATGATCGATCTAATAGAAGATACTATCTTTTATTCCACTCAAAACATAATCCTTGTATGAAGATGGATCATCTTAAAGAAGGATACAACCCAAAGGAGATCTTCACAATAACTCTTATCTACTTCACAAGGATTATTAGCTAAGCTACGGTTGACGGGAATAAAGAAATCCTTTCTCAAAAGTGACGAATGGTATCAGACTGCTCCCACATTGCCTCCCGCTTGGTCCACACTTCTACAACTACAGAAGAAGACTTGAGTCACCCATGAGGATATTCTCATGAACACCACTAGAAAGTAATATTGTAACAGGAAGCCCTCAGCCTATCATTGAGGTTGACAGCCATGAGAGTCAATCTTTAGCTCACCTCGGACATGCACATGTCGTTTCAGGGAGACAATGACGTAAAGGAAACCCACCTCGCATACAGCTGTCGACGAAGATATCGGTTGATGGCCCTGAGTGACGTCTTCCTTTGGTAGCATCCGTCGGGAAAAATCACCTGGAAAGAGAGTTCAACGCTGCCTTCATCATCTCCTTGTTCATCTAGAATATATATATCCGCAGTGCCTAGAGGAAAAGTGACAGAGATCGGTCTGAGATCCCAATTGCTGAAAAACCATCCGCCATGAAGCTTGCATTGGACAACGTGACGATATTGAATCGTGAAACCTCGGCTAAGACTCGTCAATCGATGGAGAATCCGATGGTGGACATGGCGACAGATCGATGACCCACAAATAAGAGTAGTACGGATGTCGAAGTTCTGCAAAAGAGCATTCCGATCGTGAATCGTAATCCCAATTCTACGTGGGACCCGGTTGCTTCTGGTCTCCACCCCCGAGTTCTCTTCCTCGTCCGAAGTCTCTGTTCGGGAGCTACATCAGGATTAGATAGAAGAAGCCAATTCCATCAGCCATCGCCTGCTATCTACTTCTTCGTGTCGCCTCAACCGACGTCAACGCCCTACGACTACAGTCAACTATCGTCGTACGGTTATCGGTCGCCCGCGCAATAAGAACTTGTAGGAGCATCTCAAAATCGAATCGTAACAATCAGTCACGCCCTCAGTCCTTCCAAGGAGTTCTTTTCCAGTACGGGGCCCCCGAAGAAGTAAACAAGGAGCTTCTTTTCAAGTTACTCGTCTCCAATGTGCATGAAACGGATCCAAGTTCAGGAGCGTCCGCCTCGGCCTTTCCGCCTTCCCGTCCAGGGAAAACATTCCACGTCGAGATTATATCGTCATAGCACCACTTACGTGGTAATCAACCCTTCAAGCGATCGCAAAAATCTCACGATAGTCATCCTTCATCCTGACTCTTCTCTACAATCCAAACGACAACAATATTCACGGGGTTGACTTAGTACGAGAATCACCGTCATGGACAGTTATCAACTTCTCATCCCCTCGCCGAATAAGCACCAAAGGACGCCAACCAATTCAACCGATTATCCGAAAGGAGAAAACCGATGCAACGCAACTTCCGCCGTAACTTCCGTATCCTTCATTTCTATAAAACGAAAGGTGTAAGCGAGGAAAGAACATGTTGTTTTTGATAAAATTTGGTTCCTTTGGTTCCTTTGGTTACTGTTACCTATGTGTTCATTGTGTTCCCGTGTCTCCATCAATCTCTCCAGCATCTTCTTCATTACAAGTTCTATCTCCCTCTCCATTCCCCCCCCCACTCTGTCGTCTTTCATCTTCATCTCAGTAAGAAGCGAACGGGGTAATCTATTGGATCGTATCTTGAATTTGGAAGCAGTTACTTCATGTCAAATCCAGGTAGTATCCTCATCCATTTGCATGAAGAATATTTTGCATCCGAGATCATAAGTCCAACATCAGTGGCCCACGATTGTGGCCCACAATCATCGCGTGATCGTTGCCATGAATCAACCCTCACCAGATCAAACGGTCCGAAATTGTCGCGCGGAAATCTCTTTAAAAACCGATGTTCTTCTCCTTATTTCGGAACTCATGATTGAATCGTGAAGAAATTAAGTAATTTTTGAGCAAGATCTTGAGTTCTTCATGATCCCCCCATGTTTAGACTTGATTGCGATCCAATCGGAGTGGGATTGATCATGAAATTCCATCGGATTTCATCGAATTTTCCCCTTTAACGTCAAACGTCCACGTGGAAGAAATGGAGCAAATTCGCTTCAATCCGTGTGAATTGAAGCCCCATCTTCATGGCAAACGCGTTAGTGGTGAGATTTGATCAATTATCTGACGACAATTTGAGTTTTGATTAGTTTTCAATAGTTAATTTTGCATTTAAAGTTGTTGTGTTCTTAAATTTTACCCAATTTCAGTTCGAAATTTTGATGATTTTGAAAATAGGATATCTCTTTGATTATAATTCCAAATCACCTGATTCTGGCTTCATTAGATTCCTTATTTCATCAGATTTCTGTGGATAGAAAATTTTTTTGACCCCTCAATTTGTTGTTTGACCAAGCTTTGTTCATTTTCAATCGGAATTTGGGCGTTGACTTGGGGGATTAATTACTTTCAAAATATAAATTGGAATTTTATAATTTCAGTCTCTTTGGATTCCTCTAGTTCTTAGCTTTCTATTGATTATAAATTTTAAGATTTGGATAACATTTGACCAGTCAATTGGAAGATTTTCTCTGAAGTGTTTATTTCAGGATTTTTCTGATCTTTGATTTTCAATAATTCATAATAAATCCAATTCTTATAAAAAAATCACGAATTTTATATCAAGAAATTCTATTTTCTCTATAGATTGTGAATATATAATTTTTGTAATCTTTTGACATCTTTTGATTCTTTGATTTTATAGAAATTTGACTATTGGTCAAAGTCAATGATTTGACTTTGACTTTTTACTTTTCTCTGTCAAATCCGAGATCTTAAATCTTAGGATTCCCTATTTAGTATATTTATATCATTTTAATTCATAAAATCTCATTTGTACTTGTTTAAAACCTCTTTTAAACTTAAGTTTGACTAAGTCAACTCTACAATAAAAGTCAACCTTGTTCACGATGGATCGACCCGATACTTATACTTTACTTGATTTTATATCTTGGTCATTGTGAGTTTGGTATTATAAATTTTTTTGACCGACGTTTTTGTGTTTTAACGACCGCATAAAACGCGTTGTCATTGGCTAGAGTCCTCCATTAGTGTTGTTGTCTTATCCCACCAATCGATGTTTGTCTCCATAGGGGATGCAACGGGTTTAGACCCAAGCATACCCGTTTCCTCCAGGAGGTCAAGGGAATACTTCCTCTGGCACAAAGCAATTTGGTCCGAATGATAAGCAATTTCAAGGCCAAGGAAGTAGCGTGGTGGAGAGAGATCGTGTGTGAAAAAATGGTGGCGAAGATAGGCCTAGGTTGCAGCAATCTCAGCTTCATCACTACCGGTGAGAATGATATCATCAACGTATATTGCTAGCACAACGCACCCCTTAGGAGTATGCTTGCGCATAACCGTAGGGTCAGAGACAATCGAGACGAAGCCATAAGAGAACAACAATTGGGAGAACTTGTGGAACCATGCGTGAGGGCTTTGCTTAAGTCTCTAGATGGCCTTCTTAAGGAGACATACCATAGAAGACTCTCCTTGAGCAACATACCCAGGAGGTTGCTCCATGTACACTTGTTTCGCAAGGTCACCATAAAGAAAGGCATTGGAGACGTTGAGTTGATGAAGAGACCATGCCTGGTTGAGAGCTATAGAGAAGAGAACGTGAATGGAACTGAGGCGAGCCACATGAGAGAAGGTCTCAGTATAGTCGAGACCATAGGCTTGGGAGAACCCCCGAGCCACAAGACGTGCCTTGTAGCGAGCGATGGAGCCATCTGGATTGTACTTGAGGGAGTACACTGATAAGATGCATTTATTGTTAGATCTAATCTCATTAAGTGGACATAGTTATGTATTATTGTGGATTAGCTATCATTACAATCCCATTAATTGATTCAATTATGTTTAATCTGGGGATTATAACATTCATTTATGTGTGTGGAGGTTAATTATATGTAGAGGCAGTAAATCAGTCATTAGTCATTTATGGGCTGACTAATGACTGGATTAGAGGCTTAAGCTTTCCTCTATCTCTATAAATAGGAGGCCATAGTCCACTTGGATAACCTGATGCTCATAGCCCTCAAGAGAGAATCCCATTTCCTCTAGAGATCAAGAGGTTACATCAGGGATATTCAAGAAGACTATTCTCCGATTCAGTAATATACTTCGATGAAGATCAATCCGGTGAATCCAGGTATGAGTTTAATTCCAGTTTATCAATCTGATTATTCTGATGAATCATGATGCATATTCAAGTCCCAACATTTATAACTTAAATTTTTATCTTATTTAACTCATATTCATGCTTATTTTATGTGAATATAATGCATGTTATCATAGTTTTTATGAATTTTCTCCATTGATATGCCATTTCACTAAAGTCTATCTTTATGCATAATTTAGGGTTAATTATATGCTTGATTGATGATTAATCTTTTTCAAAGTTAAAATTAATAGAAGTTAATCTCTTTTCTTGAATTACTTTGACTTTAGTGCATGTTTTTGAAGGATAAATTTCAGATGAAAAATGTGAGGATGATATAAAGAGGATTTCTTGAGAGATGATCTAAGTTAATTATAATTTCATCTTACATTCTTCTTTGAAATGATATTTTAAATGGCATGATATTAAAAATGAAAAACGTGTGATCTAATGGAGAAAATTTGAGATTAAAGGGAGTTGTATTTATTGAGTTATGAATTTTTGAAGTTTTTCTAGATTTTAATTAGATTTTTTTATTGAATTTTTACTTATTTAAAAAGGCAAAAAAAGGGGGTTTAATTCTGCAAGACCGCGGGGCTGACATGGCGCGCGAGAATGACGTGGCACGTGGGACCCTCACGAATGCGATGCGGCACGCAAGGCCACGTGGCGGAGCCGCAAGGCCCACGCGGTGCGCAAGTGGCGCACATGTGGCGCACAAGTGTTGAGGACGCATGGCAGGGGCCACACGAATCCACGCGGACGCCCGCGTGGTGCCACATGCTAGGGGGGCTGGCATTTGGAGGGCCTACGGGTTAGTGGGCCCTGGTTATAGGATTGGGGCGGTAACGCAATAGCGTTAAACCGCCCCGCAATATAAGCTCGCTTGATTCTTCTTTTTCTTCCGTGTGGAACTATGTCCCCGCAGAAGTTCTCCTTTGCAGGTGACGTGGCGCCACCATGGACGTTGGATGCGATAGCTTCAACACGACACACATCGATGGAGTGGACCGAAGTCCACCCAATCATCATCAGCAGGACGTCCGAAATACAAGCCGTCAATCGCGTTAAGTGAAGATCGGACGATCGTGCAACATTGGGACGACACGTGGACTCGAGATGATATCGCGTGATCAAGCAACTGTAGGGCGACACATAGACTCACCTTGACGCAGTGATGGCGATCGGATGGTGGAAACCTGATGATCGCGCGATCGTGGCTCACGATTGTGAGATCGGCGGAAATCCAATACTTGCGATTGTGGGAGACACGTGGACACATGATGAGCCTTTGATCTTCATCAAATGGCTCTCTTTTAAGGAGAACATGGACCGCATCATGGGCCACGATTCCGATGGCTTCGCGCGATCAGACAGCACAGATCACATCGCGAAATGGACGACTCACATTGCTCGTGGAATTTTGCTTATAAAAATAGATGTATTTCTCTTCTTTTCTCAACTTTTGATTGATTCATGAAGCAATTAAGCAAATTTGAAGGAAGATCTTGAATTCATCAGGATTCCCCCGCATTTAGACTTGATCGCGACCCGATTAAGGTAGGATTCTTCATGATTAATCATCAGATTTCATCGAATTTTCCCCTTGAACGCCGAACGTCCGCCGAGGAAGAAACAACGCAAATTCACTTTAATCCTCATGAAGTGAAGCTCCATCTTCACGGCAATCAGGTTAGCAGTGAGTTTCGATTCATTATCTGATGGTAATTTGCATTTTGATTAGCTTTAGATAGTTAATTTTGTGTTTTAAGTCATTGTGTTCTTCAATATTTCTCAATTTCAGTCCAAATTTTTGCTGATTTTGAAAATAGGATATCTCTTTGATTATAATTCTGAATGACTTGATTCTAGTTTCATTAGATTCCTTATTTTATCAGTTTTCTGTGGATAGCAAATTTGTCAAATTTGAAGATCATTTGACCCCTCAATTTAACATTTGACCAACCACTATTTATTTTCAATCCGAATTTGGACGTTGACTTGCGGGATCAATTAGTCCTAAAATATAAATTAAAATTTGATGATTTCAGTCTCTTTGGAATCCAGGTTATTAGCTTTCTATTGATATATCAATTTCATGATTTGGATATCATTTGATAAGTCAATTTGAAGATTTTCTCTGAAGTGTTCATTTCGGGATTTTTCTGATCTTTAATTTTCAATAATTCATAGTAAATCCATTTCTTATAAAAAAATCACGAATGTTATATCAATAAATTCCATTTTCTCTATAGATTCTGAATATATAATTTTCGTAATATTTTGACATCTTTTGTTTCTCTGATTTTATAGAAAGTCAACTATTGGTCATAGTCAACGCTTTGACTTTGATTTTTGACTTTTCTCTATTAAATCAGAAGTCTTAAATCTTAAAATTCCCTATGTAGTATATTTAGAGCATTTCTATTCATAAAATATCATTTTCACTTCTTTAAAACCTTAATTAAACCTAGGTTTGACCAAGTCAACTCTGCAATAAAAGTCAACATTGTTCTCTGTGGATCGACCCGATATTACACTTTACTTGATTTTATATCTTTGTCTTTGTGAGTTCAGTATTATAATCTTTGTTTGAATGACGTTTGTGTGTTTTAACGACCGCATAAAATGCTTCGTCATACACCCACTTGCATGAGACGACATTGACATCGGACAGGCAAGGCACCAGCTGCCATGTCTCTCGTTGAAGAAATGCAGCATACTCAGCATCTATGGCAAACCTTCCACTCTTGTACCTGCAAAGCTGCAAGATATGTCTTGGGTATTGACCCAGAAAGGATAAATAGGGAAAAGGCACTATAGGATGAGGATAAATGAGTAGTGGATACATGATGACTGATAGGATGCTGGGTACAGTGACGAGTGCCCTTTCTAAGTGCAATAGGTAGGTCAAGGTTGGTGAGAGAGGGAACGGATGCAGGAGCTAGGATAGCAGGCTCAGAGAGAGAAGTAGGAGGCATCTGAGGAGACGTGGGCAAGTCACAAAGAGATGACTCTGGGGGATCAGATTGGGAGCTGGAGTCTGGCTGGACAGAGGGAAGAGGCTCGAGTGGCGAGGATGAAATGAGAGGGACAAGAAGTGGGTCTGAAGGTCGTGAAGTAGTGGAGGAAAGTGGAGCAGGGACTAGAGAAGATGGCTGGAAAAAGGGAACATCCTCATGAAATGTGACATCTATAGATGTGACGTGATGTCGTGTGGAGGGGAAGTACACGCGGTATCCTTTTTGAGTTCGAGAATAGCCCATAAATACTGCTTTTAGTGCACGTGGGGCAAGCTTCGGTAAGCCAGGAGTATGGTCTTGGACAAAGGCGGTACACCCAAACACTTGTGGTGGTAGAGAAAATAGTTCTGCATTGGGTATAAGTCGTTGTACTGGTATTGCACCACTGAGCACAGTATAAGTCATTGTACTAGGTGGTTCACTAGGAAGGTGGCAGTAAGAACAACATCGGACCATAGATACATGGGAACATTCATACCAACCAAAAGGGTGCGTACCATAGCTAGTAGATGTTGATAATTCTGTTCCGCTACTTGACGAATCGTTTTATGCGGTCATTAAAACACATAGACGTCGATCATAATAATTCTGAACTCACAATAACAAATATATAAAATAAACTATAGTATAAAGATCGGGTCGATTCATAGAGAACACTGTTGACTTTGATTGCTAGAGTTAACTTGGTCAAACTTAGGTTTAATTAGGGATTTTAAAGAAGTGAAAATGATATTTTAAATAATGGTAATGATATAAATATACTAGATTAGATATTTAAAGAATTGAGAAATTGATTTTAAAAAGAAATGTCAAAAGTCAAGGTCAAAGCATTGACTTTGGCCAACATTTGACTTTCTCTAAAATCAGAGAATAAAAAGAGCTTAAAATATTACAAAAATTATATATTCAGTAACTAGAGGGAAAATGAAAATTATTGATATATAATTCGCGATTTTTCAATAAGAAATGAATTTATTATGATTTATTGAAAATCAAAGATCAGAAAAAAATCCTTAAATAAACACTTCGGTGTAAATCTTCAAATTGACAAACCAAATGATGTCCAAATCTTGCAATTAACATATGAATGGAAAGCTATCAACCAGAGGATTTCTAAGAGACTAAAATTATCAAAATTTCACCATGTATTTCAAAAGTAATTGCACCCACAAGTCAACACCCAAATTCGGATTTGACGAGTAGTAGATGGTCAAACGTTAAATTGAGGAGTCAAATGATGATGAAATTTTATGATTTTGCTATCCACAGAAAGGTGATGAAACAAGGAATCCAATGAAACCAAAAATCAAATGATCTGGATTGAAGATCAGGGAGAAATCCTTGTTTCAAAATTAGCAAAAATACGAACAAAATTTGGGCGAAAATGAAAAAGAATTCGATTTAAATCATGAAATTAACTACCTAAATCTAATCTAAATTATAATTGTTGCAAGGTGAATGATCGATTCACACTTCTAACCCGACTGACGTGAAGGTTCGGTTCCAAATCGTGTCGATTGAAGTTAATTTGCTCGGTTTCTTCCTCGGCGTACGTTCGGCGTTCAATGGGAGAATTTGATCAAATCACGCAACGATTCAAGATCAATCCTGCGTCAATCTTATCAGAATTGAGTCTAGGACACATGGGGATCGCGAAAGAACTCAAGATATGCCTTCAAAATCGAATAATTTATTCATGATTAATCAAGAGTTAAGATAAAAAGAGGGAAGAACAGTGTTTTATAGAAGAAATTTTCGTGAAAATCGGGGACCGTTCGATTCAATGAAGACCGATCGACGGCCACGATCGCACGATGATTGTGGACCACGATCCCACGATCCCGCGAAAGTCGCCCATCCGATCTTCATCGGAGATTCTAGGTGCATCCACGTGTCGCCACCACGATCGCACGACGCGGACCCACGCTCTCCGCATTTTTTCGCCTGTGCGATCTTGATTGGAGCCTCCTCGTGAAGCCACGTGTTGCAATGTAAGTTGTCAAAAACACGATCAAATCTCAGCCGTCCGAGCTCATTTAAGTCTCTTTTAACGCACGTGTTGTTGATGACGATCTGGTGGACCGGAGTTCACCTGATTGCTGCTTCTTAATCCACGCGATTTCATCCGACGTGCATTGTTTTGCCATGTGTCCTGCAAATAAGAGATTAAAAGGGACCATAGTCCCACACAGAGGAAATAAATGGAATTGGCAAGTATAAAACGTGGGGCGATATAACGCAAATGTGTTACCGCCTCAATACTATAACCTGGGCCCACTATACCAGTGGGCCCATCGCCTGCCAGCCCGAAGACTATTCCTCGTGCTACATAGGCGCCACCCAGGCATCCGCGTGGGCTCGCGTGGCGTCTGCACCACATAAGTGCCACGCAAGCGCTTGGGTGGGTCTTCGTGGCGCTACCACGTGGCCTTGCGTGCCATGTCGCATCTGCGTAGGTCCCACGCCGCGCCACGTCAGCCCACGGTTCCTGCGGAAAATTAACCCCCTTTTTTGTCATTTTTAAAAGAATTAAAATCCGTAAAAATGAAAATAAATTCCGGAAAAATCTAGAAAAATCCAGAAAATTCATAAATCAATATCTTTAAAAGTATAACTCCTTTTTGACTCAAATTTTCTCCATTGGCTCAAAAATTTATTTCTTTTTAATATCATGCCATCTAAAATAAATTAAAAGAAGAAGACTATAAGGTTTATTCAAAATAAACTTAAATGGGCCTTTTAAGAAATGTATTTCATATCATCCAAACATCCTCTTCTTAAAATTAATTCTTCTAATCATCTACTATAGTCAAAGTAAATCAAGGAAAGTAATTAATTTCTATTTATTTAACCTTGCAAAAGATTAATCATCAATAAAGCACATAATTAACCCTAAATTATGCATAAATATGAACTTTAGTAAAATGGCATATCAATGGAGAAAATTCATAAAAAATATGATAACATGCATCATAATCACATAAAATAAGTATGAATATTAGTAAAATAAGATAAGAATTTAAGTTAAAAATGCATGTTATCACTACTCCATTTTGTTGGGAGGTGTAAGGACATGTGGCCTGATGAAGTATTCCTTTTCTAGTACAGAATTCGTGTGTAGCATTTTGAGTGAACTCAAGGGCATTATCAGTTCGTAGGACCTTTAGAGTAGTAGCATATTTTGTGGTGACCTCCATGACAAACTCCTAGACTATTGTAATAACTTCTTTCCAACTCTTCATGATGTAGGTCCAACTCACTTGAGTGTAGTCATACACAAAAATGATATGGTAGCGTCCTCTTGAAGGTGAGGCGTGCTGCGCCGGTCCCCATACGTTGCAATGCATGAGGTCAAAGGGTTGAGAGGAAGGTATACTCGTGCAAGCCGGATAGGATGAGCAACAAGCATAGATGCACTTGACGTGCTCGATGTGGCAGAAGTGGTCTTGCCCCCGTAGGCAGCTAAGACCCATGTGGGCACAACCAGGTACATAATTCAGATTCAAGATAACTCCATTCGGCATAGGACGGATCAAACTCGGCCGGAGGAGGATCCGTCATATGATGCCGGAGACAATGAGAATTTAGGAATTCCATGAACGCAGTGGACCATGAGCTATAATTTTTACCATCAAATGTGTACGCCGGTCGTGTGAGCACGGTCATGATTGAACGCCACACGACAGGAGCACCAAGATGAGCTGTCTGAATGGAGTATTTTGCCTCATCCGTCATGAGAAATTTCCAGACGAAGGCCAGGTTTCTTTGTCCAAATGAAGGCCTACTATAACGTGGAAACTACCGCTAGAGACAGCCCACCAAAAAGGAGTTGATTCCCTTAGAGATCAAAGAGACGGGAAGATAATTCATTGAAAATAATTTGCCGCCGTTGTCAAATTGCCACAGAAGAAATTGACATTGTCGTCGAAGAAGCAATTTCCGCAGAAGAAATTATCAAAGATACGCGAATATAATTTGCCGAAAATAATTCACGGCCATAGTCAAATTGCCGTAGAAGAAATTGACGTCGTCGTCAAAGAAAAATTTCCGCAGAGGAAATTGTCGTCATCGTCGAAGAAGAAATTGCCGTGATCCAGATGAATGGAATCACCACCAGAAGCTAGAGATGTAGAGGAAGATAGCCGTCGAGATGGAGGAAAAAAAGGCTACCAATTTTTGATGTGATACCATGTAACGAATAGAGAGAAAGATCGGGCATACAGGAGAGAGAAAGTAACACGATAATGATTAGGGTTCTTGATGTGGGACAAAATAGGAGAATCAAAATTTATCAAATAGAAGTGTAATGGATGGTGTTTTGATAGAGGCATGTAATGAATTTTAAGATTGGTGACCTTGAACTCCTTAGGGTTAATCCCAAAATTGGAGAGGGGAGAGATCATTTTTAATAACCTTGAAGTGGAGTTTCTATTCAATAAATCAGACCAAGTTTCATAACCAATGTGCATGAATACCCAAATATATGAATAGAGGCTATCCTAGGGTTCACAAAATCTTAAGAGCAAGAGATTTTTGGGGGAAGGATGATCTATCACACAAAATGAGAGGAATGAGAGTCCCTTCATGGAGATTCTTGATTGATGTGAACTTGTTGGGGAAAAATTCGAAATCTCCTTCTTGATTACTCCTTGATTTGAGAAAAATTTGGACCCTCTTGAAAGGATGCCTTAAAAAGCCACTTTTCAAGATGTGAGGGTGCCACTTAGAGGGTTTTAGTTGGTGGAAATTTTAGGGGCAATTTGGGTATAGTAATCTGCCCTAAAATTATGGTTCAGGTTGACTTGGTCAAAGAAGGATCTATGATGCATATAATTTGAAATTTGGGAATCTAAAATTGCTTCTGATAATTTAGGGAGATGATTTGACTTGGTCAAAGGGGTTTCTAAATTTTAGGAAAGTGGTTTGACTTGGTCAAAGGCTCAAAATAAAAGGTTTTAGGTCAAGATTTGGCCAAGTCAAGGGAAGTATTTTAAGGATTCTAAGGATTAAGGGGTGGCACCCCCATCTTCATGGGCTTGCTCCTCTTCATGTCTTCAAAGGCTTTTGATATATAAATGTCTTCTAATGATAGATTATTGAACTTATTCATTAGGATTAGCATGTTATTTACTTCATATGGATGACACCGAATCCTTGCATTTCTCCTCAAGTTGTAATGCTTTGTTGCCTCCTTGGGTGCTTCTCTTGTTATTGAGGTGTCCCCGCCAGTTCTTTAGCATGAGATATAGTAGAGAGAGGAGAGAGAAAATATGAAGAGAGAGAGAGAGAGAGAGGGAGGTGAATATGGGCCAAGAAGGGCCCGATAAGAAAGGGAAAGGGGCCCTTGGGTCCAACAGAAACAATTTCCGTCGCAAGAGAGAGAGAGAGAGATTGGTGGAGGGGGAGTTCTACGGAGAGAGAGAGAGAGAGAGAGGAAATCTCCCTTTCTCCCTTACACGCGCACACGTGCACGGGGAAGAGAAGGAGAGAAGGAGATGATGAAAATGCAGGAGAGAGGGAGAGAGAAGGAGAGAACGTGGGAGAGAGAGAAGAGCGCGGAAGAGAGAGAAAGAGAGAGATAGAGAGAGAGAGGGGTCTTTGTCCTCTCTTTTATATATCTATTTGATTTTCACTATTTCTTTCTTTTACATTTTTAATGATTTTCATTTCTTAAAATATTCCCAAAAAATTCCAAGAAACACTCAATAAATTCATTCAATGAAATTAATGATAAAATGCACTCAATAAATATTCTGATGTAAATAAAGGCATTTAAAATATAAATTTCATTTTATAATAAAAGAAAATTATAGTCTTGATAAATCAATATCATTAAATGCTCATAAAATACTACTAATTTATGAAAAATTAAGAATATCCTTTATAACATAGAAATTTATCAATTTAATCATTTTAAATTATGATAACATGCATTTATGATTATAGTTTGGAGAAAAAAGCATAAAATGCATGATATTAATGCATGAAATTGCACGTTATCAAGGAGGTTGGTCAACCTTGCCATATCTTTAGGAGATTGGTCAAACCTTATCGCCTTTTGAAATAGATTAGTCAACCACCTTCTTAGATGGGGTCAAGTGACAAAATGAATTCGTGAGGTTGTTGAATACACATGAATACTCGTCAAAATAATTTATCAAACACATTAATTTAAAGAAATAATCATAAATTAAATAACATAGTGGTGAATAAGGGTTGAATCCACGGAGAATTAAGATATTTGTTTGATATTCTTTGAAATTCGATCGTGGTGGCGTACGACCTCCATCGCCACCAAGACACGATATCACGACGCTGGAAAAGCCTTTTCGTGCGCGTGGATCTATCTACTTATCTTCCTACTTTATTTTGAACTTTTTGACCCACACGTGTTTAAGCGGGTCCTTGCATATTTCACTCTCCCTTTTAGGCTTCCAAGTAGGTTCTTCCCTTTTCAGGATCCTATTCGTGAAGCCCTTCTTCTTTGAGAACTTTATTTCTATGAGTATGTTTAGGTTTTGGGTTGCGGGCCTCAAGTGGGCCCTTTCCCCTCTCAGCCCATTTTGGCCTCTATAAGAGGGGAAGGGACCCTGATGTAACACGACAGTTGCCGGGATCGTCGGCTCGTGTTACAACACAAAGCTCTGGCCTAACTAACAACTAGATGCACGAAATGTAATGATGCGAATTTTCGAAATAACGAGAAGCACAAGGGAGCGGCAGCTGACCTAGGGTGACGTCCGGGAAGCTCTCCAAGCGATGCTCGGTGGATCGACCTTCCCACGTTCCGGTAGATCGACTACCCACGACTACGGTGGAAGTCCACGACCGAAGCGGTCCGCACCCGTACGACGACAGTGAAATCTCGAACGAAACCGAGGAATAAACCCGACCCAACCCAGGCAAACGAGGGGTACCTAAATAGCTAGTCCCCGGCGGTGGAGCGAGCACATTCAGCACTGGGGAAGGTGATAATACTCGATCGAGGGGGGCGTCGTGATCCGAAGATCGCAGTGACCCGAAGCACCCTCGCGCGCGGGCAGCACCAACCTGCAAGGAGGAGATACTATCCGCCGTGAGGAAGGCACCAAATGAAGTCACGATACTAACGAGAGGGCGAGGAGGATCCAGTAGCGGGATCCTCCGATCTGCAGAGGCGGTGAGCGACCCAAGTATTAGGGCCGAGGAGACCGACCTGTCACTCGACGCTAAGAACACAATGATCGCAAGCGATCGAACTAGAGGCAGCAGGCGTAATCACGACCCGGTCGGCGGCGGTTCACCGGCGTCGGAAGAACCTGAAATCAAATAGCAAGGATGCTCTAATGGCGGCCAAACACCCGGCGGCGGTGATCGGCCCGGCTCCGGCGGCACGTAGGGGCAGCGGTGGCGGCGGGCACCAAGTCGTCGGTGGCTCGGCCTGTCAGCGGCCCGGTCCGGCGGTGGATCCTCCTGGCGGACGGAGATGGTTGTCCGGATCGCAGGGCAGCCGATGAAGGGCACCTGGCGGGACAGCCCGTGCGAACCGGCGTGACGGACGGCGTGCCTGACAGGTCCCTCGGGATCTAGAGGAAACGGCGGCGGGCCAGGCAGCGGCGTCCGTCGGCGTCGGCTCTGGGTGGCAGCCGAGCGGTCGGCTACGCAGATGGCGTCCCGTCGGAGAAGATCGGCGAAGCTTCCGGCGGTTGCGGCACTTCCAGGCGGTCGCGGTGGCAGTGCAGAGATCTCGGACAGGCAGTCGGCGCGGCGGGTTGAAGAACGGGAGGCGGGCGTGGTCGGCTGGCGCAGCGGCGGACTGGGGTGTCCGCGGCGGCGCTGACGAGGCGGCGGCGTTTGGAGGGGTTGGCGGAAGCGCGACGACCGGCGGGATAGCGGCGGCTCGGCGGCGGAAATGCAGGCCTGCGGCGGCGCCGACGGGATAGCAGCGGTTCGGCGATCCCCTTCTCCTATTCCTCCTCGTCTCCCACACCCTTCACAAACGGAAACTCTACGGGTTTCTCACGGTTTCCTCATGGAAACGTCACATTCACGAACATTCATTCAATTCATCAAAACAGTCATGTGCGATACTCTCTTCTCTCTCCCTTATACAGGAGAGAGAAAGAGACGGATTGCCCTAAGGGCAATCCCGTAAAATTGAGGGGTTTTTGGCCCAAAACTAGGCTAAAACCCCTCTAGAGGGCCTAGAGCAGGTCCAACAGTGCTAGGGAGGGCCCAAAACACGGGAAAAACCCTCCCACACACACACACATAGTCTCACGATACAAATAAAGAAAGAAACGGGGAAAAAGCCGGGAGGATCGCGTCATGCGGTGTACTTGAAACCGGGGTCCTGGACATCGGCTCGGGTGCTCCGGCGCGGTAGTACTCGCGCGCCGTCCGGCTCGGCGCGTGCTGTCGTCTGGTCGCGGGCATGGTCCTCCATCAGACCCCCCCACAAACCTTAGCCGTCGTTTGAGAAAAGAAAAGAGTTTCTTGCATCTCGAGTGGCTGCTCACGGAAGTCCGGGGGAGGAGTCCAACCGCCGTCGCCACCGCCGCACACCTCTGTGCTGCCGCCCCCGCCGCACGCCTCCGTGCCGCCGCCGCTCTTGCGCCGCCGCCACCCTCGCGCCGCCGCCCTCGCGCCGCCCTCGCGCCGCTGCCGCCGCCACCACTGCCCCTCATCTGCAGCGCCCCCTCCAGCTTCTCCTCCCACTCCAGCTCTGCTCATCTCCTCCACGCTCCTCTTCCATCCCCGATGAATCTCAACTTCCTCGAGATCCCGCTCAGCCTCTCCCCCTCCCCGTCGCTCTCCCCTTCCCGATCTCTCTCCCGTCCCCCTTGAGAATGCACCCACTCTCCTCCCATCGCCCTTTTCTCCTCTCACCGTCGACCACACGAATTCACCCCTGCCAGGTCACCGCGAAGCTCCCTTGGGGTTCTTCCCCTCCCACGACCTTGTCCTCTCCCCCTCCACGTTGAAATCCCTCTCCTCCCCATCGCACGCCAAACTTCTGCTTCTGCCCCTCCCGATTTCCCGTGCAACCCATCACCTCGGTGAAATTCCGTCATCCGACGGAAAATCCTCATACCCTTTCCTGCCTATCCTCTTCCCGTCACCCCGCCGGAAACTCCCGACGTCCCCAGCACCTCATCGCGCAGCTAATCTCCCCTTCCTCCTCTCCACCGTTCTCCCGTCCCGAATTCATTCCGGCATAGGCGATTAATTCATTCCGAGATCAATCTCCATTGCCGGTTCAATCCGAAGCCCCACCAAATTCCTCCTCGCAACCTGCCGAATTCCTTCCCCTCCATTGCCAACCTCCCGCTTCCCAGCCCCGTAGCGCTATTCCCGTCACTCTCCCTCCTCGCCTCTGCCGAATTCTCTCTCTCTCTCTCTCTCTCTCTCTCCCCCCCTGCGACGAATTCAACCCAATGCTTCCTTGAATTCCCCGCCATACTCACGAATTCCCCTTGTGAATTCACTCCTCATGAATTCACCCCTTCGCAAACTCCCATAGCGAATTCACTCGCGAATTCCTCACTCAGCATGCCTCCTCCCATCGTCCTCCCACCGACTCCCCTCCCCAGCTCCCTGCCGGCTCCAACCCAACGCCCTCGACCCACTCCTCCCTGCTTTTTTTCGCCCAGCCAAATTTCGGCAACGCCCTGGCGAAACCTAGCTGACGCCCGCAATTCACCTCTCCCCTTTTCGCAATTCACGCCCGAACTCCCCTCGAACTCCTTCCCAATTTCCATCGCCCAGCAATCCCACCCGAATTCCGTCCATCAACCTTCTCCCCCCTCCTCCCGAAATTCCCCAGACGAACCAATCCCATCGTCATTTCGATTCACCTTCCGCCCTTCTCTTTACCTCACGACGCTCAGACGAATTCCGCCAACGCTCGCACCAATTTTTCGTCATCCTGCAGAATTAATTGCCGACAGAATGAATCCGTCTCAATATCCCCTCTCTCTCTCTCTTCTGCCCTCGCGCCTTCCTCAGCTATGCCCATCCACGCTCAGTCACCAGTCACGGCTGTCCCTCTCCAGCAGTCTGAACCAGAATTCACTCCCGCCAAAATTCGCTCCCCGCTTCAGTCAGAATTTTAATCACGCCCTGCCTTGACGCCCCGCGCAGCCCCGTCTCTTGCTGTGCTCCGCATCAATGACGCCCGCAACTCCCGCGTTCGCGCCCTAATTTGGCTGCGCCCCCTCATGCCGCGCTTGCGCCACGTCACGTCGCGCTCTGCTAGCCCGCCGCGCCAGGTGGTCAACTCCATTCCTTTTGCACCGGCGCACCCTTGCCCGACCTCATGTTCGCGCCCAGCTCGCGGATTATGTCGCTCGCGCCTACATGACGATTACACTCCACGGCCACACGAGTCAATGCGACGACCCTTCCCCGGTGCTGGTCGACCCTTTCCCAGCTGCAGCGAAGGGCTCGAATCAGGCGAACCAAAGCCCCCTCCTCTCGAGGTTCAGCCCTCCAACAGCATAGCGCCCCCGCTAGCCCCATCGGGTCTGACCGCGCCTACCCCCGCTACCCGCGTTCATGACTGCACCTGCTGCCCGGGCCCGCACCTACTGCTCGCTCTTGCATCTGCTACCCGTGCCCACACTTGCTGCCCGGGTTCGCGCTCCTTCCCCGCGCCACTTCGCTGCCTTCGGCCCGTCGCGCACTTGCCCACAGTTCGCCCATCCCTCCTTGGGACCACCTTGTTCCGACCCTTACGACCTACTCTCCTTTACGCCACGACCCACCGGGCACCCCGCCCCGCAAGTTAGCTTCAACCCCTCACTTTAAAGTTTAATTACTTTTCGAAGCGTCTCCTTTACTCGTCTCCACCGCCATCGGACAATGTAGGTAGGGTAGTGCGGATATAGGTTCGATAACTCTCACGCGTACGTCAGGTCCGACACTGAGCGTGAGCTGCAGCTTCGGCTATTCCACGACGAGCCCTCCACGCCGTCTGGACGTGGATCGAGAGGATCTCACCCTACCCATCATCATGAGTTTCCTCGGGTTACACGACGTCGACTTTGCTGACCGGCACGCCTGCCTGCACTTAGGTTTAGGTTAGATATCATGCTTAGAGTCTAGGACTCGATAACTTGTAGGCTAGGCTTGACTTCCCTATCATCCGTCAACCTCAGTTCCATTGATTAGGCATGAGGGTTTTTACAACCGCGTCTTGCATCAGATCCACTTGGACAATGAAATGTGGTGAAAAATTAGGGACTTTGATAGATTTGGAAAGAGAACTCAAAGAAAAATTCACGGAATCAAAAATCACTCGATTTGGATCAAGATTTGTAGAGAAATCAAAGAACGAATAAGGTAGAAATTTCTGAAACACGAAGAGAGAGAAATTAAAAATTAAAAATGAAATTGACTAAATCTACGATTCTAAATTATAATCTAATGATACAAAGATGAAAGATTAGGAGGAAACCATATAATCTAACCCGAGATATCAATAGAAATGATCCAATTGATTGCCAGATCAAAGGCTTTTAATTATACGATTTCGAAGACAATTGTCGGCGTTTAACATGGGAAATTCTCCCTATTCTTTCAATGAAATCTCATTTTAAACCACTCTGTCAACGCGAAAATGAGTCTAAAATAAGAAGAAAGTGCAAGGATGGTGGTGTCTAGACAATTCGATTACTCGAAAACATCCAAGAATGATTTACAATGTCGAAGGACATCTCAATTTATAGGGCAAATTGGGCGTAATCGTCTAATCGCGTTGTAATTCTTCGATCAATGGCTCTAATGAAACACACAAATGTGAATCGTTACGGTTAAGTCGTGTCCATTAGATCGGAGATGGACCACCGAGATCTCGCCACATCACACTTAAAGAAGTAACAAGTGAAATGCTCGCCGTTTGATCATGATGTGACTCTCCAGATTTATGTCGTCAAATTTAATCTCAATTGTTATAACTCCTTTGATGGACAAACTACAATTAAATCATTTTAAAAAAGATTCATCGATGAATAGAAATGCGCCACGTACCCCCCGCTTTAAGTGAAGATCGACGGACATCTTTTAATGTGCGAATCAGATGCTCCATAGGATGCCACATCACCTGTGCACATAAAAACACCAAAATAGTCCCACATGACAAAAATTAAAGCAAATGCACGTGTATATAACATGAATGCGACTAATGAGATAACAAAAATCCTTAACCGGGTGCTTTCTCCATAATCACATTCATACACACACGCACTCACAAGCGCACACATGAACACATGTGTGACAAGTGGCGCTGCTTTTTTATCCATGCCACATCATCCACCATGTTAGCATGTGATAAAATAAATCAAATTAAATTCATAAAAATTCATAAAAATCCCTAAAAATCAGAAAATCATATCGTTTAAAATAGAATTCCAAATTAATCCAAATTTATTTCATTGGATCAGAAATTAAATTATCTATCATTCTAAAAATTCAAATTTAATAAATAACAAGAGAATACATATTTATTTTAAAAATACACTCATTTATTTTAAAAATTTAAAACTTATAAAAATAAATGAGAGTTTAGAAAGTATTTTCTCTTATAATTTAACATTAAAAACTAATTATAATTTCAAATAAAGATGGGGATAATCTAATCTTAAAAACATTTCTTTTAATTTATCATAATTAACCCTAAATTAATGGATTTTGAGATTATAACTTCTTTTTCATAGAATGATAGATGAACACTACAAAAATATGATAACATATTTTAGAATTAAATGTTTTATGCCTTAATTTGCATTAATAATCATATATTTTCATGTATAATTTGAATTTTATCATCAACCCATTCTGTCTTTTTAGGAGACTAGTTGCTCCCTTTCTCTTGGAAGTCAATCATAGTCAAAGTGATTCTTGACAAGTCAAAGGAGATTAAAGACATTCTTTTAGGTGTCACCAAATGAATGGTAGAGATTAAAGCCATAGGTAATAACCATAACCATGTAAAAGACTAAATGTCTACCAGTAATCTAAGAGAACCTTTAAACCTAAAATATAAAAGAATCTTCTTCTTTCTTTTTTGTTGTTTTTGGCTTTCTCTTAGAATTAGGCTACCAAAAGGGAATGGAGAAGGAGAGGCTTAGGGCCAAGCTTGGCATTTTTTGGTGTTCAAGTTTTTTATGGAGGCAAGATCAAGTAGAGGATCGAGATTGTAATGAGTCTAGCATCACCCGACCTAGGACTGGTATCAAAAATGGGGTTTGTGTGAGGATTTGGATATGATTTTCCCTTGTAATCCCCTCCATGGATAATGTAAACCCAATTTCTCTTTTCATATTTTAGATTTTTTCTCTTTTCTTCTAACAATCTCTCATTATTATCCCAATTTCTTGATTACCTCCTTTTCCCTATTTTTCACCATTCTTCCATCATCTTCCATTTCATTATTCTAATTCCATCATTCCATCATTCCATTATCAATCCACTTCTCATTATTTTGTCATGGAATATAAATATATATCTTTTTCTAATTTTGTTCGTATCATATTCTATTTCTTAGTCCTTCCATATTTCTTCAAAAATTCTTTCATTACCTAGGCTCCTTGAGGATTTGACCCTTACTTTATCATTATAGAAAGTGAGGATTTATAATTATTGTTTTCTGAAATTTTATTTAAAACCATGATTAAAAATACCTTAAAATTGAGTTCATCACCTAGCCACGATTAAAAATGACAATTGCTCAACACTCATCAATATCATAAACAACTCTCCAATCATGGGTTTGGCGATGGGGGTTACAATGCTTTGGTTTACTACCAAAAACTAGATGGAGAATGCTTTGGTTCCAAAGAAGCTCTCCTCAGTTGCCAAGTAAAAACTCCATTTGAAGAAAGTCAAAGATGAGAATTGCGAATCAATACAAGAGAGGAGTGTTCAAGAAGCTGCCGGGGCGTGGGGAGGGGATTTCTCTCTTAGCATGTGTTCAAGTCATGAGGAAACTATTCGTTTAGCCTTCTAAAAAAAGATATCCTTAGAACTACTATTTTCTTCACATATGTTAAAATAGGCTATCGTTATTATAAGCTTTTAGTGGATATTAGTAGCAGTGTTAAATGCCATCTCTCAAGATGAGTCCACCAAAATAGGTGTTGATGATGAGATGAAGAAACCCTAGAATTGTATATGGAAATGAGAGTACATAGGTCCTTATATAAGAGAAGATGAGAGGAGAAGATAAATGGGCCGAGAGCCCAATACCACTATTGGACACTCCCCCTCAAGCTGGAGCATATAAATCAAACATGCCCATCTTGGTACACGTGGCGTCATATGAGATCCTGGCTAGACTTTTTGTAAAGAAGTCCGCAAGCTGATGAGATGATGTCACATGAGGAATGGAGATGACTTCAGACATAACCTTGTCTCGTATGTAGTGGCAGTCAATCGCAATGTGCTTTATACGCTCATGAAAGGTGGAATTGCCGGCGATGAAGATAGCGGCTTGATTATCACAATGCATGGGCATTGGAAAAGGAGATGAAATGTCAAGATTTTTGAGAAATGACTGAAGCCATACCATCTCTTGTGCGGTCTCAACCATAGCTCAATGCTCAGACTTTGCACTGGAGCATGATACCACCTTCTGTTTTCGGGATCGCCAAGTGACGAGGTTACCTCCAATGTAAGTGCAATAGCTTGTAGTAGATTTACGATATCCCTTGGCACTTGCATACCCAGAGTCAGAGTAGGCTTCGATACGGAAATGACCGTGTCGTTGATAGATGAGCCCTCTCCCTGGGGCTCGCTTGATGTATGCTAGAACTTGTAGAGCTCCCTCCTAGTGAACTCGTCAAGGTTCCTACATGAACTGACTCAAGACACTAACCGCGTATACAATTTTGGGGCGAGTGAAGGTGAGATATATCAACTTGCCCAATAATCTCCGATAACGGTTAGCATTCTCATAGAGTGGAGATGAAGTATCCTAAAACTGTGGGCGAGCTTCCTTGGGTGAGGTCTCTAGCTTGCACCCAAGAAGTCATCTCTCCTTAAGCATGTCAAGGGTATTCTTCCATTGGGTCAAAGTGAGCTTCTTGTCCTGATGAGCAAACTCAATACCCAAAAACTATCTAGGATTCCCCAAGTCACGAATGTTGAGGTGTTGCTGTAAATAAGTCTTACTAGTAAGAATACTAGTGTTATCACTCCTAGTCAAAATAATGTCATCAATGTAAATTGCAAGAATGAAAAGACCACCCTTAGTCTTCTTAGTGAGCACGGTGGGATCGGTCGCGCTTGATGTGAAGCCAAAGGCGAAGAGAAGGCCACTAAACTTGGCAAACCAAGCACGTGGACTTTTGCTTGAGTCTGTAAATAGCTTGTCGTAGAAAACACACCTTAGATGACTCCCCTTGAGCAACATACCCCAAGAGCTTGCTCCATAAAGATCTGCTCCTCAAGATCACCATAAAGAAAGGCATTAGAGACATCTAATTGGTGGAGAGACCAAGCTTGATTAATGGCTAGAGAGAGGAGCACACAGACAGAGTTGAGGCAAACGACTGGCGAGAATATCTCGGTATAGTCAATGCCATATGCTTGAGTAAATCCACAAGCAACTAGACGAGCCTTGTGACGGGCAATGGTACCATCAGGATGATATTTGATGGTGAAGACCCATTTGCATGTGACGATGTTGGCATCTGCTAGATGGGGAACCAAGGTCCAAGTCCCTCGAGAAACTAAGGCCTCCACCTCATAGTCTATTGCCACTTTCCATTCAAATACTTGTGCTGCCTCAACATGCGATCATGGAATTTTGGAGGCTACCAAAAGTGCAAAGGCACGAAAGGGTGGAGAAAGATGATCATATGAAAAAAACTGAGAAATGGGATGGTGAGTACAAGCGTGTGTACCCTTGCGAAGGGCGATGAGAAGGTGAAGATCATTTGGAGGGGCTTGGGGAATGACTACCGAGGATGGTGAGGTGGCGGTGGAGTTGGGGGATAAGGGATCGATATCTGAAGTATTTGAGACATGCTGAACCGAGGAAATAAGAGGAGAAGGAGAGAAGAGAGAGAGAGAGAGTGGAGGAGGAGAAGCTGAAGGATGGGGATTGCTAATGACAACTAAGGGAGGGAAGCCACGCGGAGGAGATGTAGTGGAAAGAGTCGGAGAAAGCGACGAAGGAGAGAAGAAGGGAGAGTCCTCATGGAAGTAACAACGACAGAAGTCATATAACGACGGTGTCAAGAAAGTACACCCGGTAAGCCCTTTTGTGTATTAGAGTAGCCAACAAACACGCCTTTGAGAGCATGAGGGAGAGTTTAGAGAGGGAAGGAGAGTGATCTTGGACAAAAGTGATACATCCAACTCAAGGAGGAAGGGAGAAGAGGGACAAGGTGGGTAAGAGACTATGAAGGGGAATAGCGCCACCAAGGGAAGCAGAGGAGAGCCGATTTTGGCAATAGGTATGAGGGCGTCAGACCAAAGATAAGATGGGACATGCATCTCAATGAGTAGTGTGCGAGTGATATCAAGGAGTTGATGGTGCTTTCGCTCTGCGACATCATTTTGCTGTGAGGTGTGAGGACAAGTGGTTTGGTGAATAATGCCACGATCAACGCAAAAGGTACATAGAGAGGTTTGTAAACTAAAGAGCATTATCAGTACAAAGAATCTTTGACATAGTGGAGTATTGAGTGACGACTTCCGTGATGAAGTGGGTGACTGTAGTGACAACCTCAAAGCAATCATAGAGAAGGTAGACAAAACTCACACGAGTATAGTTATCAACAAACACAATATAGTAGTGATGACTTGAAATGGAGGGAGTACGAGAGGGACCCCAAACATCACATTGAAGAAGATCAAAAGGTGTAGAAGATGGGATGCCATCACGACTAGAGTAAGAAGATCGATGATGTTTGCCCAATTGACATGACTCACACACAAATTGAGTAAGAGAAAGCCATGGTAAGGTCTTTTTAAGTTTGTCAAAATATGGATGGCCTAAACGACGATGCCACAAAAGGGAGGAAGTAGTAGTAGATGTAACAAAAAGAGCTTGAAGACCCGATAAGGGTTCATCAGCAACGAGCTCATAGATGCCCCACCCGTTCTCACGGCCCAAACCAATTCTTTGTTTGGCATACAGATCTTTGAAAATACAATGAAAGGGAAAAAAGGTAGCTGCATAGGGAAGAGCACGAGTGATAGCACTAATAGAGAGAAGGTTGAGAAGGAAACCAGGAACATGGAGGATCTGGTGAAGAGAAAGAGAAGGGGTGACACGATTAGTACCACTGTCTTGGAGCAGACAAGGTCGGCCATCGGCAATGGTAACTGGGGGATGGGAGGGGGTAGGGTGATATGATGGTAAGAGCGATGAAGTGTCGGTCATATGAGAGGAAGCCCTGAGTCGATAATCCATGATGGTGAAGAGGAAGCAAGTAGAGCAAATGTACTTGACGTGGAGGGAGTCAGAAGCAACGAGAGGCTGGCAGAAGAGGAGACATTAATACTCATGGAACGACGAAGGGAGTCATACTCGGCCGACGTCAAGGTCACATGATATTGGGGAGCAGGGATGCTAGGAGGTGCTAGGGGAAAAAGGGGGAGAAGGAATCAAAACTGCTTGGGCAGTAGGAGGCTTGCCGAATTGCTTCCAACAGCTTGTTGACGTGATGGTTTTTCTTGTCATAGTGAGGGCATGGCGGAAAGACGTTGCGGCCATGCCCACTAGGAGGACAACTACCATCAAAGCGGGGAGGGAGACCACCATCGTCGCGAGCTCAAGGAGCAGAAACGACCATCGGTGAGGGAGGAGGCGTATCGACTGGAGTAGAAGAGAGAGGGAGCAAAGGCATACCAGTCGTGACTTGAAGAGCAGCAGAGAAAATGGTAGTGAGGCCAGGGACATGGTCACTAGAGAGAAGAGAGCCCTAAGCTAAGAGGCGATGGAGGGACAAAGCCTACTAAGATAGATGCTAGCATAGAGCTCTGCGTGGTAACGCTTCAACGTCACAAGATATGTGGTGGGAGGCTGATTAAGGTCAACCTCTTGAATTAAGGCCTGCAAGTGACCGAAGTGGGCATGAAGAGAGAGATCGTCTTGCTTGAGAGTGAGAAGAGTTTCGAAGATCACTACTAGACGGCCAATGTTTGTGTGATTGTGATGTAGGATATTTAGATAGATGATGAATATGAGAAGATGAATATGAGTAAAGATGAATATGATGAGAGTGAGAGTGTGATGCAGGACGCGGTAGTGAAAGCCCTCGTACCTGATCAATGTAACCAAGGCTAACTGAAGATAGGGCGGTCAAACCTAACCTATAGGTAGGCGTGTCCTATACCCTAAGTATGATATCTAACCTAACCTAAGTGCAAGTAGGCGTGCCGATCAGCGGAGTCGACTACGGGTGACACGGGAAAACTTGCGATGATGGATAGGGGGAGATCCTCTCGACCCACGTCTGGAGGCGCAAAAGTCGCTTGTCATGGGGTAGCTTGAAGGTTGCGGCCCACGCTCGGTGTCGGACCTGAAGTACGCGTCAGAAGTCTCGAACCTATAGTCATACTATCCTACCTACGTCGTCCAACGGTGATGGAGGCGAGTAAAGGAAACGCTTCAAAAGGTAATTAAACTTTAAAATGAGGGGTGAAGCTAACTTGCGGGGCGCGAGCCCGGTTGGTCGTGGTGAGGAAGATCGTCGTACAGGGGCACAAACGGTGGTAGTGGTGGGCCGAGCGGCAACAACATGGTGTGGCGGGGTCTCGGCGCGAGAGGGCAGCTGGGGCGGCAGACTCGAGCGCAAAGGCGAAGTGAGTAGACAGGGTGCGTTGGGATCGAGGAGATATGGGTGAGTCCCTGCCGGATTGGGTCGGTGCGGGGAAAGACCAAGACGACATAGTGGGTCAGAATGATGATGGTCAACCCTGAGTAGAGTGGTCAACCAGGAGGTGTGATCAACCGTTGGGCAACCGATCGAGGGGGGAAATAGGAAGGGGAGGTTGGGTGGATGGAGAGTGGTCGGTAGTAAGTGAGGGCCCCCACTAGTTCATGAGGACATAGTATCACCAACACACGGGGTCAATCCGTTGGAGCGCAGCGCAATCAACACGGTGCACAGAGTTGGGTATCTTGTCAACTCTCAAGAGGAGGGTCCAATCCTCGCGCACGGGAGGCGATCAACACATGAGGAGTCCTCACGGGTGGTGTCGAGAGTTGATCTGCAGCCTGGTTGTGAGTGGCAGCAGTGATTCGGGCGTCGGGAGTTGTCAGGGTGACGATAAAAGACACGGATGCAGAATTCGCGGATGCGGAAAATGTGAGGAGGGGGAGCTGAGGCGGGGCTCGGGATGAGGAGATTTGTGGATCGCAAAAGAATGAGGATTTTAGGGGTTCGGGTACAAGAGTGGTCTATCGGACTGAGGGGGGGATTTTCGAGGCTAGTGAAGAGCGACTGGAATAGGAAAATCGGGAAATGAATCCGTCGGACGTCGAGGGGTTTGGGGAAATCATAGGTGGTCTTGACGCGAAGGATGATGAGAGTTTGGTCGAAGGCGGTGGTTGTAGTCGGGTGGGTCGTGGAATGAAAATTCGGCGGGGTGCCGAGTTGTAATCGATGAGCGTCAGGAGTAGGGAGGGGCTGTAGATCGTGTAGGAAATGACGATCGGGCGTCGTGGAAAATCTCCAACAGGAGGGGAGGTCGGTGGTGGGCAAACGGGGAGAGAGGTTCGGGGGTGACGACCGTAAGCAGGATGAGAGGTGACTTAACTAATTTGTATGGTCATTGAATGCACACGATTTAGTGTCAAAACCAAGTCCTAAATTTACCAATTTATGATTAATCAATTTAATTAAAGAGTCCAATGGTAATTAAGGGTCGAATCCACGGAGAATTAGGGAATTTTGAGAGATATCTTTGAAATTCGATCAAATCGAACGACGAATTGAGGTTAGAAATTGGTCAATTTTCTATATTAAGAAAGATAACTCAATTGTGAATCCACGGAATGAAAAATCAGGTGATTTGGATGAGAATTCGCAGAGTAATCGAAGTTTGAAGTTAGGAAAAAATTTGTATCGCGAAATTGATTTAAAACAGAAATTCAAAACAAAATTAAACTTAATCTACTATTCGAAATGTAAAATTAACACTAAATGATGAAAGATTAAGATGAAAACACACAATCTAATCCAAAGTAGCCTTCGAAATGATCCAATTAATCGCTGGATGCATGGCTTTTCATTCCGCATTTTCGAAGATGAAATTGAAGTTCAAGATGTGATTTCTCCTCTATCTTTCGATCAAATTCTGGTTTCAAGTATTCCTTGGATGCGAAAATGCATTAAGAACACAAGAAATCAAATGGCACATGAATTGGGTGTCTGGACAGTTTAAATTTCTCGAAAATTGAAGGGTCCGTTCTTCTGTCGCGAAGAACACGTATTTAAAGAGGTAATTTTGGGCTCGACCGTCTGATGAAGAGGCGCCTCTTCATCAACGATCGCGATGAGGCGTCGTTTGATCGAAACGGTTCGATTAAGTTGCATCCGTTCGAACTTTGATGGAGGGTCAGGATTTGTCCTCATCGCGTGAAGGAAGAATTGCGCCGTTTCAATCGCCTGTTGAATCTTCATTGGGCGGTCGCGATACATCGCGGAGTCCATCGATCTCGATCAATCTCTGCCATTATAGCTGGTGAGATCAACGGTCACGGTGATTCACTTATGTTTTAATTGATGCACGTGCTTTGATTGAAGATCGGATGGACCTCGTATCCACCGCATCGACGCTCGATCATCTACATAATTAAATCCAACGATCGGCATTACCTGAAATAAGAGTTTTAGTCCCACACTGAAGAAATTAAGAGAAACTATTGGGTATATAAGGTGAGGCGTATTATGCGGTTAGCAAAGTCCTCTATGGATGGCATATATGTACTATAACCTATGTATAATAAAAATATATATGTAATACGTCACCTCAGTGCCACGCAGGCACTCGTGCGGGTCCGCGTGGCGCTACCACGTGGCCCTGAGTGCCACATCGCATCCACGTGGGCTCGCGCGAATATATGCACCCTTTTTGCATGTTTTTAATTGTTTTAAATAACTTAAAAGTCGAAAAATAAATCTAAATAAATTCAGAAAAATTCTAGAAAATTCCTGTAAATTGTAAAAATCATAACTTTCAAAATAAAACTCCAAATTAATTCAAATTTGTTTTGTTGGATCAGAAATTGAATAATCTATCATTATAAAAAAATTAAATTATTGAAATAATTAGAGAATAAATATTAATTAAATGAATACATTCATGTATCTTATAAAATAAATTTATAAAAATACGTAAATGTAAATAAAGATCTATTCTCTTATATTTTCATTATTAGAAAATGATTATGATCTTAAATATAATTAGTATTAAACATCATAATGTTTTAATTATATATAATAATCCATAAATTGATGTATTTTTAGATCATAATATGAAATGATACACAATGATAGAAATATACTTAAAATATGATAACATGTATACATTTGGAATAATTAATGCCTTAAATTTCATTAATAATCATGTAAATTCATGTATAAATAGCATGTTATCAAGAGGGAGAGAGATAAAAGTGGGGAGATCGAGGAAAGAGGTCGCGCATGGGAAGTGATCGCGTGGTGAGGACGGGAAGATGGGCACGGAAATTAGGAGGAGGTAGAGTAGGGGAAGACGAGAATTCGTGGTGCGTGAGTTGAGGAAGGAGATGAGCGCAGATCGTGGAGGGGAGTGGATCGTTGAGAGGGCTCTGTGAGAATTTGGATCGGGGAATCAGGAAGTTGCAGGCAATTGACAGAGGCGGGTGCCGGGAGGAAGAGGGGAATTTCAGGGCGGGGAAGAGGAATTTTTCGGGGGGGAAGAGGGAGGAACGGGAGGGGATCTGCGGATGATAGGAAGAGGACCGCGGGGAGGATTGCCGGAGGTAAGGAAGGATTTTGGGAATGGGTAGGGTGGGATGGAGCGTGGGGAAGATCTTGCATGGAGCCGGAGGGAAGGTTCAGCTAGAGGAAGATGACTGGAGATGGTAATGGAGGTGGAGGAGATGGCGGCGGCGGCTTGGGGATGGCAGCGTCACAGTGATGACTGTGAAGTATCCGTGGCCGGGGCAAGGAGTGGCGGTGGTCGTTGCGGCAGCGGCAGCACAGAGGCGTGCGACAGCGGCGGCGGCACGGAGGCGTGCGGCGGCGGCAGCGGCGACGGCGGTTGGACTCCTTCCTCGCCTTCCTTGAGAAGCCACTTGAGAGGGAGAGCACTCCTTTCTTTCTTTAAATGACGACTAGGGTTTGTGGGGGGGGGGGTCCCTTCCCCTCTTAGAGAGCCCATAATGGGCCGAGAGGGGAAAGGGCCCACTTGAGGCCCACAACCCACACCTAACATGCTCATAGAAAGAAGTAAGGTTCACAAAGAAGGATGGGCTTCATGAATGGGATCCCGAAAAGGGGAGAACCCACCCGGGAAGCCTAAAAAGAGAGAAGAAATAAGTGAGGACCCGCTTAAACACGTGTGGGTCAAAAGTTCATAATAAAGAAATAAAGATAAGCGGATAGATCCGCACGTGGAAAAGGGGCTCCTTCGGCGCCGTGATATCGTGTCTTGGTGGCGACGAGGGGTCGTACGCCACCAATCCTCCCGGGGTTGGTGACGGGTCATTTTTGTGCGTCGTTAAAACACAAATACGATGGTCAAACAAAATTTATAAAACCGAACTCACAAAGACAAGATAGAATAATCAAGTACTGGGTAAGTATCGGGTCGATCCACAGAGAGCAGGGTTGACTTTAATCGCAGAGTTGACTTGGTCAAACTTAGGTTTAAAATGATTTTTAAATAAGAGAAAATAATATTTAAGATAGGGAAATGATATAAATAAGCTAAATAAGAAGTTTTAAGATTTGAAATCTCGGATTTGACAGAGAAAAGTCAAAAGTCAAAGTCAAAGCGTTGACTTTGACCAGCATAGGTATTCTGCAAAATCGTAGAATCAAACAGAGTCAGAAGATTACGAAAAATTATATATTTGGAAACTAGAGAGAAAAATGAAATTTATTGATATAAGTTTTTGTAATTTTTTTGGATAAGAAATGGATTTATTATGAATTATTGAAAATCAATGATCAGAAAATCCCCGAAATGAACACCTCAGAGGAAATCTTCAAATTGAATGCCCAAATGAAATCTAAATCTTGCAATTTATATGTCAATAGAAAGCTAAGAAGCAGAGGAATCCAACAAGACCGAAATTACCAAATTCTGATTTGCCAATTAAAAGTAATTGACCCCGAAAGTCAACGTTTGACTTCTGATGAAAGATGAACAGTCCGTGGTCAAATGTTAAATTGAAGGGGCAAATGAACTCAGAATTTGATGAAATTGCTATCCACGGAAAGCTGATGAAAAGAGGAATCCAATGAAACCAAAATCAAGTGATTTGGAATTATAATCAGAGAGATATCCTATTTTCAAAATCAGCAACTTTTCAGATCGAAATTTGGGGAAAATAAAGAACACTATGAACTAATTTGCAAAATTAAACTTCTAAATCTAATAAAAACTCAAATTACCTCTTGATAATCGATCGAATCTCACTACTAACCCGATTGCCACGAGAATTGAGCTCCAATTTGCGCGGGATTGGAGTGAATTTGCTCGGATCCTTTCTCACGGACTTTCGGAATTCAAGGGAAAATTCGATGAAATCAAGGAGGAATTCGCGATCAATCCCGCTCCAATCCCTTCGGAATCGAGTCTAAACGCGGGGGAATCACGATGAACTTAAGATTTTCCTCGAAATTCGCTTAATTCCTTCACGAATCAATCAAAAGTTGAAGCACAAAGGAGGGGAGAATACATGGTTTTAAAGAGAAAATTAGGCCCGAAATTTCCGGCGGTTTGACGCGGTCGTGGAGCGGAATCGATGAGCCACGATCGCGCGCGATCGTGGGCCATCAATTTGAGGCGTCGTGGCTTCAATTTTTGCTGCTGAATCACCCCCGATCGCGGCGATTTCTCCACGTTTGATGTTGATCATCCCGCCCTGATTTTTTTGAGCCCTTGATGAGATCGTGGGCATGGATCGATGGCGTCGTGGGGGCGCTTTTATGTTGCGACGCCATGGTGTTCGATCTGGCGACGAATAAGCCACGATCGCCGCGCGATCGAGCCACGATCGCCGCGCGATCGAGCCACGATCGCCGCGCGATCGAGCCACGATCGCGCGTCGATCGTGGTTCTTCGTGAAGCTTCATCCACCGTCCGATTAACTCCCACTTAGATAAGCGATCGAGATTAGCTGATCCTGTGTACCTTGATCGCGATTCAATTTCTCCGCCAGCCGTCCGATCGTGATCCACTCTTGATGAAGATCAGGCGTCCGCGTGATGGAGATCGGACGCACCAAAACTCGCGAACGATTGCGACCGTTCGATGACGATCAGGTGATCGCGATCCAAGCTTCCTCGCTTTGCCACGTGTCATCCATCGAGCGGGTCACTTAAGATTAAATATAGCCACGTGCTTGATTTATGATCGCGTGGACTCGGGTCCACGAGATCTCTGCCGCTATGATCCAATCGCACGCCCTCCAAGCCGCCACGTCACCTGAAAAAAACAAAGTCCTGTGGAACATAGTCCCACACGGATCAAATGAAGGGAAATTATGCGGTTAAATAGGGGAACGCCTTCCCCTATTAACTATCGTCTTTATCCTCTATAATCGGTCCATGTGACGCCTCACACGGGCGCCCACGTGGCGCTATGTTGCGTGGCCATTTGCCACACTGGCGCACCCCCTGTGCGCCACTTAGCCACGCGCGGGCCACCTGTGGCCCTGCCACGTGGCCTCAGCGCGTCGTCGCACCCACTGGGTGGTCCCGCGCACCACGTGTCAGCGCGCCTGCTCTCCCGCTCGCCACGTCATCGCCTGCAGGTAAGAAACCGATTTTTTTTGTAATTTTAAATAGGAAAGAAAATTTGTAAAAATCAAATAAAAAATCGGAAACAGGCCTAGAACTTCAAAAATTAATATCTCTCAAAGTACAACTCCTTTTTAATCGAAATTTTCTCCATTGGATCACAAATTCTTTCCTTTTTAATATCATATCATTTAAAATATGTTTTCAAAAAAATAAATAAGGATGAATTAAAATTTCATTAAATAAGTTCTAAGCAAACATTCTAAATCATAAATTCATCCTAAAATCATCATTCCAAACACTTACTAAAGTCAAAACTCATTTAATCACTGAGATTAACTTCTATTAATCTCAACAAAAGATTAATCATCTATTAAGCATGAAATTATCTCTAATTTGTGCATAAATATCAACTTTAGTAAAATGACATGCCAATGGAGAAAATTCCTAAAAAGTATGATAACAGGCATCATATTCACATAAAATAAGCATGAATATGAGTTAATTAGGGTAAGAATTTAGGTTATAAATGCATGTTATCAGTTGGAAGAACTTGACTTCGTCAAGTTGGCAAGAGAAGATGGCAGGGGCTCCAAAGATCTGATCGTAGTCGCTCTAGGTCCACCTCAGAGATATATACGTCATCCTCCGGCGGTCGGGCTGGCCAGTGCACTAGGAATCTCCAAGAAACTCCGTCCCCTGAAAAGTCAATTACCTCCCGAAAAATCTCCTCGACTCGCTCATGCCGATCGTGTGGTAACGCTGGGAAAGTGGACTTCCAAGCAAACTCTCTCTCAAAGAATGGGCCGGTAGGTGAAGGCCTAATGTCAAATGAAAGAGGTAGAGCTGGGTGCGACGTCAGATCCATCACATGGAACGTGGAGCTATTCCCCCACGATGGAGGGATATCGATGACATAGGTGATCCCGCCTATCCGGGAAAGGACTCGAGACGGGCCGGTGCTACGAGCAGTGCCAGGAGCATAACACTCGAGCCTCAGCCTAACCATAACTTGGTCTCCCACCTGGAAGACCCGTGGTCGACAGTGCAAATCAACAGTCTGCTTGTACGATGCATACTGACTCAACACTCTATCATGAATGTCCTGATGCAACTAACTAACATGCTAGGCAAATGAGACTCTGTCCCTAGAAACTTTAACATGAGGGTCGAGGGGAACTATGTCTAAAGGCTTGCGGGGTGCTAAGCCATGTGCAATCTCGACGGGGCTCACGCGAGAGGTATGGTCGGAAGAGGGGTGGTAGGTGCACTCGGCGCGGGGTAGGGTCATATCCCAAATGGTCATGCTCTCGTGGGAAAGTGACCGAAGTCGTTTCCTCACACTACGATCGACGACGTCGACCTGTCTGTCAGTCTGGGGATGATAACCGGTAGCGAAGGTTAGCTTAGTCTGAAGTAAGCTCCTAAAAATCCTCTAGAAGTGACTAGTAAACCGTAGGTCGCGGTTTGAGATAATGGACGTGGATAGTCCATGTAGGCGCATAGGTGATGGCACGCCTATCGAAGATGCATCGTCGGGAAAATGATGGCTAACGGTACTCAGCCCTAGTAGATGTAAGACCGACTCTAATGCGGCGTGGTCACAATCGCCGATATCCACAATCACCTGGTACACGTAGCTGTTGATCTTCTCGTAAGGGTAGAAGATCAACGTGCAGAGGAGATTATTCGTGGGGAGCGTCGGTGTCAGAGTGATCGGCCGTGTAACTAGTGTGATCTCTCGTGAGGTCACGATGGGCAACTAGGGTGGTAGGATCACATCCACTAGTGATCTCGGAACAGCAACGCTAACCATGTCCCTCATCGGTGTGCTCGTCAAGGTGCTGACGAGAACGGGGACCTTGACTGCTGCGAGAGCGGCTGGCCTAATCGGGATGTGATCGATCAACTCGAGAGTGTCATCGCATTCGTCTGCCAGAGCCTCATCAGCGAGGTAAAAATCGTCGCCTAAGGGAATGTCATCCTCATGGGAGCCATGGTTGGGTTCGTGGATCTCAATAAGGAGGTTCCAGGATGGACACTGGCTCGTCCGATGGCCCTTGTCCAGACGCTTGAAACAAGTGGTGTGGACTGGGGACATGGCTATCGTATGGTGAGGTGCGTCTACAAGGGGTGATTGCTGGGATGGTGTTGACGCTACTGGCATCTTGGGTGAAGCCGAGGTGGTCGGACTAGATTGCGTAGGAGCGACCCTCGTAAGAGGCTGAGATGGAGAAAAATGGATGTCATCGGTAGGTCGCACCATATGCTCCATGTGCTTCTTGACAGGCATCTTGCCCTGTCTGGGGAATAATGTAGACTCATACTCTCGAGGAACATACTTGTTCTTCAAGCGTTGAGCCATATCTGTCCATGAAGTGATGGGCTGTCCTCGTCGATAAGCTACATGACGCTCGTTCTCCCAAAAGATCTTGGTGTGTCCGCCAAGTCTCGTCTCGGTGTACTCAACGTAGAGGTCATCATCCATGTGATAGTATCGAAAGTAAGAGTTCATACCGGACTCCCAATCGATAAAGTCTTTGGGCCCTCGAGAGCCATCAAAGACTAGATCATCGGCGCACATACTTTTCAGTATGCGGGTGATAACATACTATATTAACATGATAAAACATGATTATTAATGCATATTAAGGCATAAATGATTTCATTTCCATGCATGTTATCATATTTATGTGTATTTTCTATCATTCTATGAAAAAGTCATTATAATCTCAAAAATACTCTAAATTAGGGTTAAGTATGATGATTTAAAGATAAATAATTTAACAACCCATCTTTACTTGAGATTATATATGTTTTTAGAGTGAAATAAATGAGAGAAAATGTTTTATAAACATTTATTTATATTTTCTTAAGTTAAAAATCCTTAAAAAATAAATGTATTTTTGAAATGGAAATTAAAACTCTCATTATTTATTAATTTTGACTCTTTAGAATGAAAGATAATTAAATTTTGGATAAAATAAAATAAATTTGGATTAATTTGGAGTTATATTTTAAAACTTATGAATTTTCTAATTTTTAAGGATTTTTACGGATTTTTTCTGAATTATTTTCAATTTTTAAACGATTAAAACAATTAAAATAAAAAAATCAGGTATATTTTCGCGCAAGACCCACGTGGATGCCATGTGGCACTTAGGGCCACGTGGCAATGCCACACAGGCCCACGCGAGCGCCTGCGTGGCGTGGAGGTGACACGTGGCATTATTGATATTTACTCGTATTATATAGGGTTATAGTACATATAAGCATCCGATATTTCAGATATTAGCTAACCCTCTAATTAGTCAGTCCTCATATACTTGATCATCTCTTTTAATTTTACCCGTGTGGGACTAAGTTCCACATGGTATTTTAAGTGCAGGTGACGTGGCCAATTGCGGTGCGTTGGATCGGACGGAGCGCGGATCATTGCGCATCGATCGGGTGAGCTCGTGGTCCACCGGATCTCATCAAAACACATGCGTTTTAAGGAGCGTTATAACGGCCGAGATTTAATCGCGCGGGGAGCATCTTGATCGTCAGATCGCGATCCAACAACGTGATCTAAAGCGTTTTTATAACGCTCATCCACGCGGGTCATCTGGACCGTCCATGAAGATTGGATGGCTGCGACTTATTTGAAACGGTCCACGATGGACCGTTCCATCGTAACCGTCGATCGTTTCGATCGGACGGTTACGCCCAAATAGCCTATAAATAAGGCATGTTCTTCCGATTTGTAAGCATTCGAGGTTAGAAATCAAGCAAATTGGTCTGTTTAGACACCTCTCTTCTTGAATCTCTCGATTCCATCCTCTTCTCCTATCATTTCTGCAATCACGGAGAGCTTGAAATCGAGATTTGGTTGAAAGACGAAGGAGAAATCAAAGCTTAAACTTCACGATCGCGTTCTTCACATTTTCGACGATTAAGAGGTTTCATCGTGTTAATTTGATCGCTATTTAGGGTTAGTGGAGTCGATTTTTGCTAATCTATCATCCAATCAAGTTTAATTTTGATTTAGATTAGGATTTAAAGTTTAATTTCTCTTCAATTTCGTTAATTTTGCGATTTCAACGTTCGGAAATTTCTCTCTATTTCGAACTTCAATTTCTCTGCGAAATCAAGATCAATTTCGATGATTCTTGATTCCGTGGAAGCGATTTGAAGTTATCTTTCATAATATATCATTTTCTCCAATTTCTACCATCGATTTATCATCCGATTTGATCAATTTCGAAGAAAACATAAAAAATTTCCTTATTTTTCCCTGTGGATTCGACCCTTATTTACCATTATACCACTCAGTTCGAAATATTTTCATCAAATTAGTAAGTTTGGAATTATTTTTGACACAACACCATGTGAAATCGACGACCTCGCGGTCTCTTCTCATCAGCGCGCACTATGATCCTCATGTCGCCTATCCCGATCATCGTATCGGTCGGCGCGGTAGTCATCACCAATGTCGTTGTGGGGAGGACTCCGATAACGCCTATGATCGGGATAACGCTCTTGATCATGATAACCATCAAAACGTGCGTCCTCGGGTGCACGAGGGTAGTCTCGCGCATGCAGATAGTCGCGATGGTAAGCATCGCGATCCTGCGGCTGACGGTCAACTCGCCGATCTAGATCGTCTCATCGAGGAGGGTCATCTCTAAATCTATAGTAGTCTCGTTGATCCTGACCTGGTCGTGATCGTGGTGTTGATGATCATCATAACGCAGTCGTGGCGGTGGCGGATGAGGTGTGTCGTCCACACAAGCTAAAAAGGCTTGTCTGCAGCAGTCATATATATCCTGGGGCAGACGACCGTCCACTCGGTCGTGTCCATCGTCGTGGTGTGGCGCACCTCGATAGCTAGGCTCATTCTGATAAAAGTAGTAGTCAGGGTAGCGGTGATCGTAATGATCACTACCGGGGTTCACGGGCCGCCGGGGCTCGTGAAACTCTTGAGGGGCCCGACTAAGAGGCGGTGTGGTGAGCCGTGCAGCTAGTGGTGGCAGCGGCGAACGGGGTCGATCATCCAAATGAGCTGGGTAGGCCTGTTTGTGGCGACCATAAGCATCCGAGGGCCAGCGATGGTACACTCAGTCGCGATCATTGTCGTGACGTGGGATGCCTCAACGACTAGGATCATCCCGACAATGATAGTAGTCGGGGTAGTGGTGATCGTAATGATCACTATATGGGCTCACGGGCCGTCGGGGCTCATGAAACCGCGGGGGAGCTGGCTCCAGGGCATCGCGACAGGTGCCGTGAAACTAGGGATCCTCCTCTAGCTTTGGCGGAGCGTGTCTCGAATGCCATGATGATAACCTAGGGGTGCCTACATGATGCAATGACCTAGGTATGATGTCCTAATAATGCTACGGAGGCTCAGCGGAGCGTCCTCAAGGACCAAGGTTGGGCGAGAACCCAATGACCGCTCTGATACCAATTTGATGCAGGACGCGGTCAATGTAACCAAGGGCGGTCAAACCTAACCTACGGGTAGGCTTGTCCTAGACCCTAAGTATGATATCTAACCTAACCTAAGTGCAAGCAGGCGTGCCGATCAGCGGAGTCGACTCCGGGTCACACGGGGAAACTCACGATGATGGATAGGGGAGATCCTCTCGACCCACGTCCGGAGGCGCGGAAGTCGCTCGTCATGGGGTAGCTTGAAGGCTGCGGCCCACGCTCGGTGTCCGACCTGACGTACGCGTCAGAAGTCTGGAACCTATAGTCGTACTATCCTACCTACGTCGTCCAACAACGATGGAGGCGAGTAAAGGAAACGCTTTCGAAAGGTATTTAAACTTTAAAATGAGGGGTGAAGCTAACCTGCGGGGCGCGAGCCCATTTGGTTGTGGTGAGGAAGATCATCGTACGGAGCACAAACGATGGCAGTGGTGGGCCGAACGGCAATGGCATGGTGTGGCCAGGTCTCGGCGTGAGAGGGTAGTTGGGGTGGCGGACTCGAGCGCAAAGGCGAAGTGAGTAGACAGATTGCATTGGTATCGAGGAGATATGGGCGAGTCCCTGCCGGATTGGGTTGGTGCGGGGAAAGACCAAGATGACATAGTGGGTCGGACCGATGCTGGTCAACCCTGAGTAGATCGGTCAACCCAGGGAGGGCAGTCAAAGTGGGAGGTTTGATCAACCGCTGGGCAACCGATCGAGGGGGGAAGCAGGAAAGTGACGAAGCGAATCGATGCGATCATTATTTCCACATCGATTCGTGTCAACAATAAAGCCAAACTTACCAATTTGATGATTTACTAACAAATAGAGGGGTATAATGGTAAATAAGGGTCGAATCCACAGGGAAATAAGGTATTTTCGAGAGATCTTTTAGAAATTGATCAAATTGGATGATGAATTGGTGATAGAAAATAGGGAAAATGGTAGATTTAGAACGATAACTCAAAGATGTATCCACGGAGATTAGTATTCACAGAGAAATCAAAGAGCGAAGTGGGATGAAATTTCCAAAAAACGGAAGAACGAAAACCGAAATTGAAAACAAAATTAAACTTAATTGTGAACCTAAATTACAAATTGATGATACATGACAAAAGATTAGAGGAAAAACACATTTTCTAACCCGAGATAGCGATCGAAATGATCCAATTAATCGCCGGATCGAGGCTATTCATTCCGTGATTTTGAAAATGAGCATCGGTGTTCAAGAGACGGATTCTCCTTAATCAATCGACAAAATCTCACTTTTAATCACTCCGTGGATGTGGAATCGAGTCTAGAAGAGATTAGAAGTGAGAGATACAAGGATGGAGGCGTGTAGATAGATCAAATCGATGAAATCATCCAAGAATGTCTTACAAAATCGAAGAACACCTCAATTTATAGGCAAATTGGGCACAACCGTCAGATAGAGCGTTTTAATCTTCATGAACGGTCCAAACTAAACATGTGAAGTCGAACCGTTATGAATAGATCTTGGCCGTTGGATCGCGGATGGACGCTCCTGATGATGCCTAATGTGTATGCGTTATAAAACACGTGAAAACACATTCATTGGATCGCGATCTAACACTTCGGATGCGTTTTGATCGCGTGAAATTTGGACCATTATAACTCTTATTTTAAGACACGTGGGTGATCGCGATCTGGTGGACCTTGAGTCGACTTCATCCACACGCTTCGATCGTTCCATCGTTTGATCCAATGCCCCTCCTTCGGCCACGTCACCTGCGTTTTAAAATGCCGTGTGGAACTTAGTCTCAGATGAATAAAATTAAAGAAACAAGACGGGTTTCTAACGTGTGCCAATTTAAAGGGTTAGCATTATTCCGATAATCGGAATGCTTATATGTACTATAACCCTATATTACGAGTAAATATGCATATACACACGTGTCACCTCCGCGCCACGTAGGCACTCGCGTGGGTCTGCGTGGCTCTGCCACGTGGCCTTGCGTTCCACGTCGCATCCACGCGGGTCCCACGTGAAACTAAACCCATTTTTGCTTTTATTTTAATTTTTTAATCGATTTAAAATCGAAAATAAATTCAGAAAAATCTAAAAAAATCCCTAAAAATTAGAAAATTCATAACTTTCAAAATACAACTCCAAATTAATCTAGATTTTTTTCATTTGATCGGAAATTCAATTATCTATCATTATAAAAAGTCAAATTATTTAAATAAAAAGAGATTTAATTTTTATTTCAAAAATACATTCATTTCCTTAAGATTTTAACTTTAAAAAATTAAATGAATGTTTATAAAAAATGATTTCTCTTATTATTTAACTTTAAAAACCACTTATAATCTCAAGTAAAGATAGATTATAAAATATTTATCTTTAATTCATTATAGTTAACCCTAAATTAAAGCATTTTGATATTATAACTTAAAATTGTATGAAATGATAGAAATGCACTCAAAGTATGATAACATGCATACAAATGGAATGTTTTAAGCCTTAATTTGTATTAATAATCATGTTTTATCATGTTAAGATTGCAGGTTAAGATTTCTAGTCTCTTAGCAATATTACTATAGAATCTCCCTAGAAAATCCTTTCCACTTCTCATTGTCACTTGAGTGAATTGTAGTCTTGGAATTCTTCACTTATGAGGCTCCTTTGATGTTAATCATGACTGTCTTCTTTGATGGCAGATCTTCCATGCTGATTATCACTATGTAGATGCATGGTTTTACTCATGCAAAAGCTTTGTCTTGAGATATATTACATGGATAATAATATTAATTAGATCTCTCCCATGATTCTAACTATAGGTGGTATTCAAAGAGAGAAGGGAATGGAATAACAAAGATGTTCCTACTGATTTTCATTTCTTGAGATCAGTAATTTATACAAGGTACCTATAATATAGTGGATATGGTTTGGATAATTAGGAACCTATATCAAGGTAAGAGGTGGTTGACTTGGTCCATTCAAAGAATTTCTAAGTATCTAAGGAAGAGGATTTAATTCCTTTTGACCAAGTCAATCTTTGGATCAGTATGTAAATGGAAGAGGATGGAAGATAATTCCCTTTGGATCTACACTCTCTTTCAATGTTTTAGAGAGGCTTCCTTCATTCATTTCATGAATGGATAATTTCTCAAATTTTTAGATAAGGAGGAGTATGCCATTTTGTTTTTGTTGAGAATGATTTCTCTTCCTTAAGTCATATCTAGGTTCACTTGAAACCCTTGTGTTCATGTGATGAGATAATTCTCCATCAGATTGGCATACATTATTTCAAGGGTTTGCCAAAGAGAGCGCGTTTGATGATGCGCGAGAGAGTCGACAATGTTTTATCTTGATGCTATAAAGCATCCAAGTGATAATGGTCGAGTCAGATTGCGTCCAATATGCATAAGAAGGGTCGCAAAGTGGCGGAGGGTCCTCCATGAGATGATGATGAAGGTTGTAAGACTCAAGAAAGAGCTCAAAGCAAGAAGCCCATGCTGCGTAATTATGGCCGGTAAAATTATAGGCAGGTCGAGTAAGTTGTGCCGTGATTGAGAGACGAGGTGCAAATTTTGGTGAAGTAGGAAGCACTATAGGCGGGAGAATCACTTGAGTGTCAACTGAGGTGCCGGGATGTGTGGTAATGAAGTATCGGAAAACTCGGAGCTGAAGAGTGTGGAGATGACATAGAATCCCTAGATGAAGCCATAAATTATTGATGAAGACCTTGTAATAGGATGTTATATGATAAGAACATGAAATGTAGTTATAACTACCCATTTATTGCTCTTAATTAAGCCTATTAAACTCTTGAATACACCATCTCCTCCATTATCTCATGACTTGATGTTGTAGACTATTAATTCATCAAAAATAGATTATTTTACATGACTTTTGTTTTTCTTATTTTCAGGAACTATACAAGAGGAAGAGTAGTAAGATCCTCCAAAATAGAAGGCATAATGGGCTGTCTAAAGCAAAAAGGGTGAGCCCAGTTGACGAAGCGTTTTATGCGGTCGTTAAAACATATAAACGTCGGTCAAACAAAATTTATAATTCCGAACTCACAATAACAAAGATATAAAATCAAGTATAGTATAAAGATTGGGTCGATCCACAGAGAACACGGTTAACTTTGATCACAGAGTTGACTTGGTCAAACTTAGGTTTAATTAGGGTTTATAAGAAGTGAAGATGATATTTTATTAATGGTAATGAGATAGATATACTAAATATGAAATTATAAGAATTAATAAATTGATTTTATGCAGAAATGTTAAAAGTCAAGGTCAAAGCATTGACTTTGACCAATAGTTGAATTTCTATAAAATCAGAAAAAGAAAAGGGCTTAAAATATTACGAAAATTATATATCAAGAAACTAGAGAAAAATGAAAATTATTGATATATAATTCGTGATTTTTCACGAAGAATTGAATTTATTATGAATTATTGAAAATCAAAGATCAGAAAAATCCTGAAATGAATACTTCAAAGTAAATCTTCAAATTGGCTAACCAAATGATATCTAACTCTTGAATTCAAATATTAATGGAAAGTTAACAACTAGAGGATTCTAAAGAGACCAAAATTGTCAAATTTCACTTTGTATTTTAAGAGTAATTGATCCTTCAAGTCAACGCCCTACATTTGGATTGAAAATGAACACTAGATGGTCAAACGTTAAATTGAGGGGTCCAAATGATGATGACATTTTACGATTTTGCTATCCACGGAAAGTTGATAAAACAAGGAATCAAATGAAAACCAGAATCAACTGATTGAAACTTAACATTAGGGAGAAATCCTTGTTTCAAAATCAGCAAAATTCATGCTCAAATTTGGGCGAAATGAAGAACAAAACGATTTTTAAAACAAAATTAATCTACCAAATCGAATCTAAATTACAATTATTGCAAGGAGAATGATCGAGTTAGACTACTTACCCGATTGACGTGAAGATTTGGCTTCAATTCACGTGGATTGAAGAGTATTCGATCGATTTTGTCTTTGACATTATTTCGACGTTTCAACGAGAGATTTTGATCAATCCTTGCAATGAATCGCGATGGATCCTGCCTCAATCTGATCGCGATGGAGTCTAGAATACAGGGGAATCACGATGAACTCAAGATATGCCTTCAAAATTGCTTGATTTCTTCACGATTAATCAAGAGTTACTTAAAAGAAGAGAATACGTCGATTTTTAAAGGAAAATATCCGTGAGTAACACGGACCGTTCGTTTCGTGATGAGATCTGAGCCGTCCGATGACGCGTAATCAGTGGAATCGTGGCCCACGATTTCAGGCCCACATTCTTCCCTTTATTTTCGCCCGTCCAATCTTGATTGGAGCCCCCTCAGGAAGTCACGTGTCACCAGGTGAGTTGTCATAACCGCGATTGAATCGCAGCCGTTCGTCGTCACTTAAATCGCGATAAAGCACGTGCCTTATTGATGATCTGATGGACCAAGATCCATCAAATTAACGTGCGATCTTCGGTCTGCTTTTGATCAAACGCATCTTGCTCTTTAATGTGTCTTGTAAAGAAGAAATTAAATGGGAAGATATTCCCACACGAAGGAAATGAAACAGAAAGTATCAAGTATAAAAGGTTGGGCGTCTAACGCAATTGCGTTACCGCCCCAATATTTATCACCTGGGCCCACTATACCCATGGGTCCATCACATGCCATCCTGTCACTTCTCTTGCCATGTAGGCGCCACCTTGGCGTTTCACGTGGGCTCGCGTGGCCGTGCCACGCGTCCGCACCACATCAGCACCTCCCAGGCGCCCCCATGGGCTCGCGTTGCTCTGGCACGTGGCCTTGCGTGCCATGTCGCATCCGTGCGGGTCCCATGTCATGCCACGTCAGCCCGCGGTTCCTGCGGTAAAATAACCCCCTTTTTGTGATTTTTAAATAAGGAAATATCTCATAAAAAAATTCTAAAAATTGAAATAAATTCCAGAAAATTCCAGAAAAATCCGAAAAATTCATAAATTAATATCTTAAAAAATATAACTCCTTTTTGACTCAAAATTTCTCCATTGGCTCACAAATATATTCATTTTAAATATCATGCCATCTAACATATAAATTAAAAGAAGAAGAGAAGATGAATTCACAATAAACTTAGATAATCTCTTAAGAAGTCTATTTTATATCATCCCAACATTATCTTCTTGAAATTAATTCTTCTAATCATCTACTAAAGTCAAAGTAATTCAACGAAAGTAATTAATTTCTATTTATTTAATCTTGCAAAAGATTAAACATCCATAAATCATATAATTAATCCCAAATAATGCATAAATATGGACTTTAGTAAAATGGCATACCAATGGAGAAAATTCATAAAAACTATGATAACATGCATCATAATCACATAACATAAGCATGAATATTAGTTAAATGAGATAAGAATTTCAGTTAAATATACATGTTATCTCCAGTCAAAGGAAATGTGAGCCTAGCTGAAATGGAGATTCGGGAGAATAAAAGGGGGAAAAAGCTCTTTCGAGAACCTCTTCTTCTTCCTTTTTTAGCTTCTTCCCGCGGCTTCTTCTTCTTCCTTCTTTTTTGGTTGTTCTTTCTCTCCCCTAGGTTTAGAATTTCTCCGGTGTTCTTTTTGTCGGAATAAAAAAGAAAGCTCTCAGTTCTTGTTGTTGAATTTATTGTTCATTTCATTTCTATTTTTTTCTCTCTCTATCCCTCTCGCCATTTCTCTTTTTCTCTGAAGCCATCTCTTCCCCACCCGTACGATCTCTCTATCGTCGCCATTCTGACCCTCATCTTCTGAAATTCTGCATTTTTTGGCATCTCTTTCTGCCTTCTAGTGTGCTTCACCTCCTTCTGCTCAATCTCAGTCATTATCTCCAGCTGCCTCCTGAACTCTCGAGGTTTATTCTCTCTTTCAATCATTTCCCCCCTCCAAAATTCTCTCCCGCTTACTATCCTTCTCTCTTTCTCCACGATCGTTTGATGTCTCTCTCCTCGACTTGAGTTTTCTTTCAATTTCCCACTCGTGTCGAATCTCTCTTTCTTTGTCTCTCACATTCCATCTCTCTAACTTTATCCAGTTTTCTCCATGATTTCTTTTCCTCTCCCTGAAGTTTTCTAGAAATCCTTCCTATCTCACTCTTAACCGCTCCTTCCCTCCTCAAACTTCTTTCTGTTTTCTCGCCTTAGCTTGTTCTCGCTCGCTGTTTTTTATCTTATCGTTGACTTTTCTCTTCAGCAACCCTCTCTTCATTTCCTCACCTCTTTCTCGTTCCACTATTCACGCTGTTTCCTCTTTCCTCTTCTCTCGTTCTCTCTCTCTCCCACAAATTTACGATAGCCTGCCCTTTCCTCTTCCTCTCTCAGTCTCTAACTTCTGTCCACCCACAATCCATCTCCTGCCATTTTCTTCTCGTAATCGCTCTGACCTCGTCTCCTAGACCTTCTCTACCTTCTATGTCGCAGATTCCTCCCCCAAAAATTTCTTTCGCACGTTCGTGAATTCCTTCTTCTGATTCTGTTGTCTATCTTCCACGCGAATTTCTTGGTGCTCGTGTGTTCGATGGTCAAGTTCTCTCGCATTCCCTCTTTCAAACTCACCCTCTATTTTGTCCCTCAATATTCTCTCCTATCTTGTGCAATATTTCTCTCTTTGGCCCCTTCTTTCAACTTCTTTTCCTTGCCTCATCAAATTGCTCGCTTGCTCTTCATTTCTGCCTCTCTCATTCTCTCTTGCTTCTGCGCTCTTTCCTCTTTCACCTTTCTCTAGCATCCCGTGCCTCCTTCTATCGCTTTTGCTTGCCCTGTCTCTACCTCTATCTTTTGGATTCTTACAAATGTTGTTCTGACTCTCCCTCTTTTCCCCCTTTTGATTCTGCTCCTAACCTCTTATCACTCCCTCGCAAAATTGTATTTGCACGTTATTTCAGTCTCTAAGTTTTCTCTCTTCCGCCGGCGCTCTCTCGCTCCATTTCTACTCCTTACTTTCTCGCGCTCTTGCCTTCTCTCTATCCATTGATTTCTGATTTCATCGCTCTAAATCTCTTCCTAGCCTATTCTCTCTCAACCTCTCTATACATTGCTCCCGTCTGCACACCCCTTCTCTTATTACTGGATCTCTCTCTCTCAATCTCTTCCTCTCTTCTTTCTGATCATTTGCACACTCTCTATTTTCCTTTCTCAGTCTCTCGCACCTCTTCCATCTTGATCTCCAATTTCACCCTTCGAGTTGCACTCTTCTGCATTTCTGCACTCCCCACTCTCTCATTCTTCCTCTTTCTTGTTTCTAGTTCCATTCTCTCACCCTAATTACATCGGCATCTCACCTTTAGATCCCCCATGCATCTTCCCTTTCTCTCAATTTCTCTCTCCCTCTTACTACCCTTCTCTCGCGATTTCCAACCACTCAACTCACTCTCTCTTTCTTCTCCCCCTCTTGCATCTTTCCTTTCTTCATGGTTTAGATTTCCTTAATTACTCGTTCCATTACTTTTTTGTAATTTGAATTTAGGATTCTTGCATCTATAGGTTTACTTAAATCATCCATTAAAATCCCTTCCTCTCACGGTCAACTCAAAGAGTTGACCACCAATCCTTCATCATTATTCTCACCTTAACTCTTATTATTGATACTTTCGTACCCTAGAATCCCTGTGGATCAACCTAGAAAGCTATACATCCTTATTAGCCCAGTTGCTTCATAGTTTCCCAGCCAATAAATAATAAATTTTTTGGGCTGAAACACACGACGACTTTGAGCTCAACAGGATAAAAGATGTAGGCGTGAAGAAATGCGCCCATGGTTTCGACGATGAGAAGGCTTGATAATGGTGATGACGGTAGACAAGGAAGGAGAGGATATTGCGTCGAAGAGGGAGGAGGCGGCGTGCCAGGAATGACGACAGTAACGTCTGATGGCGGCGGCGGCGACGGCGAGAAGAGTTTATGGCTTTGATACCATGTTGACGATGAGATGAAGAAACCCTAAAATTGTATATGGAAATGAGAGTACATAGGTCCTTATATTTGAGAAGATGAGAGGAGAAGATAAATGGGCCGAGAGCCCAATACCACTATTGTATAATGGGATAAGATGCTAAAACACACCCTAATCCTTATTATGTAACTTAGGTAAATTCCAATTCCATCCTCACAGGTAAAATATGTCTTCTTAACTTAAAGGTTTGATCATAGGAAGATCAAGTATGGGTAGATGTATTACCTATGGATGTGGGGAGTATCTTCTTAGGTAGACCATTGCTTTATGACTATGATGTTAATATCTAGAGTTGATAGAATATATATTTATTTTTCTATAATGGAAATAAAATATTACTTCTTCCTCATATTAGAGGTCAAAGTGAACATAAAATGTTAGTAGTACTCCCCAAGTGAACCTTGTATGAAATCAATTGCACTTTATATGCAAGTACCTCAACAGAGATTCTTTAATGATGTTATCGTTTCGGGGAAAAAAAATCAAAATGTCCTTCATGATTTCCCTTTTCTTTGAGAGAAAAAAGAGAAATGAATAAAGAGGACTGATGGAAAGAGAGGAGTAAAATGATAAGGGTCAATGGGAGAAACGTGGGGTGTGTGTGATGGAGAGGAAACGAAAGAGGAATGAAGAGGGAAAGTTTAGATCAGTGCATGGGGTAGAGAAAATGGGAAGAGAAAGGGAAATTTGTGAAGGAGAGAGAGAGATTAGGGAAAGCAAGAAACTTTAAAATTTTTCAAATTTCAAATTATGAGAGAGAATTTCATAAAATTCACATAAGTGGGGGAAGAGAGAGAATTGTTCAACCACTTGAGTGAGTGTCACTTCAAGGGATGCCACTTTTTTAGAGAGAATTTGGTGCCTCTTAATTGATGCCTTCAAGACCCACTTGTTAAGATGAAAAGTTTGTTGTGTGGAGGGTTTTGATTGGTAGAAATTTTAAGGGTAATTTGGGTAAACTAATCTACACAAAAATCAGAGGTGTAAGGTTGACTTGGTCAAATAAATAGCTAAGATACAAATAACTTAAATTTTGGGAATATAAAAAGGTTTCTATCATTTAGAGAGAAGTTTGACTTAGACAAAAGGGTTCCTAAATTAATTAAACAGCCCTATGTTACTTATACATGATGATTTCCTCAATTTTTGTAATGTGGGACTATTTTTATTTTATGTAGATGATATGACGAGCTCAAAGGTGTTACATAAAAGGGAATCAATGGATTTAATCTATGCCCTTCACTTTCACTTAAGTGAAGGGGGTATGCAGCAACATTTGAATGAGTATCTATTTGTCTGATTAAACGAATGAATCGTTATTGATGATTTGAAATGCCTCTACGAGATCTGAAGTGTTAAATCATGATTGGATAAATGCAATTAAGTAATACTTTCTCTTCGAGTGCGATGTGGCGAATCTTAGCGCTTCATCTTTGATCGAACGGATGAGGCTTAATAACATCAAATTTCATACTAGTGTTTCATCTGAGCCGTTGATTGAAGATTAGTTATCAAATCTAATGGTCATACCCAATTTTTGTCCATTTATACTCTCTCTCTTTGAGGATGTATGCATTATTGGATGTTCCAATCAATTGAACCTTTTGGACATCTCAATCCTTAAATCACTTTTTTAATACTCTTTTAGACTCAATTGTGCCTCCAAGGAGCACTTGGAATCAAGATTGTATCGAGGGAAATAGGAAGAATTCACTGCTTGAACTCTAAAGATCCATTTTTTGGAATGTAGAATAAAAATACTTTATTTAATGATTAATTAGATCATTTTGAGCGTGATTTTAGATAAAATTATGTGTTTTCTTTCTAATCCTTTGTCCTATAACATTATATTTCAATTTCAATTCATAGAATAGGTTAATTTTAATTGAAATTGTCATTTTCTCTCTCACCGCAAACAAATTTTCTCTCCTTACTTTGCTCTATGATTCTTCTACAGATACAATACCAAATCGAGAGATTTTTTATTGAATAGATTTTTTTTAGTTATCTTTCCAAAAATATAAATTTCCTTAATTTCTCACCTCAATTTACCATCCAATTTGATCAAATGTACAAACTTTCTGATAAAAACACTTTTAACATTACTCATTGATGAGAGGAGACCGCGAGTCTCGTGTCAAAAAAAAGTCCAAACTTACCAATTTGATGAAAATATCTCAAATTGAGGGGTATAATGGTAAATAAGGTCGAATCCACAGGGAATTAAGGAAATTTATGATGATCTCTTTGATTTTTTATCAAATCAAACGATGAATTGATGATAGAAATTGGGAAAAATGGTAGATTATGAAAGAAAACTTCAAGACGATTCCACGAAATAAAAAATCATCGAATTTGACTTTGATTTTGCAGAGAAATTGAAGATCGAAGTGGGGAGTGATTTCTGAAAATCGGAAGAATGATTTTCGCTAAATTTAAATGAAATTAAATCTAAATTACTAATCTCAGAAAAAATTAAACATGAATAGATGAAAGATTAGGCAAAACCGCCTCCACTAAGCCAAGATTGTGATTGGATCAACCTGATTAATCGTCGGATCAAGACTTTTAATCAAAAACTCAAAAAACTGCGATCATGAGTTTAAGCGTCGATTTCTTCCTCTTCTTTCGGCCAAATCTCAATCTTAAGCCCTCCGTGAACATGGAATTGAGTCTAGAAGAGGATATGATTGAGAGATTCAAGAGAGTGGGTGTCTAAATAGATCAATTTGATTGATTGCTCTCGAATGGTTTACAAATCGGAAGAACATCTCTATTTATACTGTTTTTGGGCGTAACCGTCCGATTGGATTTGAATCGACGGTTATGATGAAACAAACTATTACGATTAAGTCGTGATCATCCAATTTCCGATGGAGCACTCAAATGAAGCCACGTGTGTATGCGTTATAAAACGCGTGAAATCGCCGCCGTTGGATCGCGATCCGATGCTCCTAATGCGTTTCATCGCGATTTGATCTCAACCGTTATAACTTCTTGATGAACGGTCGCAATCATTTCACTTGCTCCCCAATAAGCCACGTGCATGATTTGGTGATCCGGTGGACTCTGCGTCCACGCGATCCACGCGCGATCTTCACCGCGCTTTTGATCCAAAGCATCTCCTTCGGCCACGTCACCTGCATGTAAAAAATTAGAGTGGAACACAGTCCCACACAAAGAAAAAGAAAAGGAACAAACTGGTATATTAGGTGCAACGTTTTAAGAGGGTTAGCTGATGAAAGCACAAAAAGGATGCATAAATACTAAGATTTACCTTTATTTAGCTCAATTAACTCGCCAAACCTATCATGATATCTACCATTGCACGAGTTAATAATTTTATGCCATCAATACACCAAACAAGAAATTTTATACATCATTTCTTTGTCTCCTTGTTTTCAGGAACTTATAAGCATGAAAATGGAAGCTAAATCATTTAAAGTGGATGTGGAGAAGGTTAATGGGCTGTCCAAGGCATCTTAAGTGGAGCCCAGTCAAAGGAGAATCGGGGCTCTCTCTCCTCGCTGGGGTTTAAAAGGAAAGAGACAGAGAAAAAGAGGACTTCTTCAGCTTTTCGCTTGCTTCTTCTTCCTCGAACATTCTCTCTCCTAGGGTTAGATTTTGCAAATGTTGTTCGAAGGTTTTCTTTTTGATCGGAATGATGTAGTGTGGATGAAGTTGAATGGAATGGTTTTTGTTTTCTACTTTTCTCTTTTCTGAGATCCATCTCCTTTTCCCGTCGCCATCTCCCTCTATCTCTCGCGAAATCTTCTCTTCTCACTTGCGTAATCGCGTTGCCTCCTTCTCCTTCTTTCGTTTTTCTCGCGACCTCGTTTTCTCTCTTTCTCTCGCGTCACGGTCGTCATCTCTCTTTTCTCAATCTGTCTCCTTTCTGCCTTCTTCTATTCGCCCTCTCCCTTATTCCTTCTTTTCTTTCTCTCTTTCCCCTCTCACGCTTCCGCGCAATCTCTCTAGACTCCTCTGGCGTTCATCTTCTCTTTCCCTATTTCTCTCGCGATCTAACCTTCTCTCTCCATACATTCTCTCTCTTAATTCCCATCTTCCCTCTTCGTTGACCACCGGCGTGCCCTCCTTTCCGTCTCTTCAAATTTATTTCTCACTCTTCTCTACATTCGTCAGCAGCCCTCATCTCCTCTATCTCTCTATTCTCTACTCTTTTCGGGAAAATAGATATTGTCTTTTCTTTCTATCTCAATCCCCAGCTATTTACTCCCCTCCCTCATACACGCGCTCTCGCTTCTACCCCTCTTATTCATCCATTTTATCACTCTCTCTATTTATTTTTCCTAAAAGAAATCTTCTCTTGAGCCCTTTGTCCTCTCCATCTCTCTCATCCACCACCTCTCTCCCTTGATTCCCCAACTTCTCAACTCTTTCTCTCTTCATTCTGCTCTCCTGCTTCTTTTCTTGCTCCCAGTCTAGATTTCCTTAATTCTTCCTCCCATTACCCCTTGTAGCCTAAAATCTCAAGTAAAGATGGGTTATAAAATTATTCATCTTTAATTCATCATATTTAACCCTAATTTAAAGTATTTTGAGATTATAATTACTTTTTCATGGAATGATAGATAAATACTTATAAATATGATAACATGCATAGAAATGAAATCATTTATGCCTTAATATGCATCAATAATCATGTTTTATCATGTCTAATTAGCATGTTATCATTCATGAATTCGACCCTTACTCATCATTGTTGTGATTCATTTGTGATTAAATATTAATTTCAGCTAGTTTGACATTTATTTTGACACGTGGATGTGTGTTTTCAATGACTATACAATCATCCTCTTCATCAGCTTGCTTCTTTGTCATGTCTTCAAAGCCTGTGGATATGTATGTGTCTTATAATGATATATTATTGATTTCTTTGGTCAAGGTCAACATGTTGTTTACTTGATATGGATGACTTCTAATCCTTGCATTTCTTGTTAAATTTTATTGTCTTGGTGCTTCCTTGGATGTTTCTTTTTTCGTTGATGCGTCCCCAACACCTCTGCAATGGAACCCACAAGTTGGTTATCTTCTTGGTCATCTCTATATCAGGTGTATATGATGGAGAATTATTTTGAAACATGAACACAAGGGTTCTAAGTGAACCTATTCTCCTCCTCCTCCTCCTTATCTACCAATTTGAGAAATTATTCATTCCTTAAAATGGATGAAGAAGACCTCTCTAAATAAATAAAGAGAGTGTAGATCTTAAGGGAATTATCTTCCCTACCTCCTATTTTACACTGATCTAAAGATTGACTTGGTCAAACATTTAATCCTTATCTTTATGAATAAATCCGATGGCAGGAAACGACGACCTACCTAGCCGGTGTTGATAGAATAAATCGCGAATTGCGTGACTATAAGCGCTCCAGGGAAATCATCGGGGGCGTTGACTTACGAAAATGCTCCCGCGGGCGTTCTCGTACAGAAGAGAAAGAAAGAAGAGGAAGAAACAGTCGAGAAACTGAGAAGAGAATATGCAAATTCATTGGTCGGCGGATTCGAAGACCCCGACGATTATTACGGGCGTTCAGACACCTTCATTCAAAGACCACGACGCGGACTTCACCTGGTAAAGCGGAACTCACATCACACCGTTGACCGGCAACATTAAACGCGTTCAAGCGTATCCTCAAGACGACCACGTCACACGCGCGGGAGACAACGACCATTCAAGCAAACTCCTGAAAGCACTTACGCTCTACGTACGTAATGTCTTCAACATCACCGTAACTGCCCGTAAACCCGAGGACGGAATGTCATCGGGAGATCACTTATTTTCATTTCTTTCCCTCGTCGCGTGAGCACTAAAAGAAGCCCATCCGAATCGACCGAAACGACGCAATGCCAGGCCCTAACCTCCATCCTCCATCTTCTATAAAACACATGATTGTAAGCGAAAGAGACAGTTTTTTTAATGATAATCGATTCTTTTGGTTACTTTTATCCCTCGTGTTCATCGTATCTCCCTGTGCTTCTCTCGCCAATCTTCTTCTCCGATTCTACCTCCCTATCTTTTCTCCCTCCCGTTCTGTCATCTTTCCACCATCTCACGTCATATGCAACGACGGGAATATCGGATTATCTTAATCGTCCAGCGAGCCCTCACTTCACGACAAAAGAAGGTATCATCCCTCATAATTTTTTCGTGATTGATAGTTCATCAACCGATACTGTCCGTAAGTCCAACCCGTCATCTCCTTTCGCCTATTCCATCTCCACTTCCCTCTCTCTCTTACCTCTCTTCTCTCTTAAAATTATTATTTATCGTCTATTATCCCTTATCTCTTATCTCTCCCACGCGTCGCACTATTGTTATCCTTTAATATATTATTCTCTTCTCCTCCTTCCTATATTCTATATTTTATATTCTCTACTATAAATACTAGTCATCTATATTATCTCTTTTAACACATCACCTTACTCTCCATCTCTTTTCTACTACTATCATCATATTCATTAACCCTATTATTCTCATATTCCTAATTTATCATAAAGATATCTCCTCTGAATTATACACATTCATTCCTACTTGATATCATTCATAGATCCTCCCTTTACTTGTAGGATTATTTCTTTAACCATATCATTATCTTCATACACATTATCATTTCTGAAATTATCCTACATCAGTATACCTCCACAAAGCCCACTCATTGTTGATATTCTAATTCAATAAACAACGTTATTTACACATATTTTGACATTATCCTAGCCTTTGGGGTGATTCTTTGATGGTATTGATTTTTCTTCTTATACCATTGAACTGTTCATCCAATGTTTTGAAGAGGACTCTAGTTTCTTTGTCCCTCGCCCATCAGCTTGTTCTCCTTTGGAGACTCTTCATTTATCAATGTAATAAGCTCACTCATTATAATTAATCTTGGATAAACAAATCCAGGATGTATGTAATAAAAGGCATGGGGTTTGCATAGCGAATGCCAAATCATCATCCTCTCGTGCCCATCTAACCCATTTGAGCATCATATCCTTACTACTAGTATTGTTGGTTGTGATGGCACATTTTATGTAGTTGCATAAGATAAAAAAGATATTTAAGAATTATGCGTGTATGGAGATACGAAAGTATAGCTTCATGTCTTAGATTATTCATTGAATGGAATTCCGTTAAACACTTGGAAACCGTAAAATGTTGACTAATGAGTATTGTCCATCTTCTCTGTGAAGTGTTGACTGATGAGTACTTCCAAGCTCAAAACGTAATCGGGCAAACACCATTGGTCTTTGATCCTATGGACAATGGTCCCTAATAGAGGAACTCGAGTTTTAGCGGTCCGTCCTAAGAAAAATTTGTAACCCAGTACCCAAAAATCTACAGTACCGGACGCAAACTGGCTTGTTCTGCAAGTTCAAAAATGGAATGGCAAAAATCTGCAATGGACATGACATTTGAGGCACACATATCCATTTCCCCTGCAGCAGACATGGGTCGCTCTCTTCTCTTCCCTGTCCTTGCCCCTGCAAAACTATCGGCGCGTTCGACTGGTGGGCAACTAATGCGGAGTCTCTTCTGCCGGAGCTTTGCTCAAGCGAGCCTCTGCTCAGGCTCTGCGGGAAGATCACCAAATGCTGGGTAACGGTCCAATTTCTAGTCTTTCGGTCTTGAGATTTTTGGTCTATCTGATTGTCTAATTTTTCTGCGTCGTTGCAGGAATTTTCTGCCTGAATTGCTCAGTAGAAAATGGATGCTTCAAGATACTAGTGTCACAATTAACCAAATCTCGTTCGAACCTGGGCATCCCGGGGACGTATCGTATATCCCGTCTTTTTCCAACAATTTGTATCCGCGGCGGCTCTCGGATGGCAAGTCCAAGGGTTCCTCTTTCTACATTATCCGGGATGACCTGCTACACCCTGTGCTTAACGGTAACAAAGCCAGGAAGCTCGATGCTGTCATGCCCATCTTGCAAGAAAGTCGTGCCACGCACGTGGTGAGACTACCCTCCTCTGCTTTGCTTCTCTTCTCTGTTTTATAGCAGCGCCAAAAAATTTCTTGCCGTCATATGTATGTTCAATCCCGAAATCAATGTCCGCCACCGACGAATAGGTCCGTGCCATGCGTTCTTCAAATGTATCTCTTTTTCATTCCTTGAATTGTTCAGGCTTTTATGCCGATCTAATGTGGGCCATTATATAAATGAATTCCTCCCTCTAGGCTCCAGCGCCGTGCGAGATTGGTTTGAAAAGTCTCTGCGTTGCGTAACTACAATCTTTTCAGTTTTTTTACTTTGACAAATTGAGTGCTTCCCACAGGTTACCTGCGGTGGATGTCAGAGTGCGCATACAGCGGCGGTCGGTATGAATTTTCTTAGAGATATACTTTTTCTGCATCCAGATTTTCGACTAATTATTTTTTTTGTTCCACACAGCTATTGCTTGTGCGGAGAGGGGAATTAGGTCACATTTACTCTTAAGGGGAGAGCAGCCTGAAATCCCAACTGGCTACAATTTGATGTCCATGATGTTTGGAGACATTTCCTATATCCCACGAACACAATATGCAGATAGAGAGGAGATGCTCAGAAGGCACGCCACTGTTGTGGCAGGGTCCGATGGCTCTGTTTTGCAGTTGGACGATCTTTTGGAAAAATCTTTAGACTATTGTGACCCTGACTCTAGATTTTTGAAAGCAAATAAAGCAGCATATGCTTTTTACAAAGAGGGTGCGGAAAAGGATTCAAGAAAAGTTGTCATTATTAATGAAGGTGCTGGAAATGTGGTGGGATTGTTGGGTGAGTTTCCAGATTTTCCCCTTCTCTCACTCTGTGCCTCTCATGATTGCATTCATTAATGAAAAAATTTCATCAGAAATCGAATTTCTTGATAACTGATGTTGGAATTACTTGCCCGTAAAATACTGTATCCTCTCAAGGTATGTCTTATCTTAACTCTCAAGTTCTATGTTGATCATTATCTCAAAATTCTGGGGTTTGAGGGGATAAATTTCTATATATTAGTTAATTTTCTGTGGTTCAGTTTGTCTTTTGGTACCGGGGTTACTAGCTATCTGAAGATAGCAGCTTTGAGTTTCACAATTATGACCTACTAGTTCTCCTCTGTGCTGATCATATAATTTTTTAGTTCCATTTTGCTCGTCCAAACAATCTAGGTTCTTAACGATGAAGCTTCCATTTCAGGTGTCATACGACTTGTGAAATGTTTGTCAGAGCACTATATTTTTGGGAAAGAAGAAAAAACTACAATTATTGTGGATGCTGGTACAGGGACAACAGCGGTGGGCCTGGCTCTTGGAACCCTGTGTTTAGGGTATCTTTCATGATTTGAATGTTTGACTAAGAACTTTTTGCATTTGAGATTTGTTTAGTTTCCTTTTATTTATTGTCAGTACATTAGAGTTTAATCACTGATTCAGTGGTTTTCATTGTTTGTGCTACTTGCTGACAGGCTACCATGGAAAATAGTCGCAGTGATGCTTGCAGAGACCATTGATGGTTACAAAAGAAAGGAAAATGTCTTAATTAAAGATTTTAATAGAATTTTTTGCCCTGAGCATACTGAGTCAAGCTTTAATGATGTACATGATGGCATTGTGTGCTGGAATGATCGAGTCCGACCAAGAAGGTGATCCATGTTATTTTCTTGGTCTTTATCATTTATTATCAAAGTTAATATGGGGTTCATTTCCTTTCAATTATATTTATAGCTGATGTCCTAATGTTTTTCCCCCCTCATTAATATATACAGTCATATTTAACCTCAATCTCACTTAGGAGAATTTCTTAAGCTGTTGTATTCTGGTGAAGTTGTGTTCTCTGAAGCAACTAACTGCAGGAGATGGGCATCTTCTGAAAGATTTTAGCATCTGCTCGTTTTCTTTACATCTTCATCTACATACACAATTATGAGAATTTGAATGAGGAATTAAAAATACCAAAGCCTGGTATGTTTTTTTTTTGGGAAAGGGGGGGGGGAAGGGAGGAGAGAGAGGGAAAAAAAGAGAGAGAGCACTGCATCCATGTCCATCTACATTAGTCCAGTCTAATGCAGTTAGACTGAACAGTACTCAGACAGGGGATATGGACGATGGGCCACAGATCCCGAGCCCCAGTCTTTTTACTTTTCAATTCAGGAGTCTAGTAATTCATACAATTTCTAGGATACAGTGCTCTAGCTCTCAAGTAGTCGCTTGTGGCATGCTGAATTCACTTGTGTTGATAAAGTGAACGTGCTTTGAGCTTGTGGGTATGACATTAAATTTTGTTTGAGAACTTATATTGTGGTTCATTTTAAAGGTTTAACAGTTTATGCTTCACTTTATTTTCCCTAATCACAGAAGGCATATGAAGGAGGACATTAAGGAAAGATCTTGATCAGTCGTTTATGTTTTTCTACATTTTTTTCATTTGAATGAAAAATGTGATTTATTATGAATGATTCCCAGGTTTGGGCGCGTTGAAAAGGGGGAAATCGAGATGTGCAGACAAATTGCCCGACAAACTGGCATTCTTGTGGATCCCATTTACACTTTGGCTGCCTGGGAGCAAGCTATGTGTCTCTCCCAAGCTGAAGAAGAAAGTAGTTCTAATGTGATTATGCTCCACACTGGTGGGACATTGAACATGTTTGGGTTGGCCCAGAGATACACGTCCCAGTTTAATGGTTCATCTAGTTCTAGTTATCATCTCAGGTTGAGATTAGGGTCCACATACACAGATTAAATGGGTAGGGTTTCAAAGAAAACCTCCTTTAATTAATGCACCATTCATTTAATCCTCCTATGCGTAAAAATAAAGATGCCAGTAGTTGTTATTCAAGCAGTAGGATAACCTGAAATATACTGCGGTAGTTGAGTTACCAGCCCTCTAATCTGGGAATGCAATATGGAATGAGAATGAAAACGTGACAATAAAATCAAAGTATACATGTATAGATATCAATCAAAACATTTTGATACAGGAAAAGGACACTGTGTGTGTCTCTATCTACTAATATGTGATGATTTTGATGAATCCATGTTGATGGAAAACGTGAGGAATAGATAAGAGATGGTTAGTAAAGCATACATGTCCATTAATGAGAAAAGTAAGTGTACAATGCTATAATGCATGAAGTGTGATATGTTTGAACTATAATGCTCTAAAGATAAACATCACAAGGAATAATGGATTAGATGTTATAATAATTATCGTATTTGATTCCTCCCTAGTGCTTAAAATTTCTCTCCATTGTTAGTAAACATGTCCTCTGAATCTAGGACAGGAAAAATCAATTCATCGCTCATCAATTTGATGAAAGTGTTAACTTGGACTCAATTTTAAAACATCAATCTAGTGGGATTCAAACCCTAATTAGACAAACTTCTTTGTTAAGAAGTTCATTGCTAGAGCCAATTATGACTTCTTCTTTGCACACTATGTCCACAAGTGGACTGTGATAACTCTAAAATATAAGTCATATTCATGTATAGTTTTATGTTTAAGCATTGATAAAGACTATAACAATGAGAATATCTATTTCTATATAGCTGAACATGGTGAAAATAAGATTAAGTATTGTGATGCATCATTTCTTACATTTTGGTTATATTATGAGACTATCCACATTTGACTTTTTGGAAGTCAAATGTTTGAATTCTCATATTTTTGTGAGTTATGTGGATACAATGACTTAGGTGAAGTTTCATGGGAGCATGGATGTAGACTATCTACAAGGAGAAGAATAAAAAAGGTACTCCACCTTTTTATGAGGTTTGTCAAGCCTATCTACCTTTTTAGGAGGTTGGTCAAGCCATTCCACCTTTTAAGAAGTCAGTCAAACCTTTCCACCTTTTTAGGAGGATGGTCAAGTCTTTCCACCTTTTTAAGAGGTTGGTCAAACCTTATTATATCTTTAGGGGCTTGGTCAAGCCTTTGCACCTGATGGAGAATTATTTTGAAACATGAACACAAGGGTTCTAAGTGAACCTATCCCCCTCCTCCTCCTCCTCTTTATCCACCAACTTGAGTGATTATCCATTCATTAAATGGATGAAGAAGACCTCTCTAAATAATTAAAGAGAGTGTAGATCTTAAGGGAATTATCTTCCCTCATTCTTATTTTACACTGATCTAAAGATTGACTTGGTCAAAGCATCTAATCCTTATCTTTAGAAACCTAGAATTCCTTGAGTGGACCAAGTCAACCACCTTCTACCTTGATATAGGATCCTAATTTCCAAACCATATCCGCTATATCATAGGTACCTTATATAATTATGAATAATGATCTCAAAGAAAAGAAAATAGGAACATCTTTGTTATTCCCTCTCCCTCTTTCTTTGAAAACCACCCATAAATAGGAAGTTTAGAAGAGATCTATTTTTATGAAATTACACTATCTTCTTGTTCTGTCCAAGTTCAAAGAGAATTCCCTAGCTCCTATATCAGCCACCACAAAAGTAGTACTACAGATGATAACTTCCACTTGAACAATGCCAATGGATCAACGTGACATCACTTCATATATTAAGAACATTACTGCTGCTCTCTCCGAAGCAAGAATGATATGTGAGTAACATGAAATCCTCCCGTCATCACTGTTATGGGCAGCGACCACAAATCAATGAAAAGTCAAACATGTTCTCCGTCCGCTCACCTACTGCTAAAGAAAAGAGAAAGAGAAAGAAAAACAACAGGAAATCGGGCTATTCCTGAAGCAACTGGATCGCCAATACATCAAGAATGAGTGAAGACTACCACGGGACAGCCCTCACCCTGGAAGACCTGTTCCCGAGCTCTCGTCACGCACGCCTAGTCCACGCGAATATCGTCAAAGTGCCATATATATATTGGTGGCGTACGACCCCCGTTGCCACCAAGGCATGACACTACGGCACCGGAGGAGCCGACACCCGCGCGCGTCCAGCCCCCTCGACAGGCGAAAACGAAGGATGCCGAGTTTCACTACACCAAGTGAGGGCCTCATCTCGCCACGACACATTTCACAGGGCTCGCGCGCGCGTGGAGTTATGATGGAGAATTATTTCTATACATGAACACAAGGGTTCTAAGTGAACCATCCTCCTCCTCCTCTCCTCCTGCTTATCTACCAATTTGAGAAATTATCCATTCCTTAAATGGATGAAGAAGACCTCTCTAAATAAATAAAGAGAGTGTATATCTTAAGGGAATTATCTTCCCTCCTTCTCCTATTTTACACTGATATAAAGATTGGCTTGGTCAAAGCATTTAATCCTTATCTTTAGAAACCTAGAATTCCTTGAATGGACCAAGTCAACCACCTTTCCCTTTGATATAGGTTCCTTATTTTCCAAACCATATCCACTATATCATAGGTACCTTGTAAAGTTATGAATAATGATCTCAAAACATCAATAGGAACATCTTTGATTTCCAACTTCTTATCTTTTTTGAACAACCTCCCTTAGTTAGAATGTTAGAAGAGATCTACATATTAATTACCTATAGAAGAAACCTACCATTAAAAGATAGTTCAGAAGACCATGCTCCCTACCATCTCCTATATGAATTGAAAAGTCCACGGCTTTGAAACCCATGACGAACACTCACGTCATGCATAATCAGAGGAGTTATGACTGCACTAATTATGGAATGAGTGGAAGGACAAAAGCTATCTGAAGTAAAGGATCTCTATTTACTTGAGACAACAGATGGAGAATTGGCTTACTTAGATTGTGGAATAATGGGAAATTTAAGCAAGAACCTAGAGAATGATGAAGTCACAAAACATTGACGGGTTTCCTTCATTATGCTGTAACAAAAGAGTCCGCGACATTAGCTATGGAGAATTATCAAGAAATCCGGGGCGACTTATGACAAGTTCAATGTCCGAATTCCCTCCGTCGCTTCACTCTTATGACAAAAGCTGACGGAACGTCCCAAGCATGATCAGGCCGCAGGCTACGACCGTCTCACATGAGGGCTTCCCACAACACCAGCCCGCCCGACAGAGAATAGTCAAAGAACAAACAAAAGAGGAAGACTTCAGCAGTGCAGATAAAAGAATCCAGAATTCGACTATATAAGTTAACCAAGAAGAGAGCAAAACCCGTAGTTCCTCCAGGATTCATTTCGGCGTCAACCTCAGACTCCTTCAACCGAGAAGACCGCCTAATTCTCCCAAGCCGAAAATGACCTGTGACGGCCTGTCAGCTCCATCCACTCCCGTGCTTCCTTTAGCAGATCCTCCAAAATATGCTACACGAACGTCTCAAATGGAAGCTTTCTACGACATTCGCGTGCCTCCGACGCATCTCATACCGTGCGCTCCGACTCATCGTGGACCTCCTGCACAACTCCGGCTCGTCATGAGTAATTCGGACCTGTTTATCTGCAACTACGTCACCCTGGCACGGCCCCAAGCTACATCTTCATCGTACTATCGCTCCGCCTAACCCCCTCTCTCTGCGGTTTCTTCCTCGTCCTCCTGCACGTCTTCACCATTGCCGGCACTATATCTTGATACGCCACCGTCTCTGACACCGCCTCTACCCATTGCGGCATTAGAATCGCGACGTCCGGAAACCTCCACGATCCTCGCAGCATCAGCAAACGAGACAAAATTATGTTGCGAGCTCCACGTAGATCGACGGTCAACACCAAAGAGGACAAAAGACTTCTCCGAAGAGTTGCCGTAACTGATTGAAACCGCTCCTCCTATTTGCGGTTACTTTCCGCGAAGACCATTTTGCGACTTCATTCCTCTCTCTCTCCACAGTATTTCTATAAAAGGGGACGAATGTAAAAGAATCGACAGATGTTTATTGATAAATTTGGTTCGTTTGGTTACTGGTTACTTACCATGTGTTCGTGTTCATCGCGTTCACATATCTCCATTGTCTTCGCATGAATCTTCCGCACCCATCTCCCGAGTTCTACCTCCCTCTCTTTTCTCCCTCCTTTCTTTCCTCTTTCATCCATTTTATGTTCAGAAGAAAACGACGGAAAATATTGGATTAATCCGTGATCTTAAGGAGCATCTACTTCACGACACCTACAGGTATCATCCTTACCTATTTTTCGTGAAAGTCGTTCGTAATATGAAGTCCGTAAGTCCAACGTTAGACCCTTCTCCCTATCTGTTTCTCTTCATAATATTCTCCACTATTCACCGACTTCCATCCTTTCCTCTATATTAAAATATAAATTATTATCTCCACGTAATCCATAATCCTTCCCATCCGATCACTGTGAGTTCATTACCATTCTCACTAGTGTCCTTTTCCGATCCATCCTTTCCATTCCGTCATCTATCTGAACTATTAATTCTCATATATCCATTTATATATATAAGTCTTATCCATATAAATATCTATCTTATTTATCTTCTCCTTATTCATATTCTTCTATATAAAAACCAGAATATTCACTCTCTAATTTCCAATTATATTGTCTATTATCTAATTATCATCATCCAATCTATCTCTCTTCTCTCCTAATATTTTACGAATTATTCTCTACCTTATTTTTCTGAATTATAAACTTATTTCTCACTGATATCACTTCATAGATCCTCCCCTCATATGTAGGATTTAGATACCTTTCTAAAATTATCTTACATCAAGTTATCTTTCCAGTCTTTTATTTCATTATGAACTTTACTAGTGTCTACCCGATCTGAAACAGATCGGAGAATGAAAATCGCCTCCAAAAATTGCCGCCTCCAAAAATCATCGGCTCGAGTCTCAACTCTCAAAAACCATGATAGAAGATACTGCGCGGAAACAAGTAAAAGAAGATTTTTATAGAAATCTGATCTTTGTTAATAAAGGAAGATCTTCACTCCATACCAAGTAAAAATTCACGATTCTCTAACGATGGAGAGTGATGGAGATGCATAACAGTGGGAAGATGCATAACAGATTGGACGAGGAAAACAGATCGGGGTCGGATCTTTCCGAAGCCCATTTTTATGCATCAAAAACAGATCGGCCGTGGAAAGTTGACATAGGTAATCGCGTGCGGATGCCACTGTTATGTATCTTTCTGGCGGAGGTAATCTCCAGGAGGATCCCGGTTGAAGATGAATCTATAGCTCGAAAATCGCCCAAACTTGTCGGAGAAGAACAAATCCCGCCCTCCCTCCCTCTCTCTCCCTCCCGCCCTCCCTCCCTCGCGCTCTCTCTCTCGCCCTCCCTCCGCCCTCTCTCCCGCCCTCCCTTGCTCTCTCTCTCCCGCCCTCCCTCCATCGTTCTCTCTCTCCCGCCCTCCCTCCCTAGCTCTCTCTCTCCCGCCCTCTCTCCCTCTCTCTCTCCCGCTCTCCCTCCCTCTCTAACGATGTGATGGAAATGTAACAGATCGAGAGATGTGATGGAAATGAATTCTGTAACGATGGAGAGTGATGGAAATGCATAACAGTGGGAAAATGCATAACAAATCGGGCGCAGAAAGTAGATCGGGCGCAGAAAATAGATCGGGCGCGGGTCTTTCCGAATTGCATTGTTATGCATCAAAAACAGATCGGGTGTAGAAAGTTCACATAGGCAATCGCGCGCGGATCCCAATGTTATGCATCTTATCGACAAAGGTAATCTCCAAGAGGATCCCGGTTGAAGATGAATCTATAGCTCGAAAATCGCCCAAACTTGTCGGAGAAGAACAAATCCTGCCCTCCCTCCCTCTCTCTCCCTCCCGCCCTCCCTCCCTCGCGCTCTCTCTCTCGCCCTCCCTCCGCCCTCTCTCCCGCCCTCCCTTGCTCTCTCTCTCCCGCCCTCCCTCCATCGTTCTCTCTCTCCCGCCCTCCCTCCCTAGCTCTCTCTCTCCCGCCCTCTCTCCCTCTCTCTCTCCCGCTCTCCCTCCCTCTCTAACGATGTGATGGAAATGTAACAGATCGAGAGATGTGATGGAAATGAATTCTGTAACGATGGAGAGTGATGGAAATGCATAACAGTGGGAAAATGCATAACAAATCGGGCGCAGAAAGTAGATCGGGCGCGGGTCTTTCCGAATTGCATTGTTATGCATCAAAAACAGATCGGGTGTAGAAAGTTCACATAGGCAATCGCGCGCGGATCCCAATGTTATGCATCTTATCGACAAAGGTAATCTCCAGGAGGATCCCGGTTGAAGATGAATCTATAGCTCGAAAATCGCCCAAACTTGTCGGAGAAGAACAAATCCTGCCCTCCCTCCCTCTCTCTCCCTCCCGCCCTCCCTCCGTCGCGCTCTCTCTCTCGCCCTCCCTCCGCCCTCTCTCCCGCCCTCCCTTGCTCTCTCTCTCCCGCCCTCCCTCCATCGTTCTCTCTCTCCCCGCCCCTCCCTCCCTAGCTCTCTCTCTCCCGCCCTCTCTCCCTCTCTCTCTCCCGCTCTCCCTCCCTCTCTAACGATGTGATGGAAATGTAACAGATCGAGAGATGTGATGGAAATGAATTCTGTAACGATGGAGAGTGATGGAAATGCATAACAGTGGGAAAATGCATAACAAATCGGGCGCAGAAAGTAGATCGGGCGCGGGTCTTTCCGAATTGCATTGTTATGCATCAAAAACAGATTGGGTGTAGAAAGTTCACATAGGCAATCGCGTGCGGATCCCAATGTTATGCATCTTATCGACAAAGGTAATCTCCAAGAGGATCCCGGTTGAAGATGAATCTATAGCTCAAAAATCGCCCAAACTTAGGGGAGAAGAAATAAATAAGAGTTTAACCGCATGATTAACCGATAGTTTATGGAATCAATCAGGTCATCGTCCGCGCTGCCACCTCCGCCGCCGCCTTTAGCCCTTGCAATTTGGCGCTGCGCTGCAGCCTTTAGCCGCGTTGGTCCTCAATGATGCCGCCATCTGCCTCGTCCCGCGGAAGGCGACGTCTAGAAGGGAGCTTGGTGGCTGCTAACTATCTCGTGGGCCACCATCGTTGGGATCATCACGCAGCCGCTCCCGCTCGGCAGCAGCGGCCTCAAAAAATGTTTATTTTTTAAAAATACTGGCAGGATGATTTTACTATATTCATTAAAACCTAAAAAATAAATCAGAGTTTAACCGCATGATTAACACGATAGTTGATGGGATTAATCGGGTTGTCGTCCGCGCTGCCCGATCTGAAACAGATCATAAGTGAACCCCGCAACATTATCATAAGTGAACCCTGTCAGTGGTATGTTGGGGTGCCAACCGTCACGTCCATCGGGGAAGAGGAGGACGTAGTGCATTGGGAGGTAAGATGTGTGCAGAATCGATATTCGTTGGAGTGGCCCACCCTTTTTCTTGACGATGATGTCGCGGGTCTTCTCTTCCGTATCAGTCCCATCTCCGACCATTATAGCACCAACTTCGTCTGCAATGGGCGTGTTGTATCGACGGGAGTCTTTATTGCGTAGGGTCACCAAACGTAGTGATAAGGGTGCCGTCAGGTGGGTACACAGGCGCCGTCGAGCATTCTCATATAGTTGTGCATATGGATTGACGTCTTGTAACATTGTTTGTAACCGGTGAAGAATTGCGGGGTCAAGTTCTTCTCCGGAGTTGAGTCGGTATTCCTATTGCATCTGTCGGCCTTAACATGTACATCTGTGCGAATTTTGGTGTTTGTCCTTCACTTGGTAAAAGACTTCCTGATGGAGAATAATTTTGAAAACATGAACACATGGGTTCTAAGTGAACCTATCCTCCTTCTCCTCCTCCTCCTCCTTATCTACCAATTTGAGAAATTATCCATTCCTTAAATGGATGAAGAAGACCTCTCTAAATAATTAAAGAGAGAGTAGATCTTAAGGGAATTAATTTCCCTCCCCCCTATTTTATACTGATCTAAAGATTGATTTGGTCAAACATTTTATCCTTATCCTTAGATAACTAGAATTCTTTGAGTGGACCAAGTCAACCACCCTTTTATCTTTGATATAGGTTCCTTATTTTCCAACCTTAGCCACTATATCATAGGTACCTTGTATAAACCAATGATCTCAAAATCAATAGGATGCATTTTGTTTTAAACTCTCTTATTCTTTGAATACCACCCTTAGATAGAGTTTTAATAGAGATCTATATATTAATTACATAAAGAAGACATTATATCCTTGCTCTACCTCAAGACAATGTCAAGCATGACTGTCCTAGAACCAAGACTGATCACGCAATTAAAAGATCATCCACTTATGAAAATTCTCCATTATCCAAGCATTTATGAGGATAACTACAACAAAAGGAGCTCCACAATTTAGAGTTTGAAGATAGCAATCCATGAGGAAGACAGACCAAAAAGAATTAGTCAAGAAGAGCTTAGAGAAAGCCTCCCATGCTCGAAAACTATTTCCTACATGAGTGAAGCTCTATGAAGGTGGAATATCAAAGACGATGGTGTGCTTAAGACAACTATGAGAATAGTTACATCCCAAAGCCCCTGCTCAAAAGCTCTGGGGAAGAAGATATCCGACGAAGACTCGGCGAGTGATGGTGTTTGAGAAGAATATTGGCGGTCTTCTTAAGAAGACGTCGTCCTCGAATCCATCACTGTTCCAAGCGACACGATGCATGTCATCCTCAGAACTCTTTACTGGAGGACTATCGTACAATACCGATGATCAGGGTTTGAGGGAGGCATTTACCAACTTTGGACAGGTCTTCCAAGACTCAGCTGGAAAAACCGAGGATCTTTTAGCTTCCAGTTCTTCTCTTTCAAGAAAATAAGATCTATCAACCCGTGAGCGACAAGTCCGACGATAAAGAAAGGAAGAAGAGCTGACTGAGGTGCAACAGTAAATCCATTGGTTCGAGAGTAAATTTCCGAAACAGAATCCGACGGATTCCCACGTACTAAGAATCCGTGATAGCATCGCGAGAGACGACGAGAGCACGCAAACGTGTGGTCCGCAAACGTCCCCGTCGGCAATCTTCCAGGGAGGCGTTGACTTACGTAAGCACAAGAAGGAATTATTTATGTCCTTATCCCGAGTCACCGACAGCACCAGCTCTCTACGACACCGTCAACGCTCACTCCGAGTCAAAGAACGTGAAATTTTTTACGGAAGCTCGCGAGAAGACAATAGGAAATCAAAGAGTTTCCCAAGTTGTTGGATCTACCGACGAGCGTATCCGGCTATGTTTACTCCAAATAAAGAACTCAGCATAACTCCAGCCCCGAAGGTTCGTCGACTGTAAACGCGGAGTTACTAAAGACAAAAACAAAATTTCCGACGCCTGTTTAATCGCCATTCGCGAAAAACAATTTCCGCAAAAACGACGCGTCGCCCTAACATCCTTCTCTTTCTCTCTATAAGACTGAGACGATTGTAAACAAAACATGAAGTTGTTGTTTTATGAAAAACTTGGTTACTTGGTTCGTTGTTACCCTTCGTGTTCATCGCCTTCCCCTGTGCCTCTCCCACTTCCCTCATCTCCGATTCTATCCCCCTTTCTTTTCTCCCCCTCTTCTGTCGTCTTTCTCCACTTCACGTCCGAAGCTTGCTGAGGAAAATCCGGTTCAGTGAAGCGATTCGGGAGCATCGCTTCTTCCTTCCATCTCAGGTATTATCCTCTACTATTTTTATCGTGTTAATAGTTCTCCTCAAGATCGTCGATAAGTCCGGCAACGAACGAAGCGCGAATTCGTCCATCTCTCGTCGCATTTCCGTCTCTTTCCGGAACTAACCGGAACAATCTAATCACGCTCTACTTATTATTTACCACCCTTTCTCTCTTCCCTCATCCGCTATCTCATATTATGCAATATAATAATATCACTCTTCCTTTCATACATCTTAAGATCCCTCTTTCTGCGCTTCTTCTACACATTCTCCTTCTTATATTCACCTATCCTCTTTACTCTTTTCTCATAATATTTTATGAATTATTCCCTACATTATTTATCTGAATTATAAACTTATTTCTCACTGATATCACTTCATAGGTCCTCCCTAGTTTGTAGGAGTATTATCTATTTTAGAAATATCCTACATCATATTTGGTATCAGAGCCCAGTTTGAATTGATATCATTTTAAATGGAAATTAGTATTATCCATAAGTTATATTGATCATCATGAGTACTATATCAGAAGCCATTGCCTCTAACACTACTGCTGATGTGTATGTTTTTAACAATACTCGATATATCATTACAGATGAACCCACACCTTCTTGGGCAGTAGAACTTATAGAGAATTTGGAAGCCATTAATATTAGAATGCAAGCCCTTATTAGCAAACTTGATCAGCATGAGAATGAAGATGAGAACCTAGAATCTCTTGAGGAACCCGTACCTACTTGGGCTAGAGCCCTTATGGAGGAAATAGATCAGATAGACATGAGGCTTCAGAAGTTAGAATCTCAGGATGAATCCAACTCTTGGGAAGATAACTCTCCTCAAATAGAGATTCCAGATGAGCCTATTAATGATTATCCTCATTTCTCTAATTTTGTGCCTTCTAATGATTATTATCCAAGGGATATGATAGATTATCAGTATACTGAAGCTAGAGTGGACATCCCTATTTTTAAGGAAGAATATGATCCAAAAGAATACCTCAATGAGGATATGACTAGTAGCCTTCCACAGACCACTCAATTCACAAACCCTACCTCTAGAATAAATAGTACCATTAGGTGTTATAAATGCTGGAAAGTAGGGCATGTTAAGGCTGATTGTTCAAACTTGATCATAGTTATGGATGATTCCAACCCTCCTCCTACTTATGATAGCAAGGAATTTAAATTAGAAGATGAAATTCAGGAATTAGACAAGACAATATCCATTGAGCATGATCATATCATTCATGATATTGTTTTAAAAAAAATTGCATCATCATATAAACGATATAAAACCTTTATTGCTTTTCCTAGAAGATATAAAATTCTTAAACCAAGTGATTTAGTAGATACTAAATTTCACCCTTCTATACTTCTTAAATTCTCTTTTACATTTCAACAAAAAAACTATATACCTTTTAAACTTCTCTTAAAAACTAATACTCATATTTGGTATAATATATTATGGATATTCTTATTTATTGGGGCATATCTACTTCATTTACTACTTTGGACTTATTAGAATTTCATGAGAATGATCTACCTATTGAAATGTTTTCATCTTCCCATCCTCTTGAAAGTCAATTCCTTCAAAATTCTTTTCTTTCTTCTACTCTTGTGTCTAATGTTGGACTTATAGATATGATCATTGATCATCGAACTATTATCACTGATTCTAAAGAGGATGATTACTTAATTTTATTACAATGGAATGGCAATACAATAAGTGATGCTTCTTGGATTACTTCTCATGATCCATTACATTATGCCCCTCATTTGCTTCTGACTTTTATTATATATGAAAGACACTTCCTCGGAGATGAAGTCCTCCAACCCCGGGGGAATGATGGAGAATAATTTTGAAAACATGAACACATGGGTTCTAAGTGAACCTATCCTCCTTCTCCTCCTCCTCCTCCTTATCTACCAATTTGAGAAATTATCCATTCCTTAAATGGATGAAGAAGACCTCTCTAAATAATTAAAGAGAGAGTAGATCTTAAGGGAATTAATTTCCCTCCCCCCTATTTTATACTGATCTAAAGATTGATTTGGTCAAACATTTTATCCTTATCCTTAGATAACTAGAATTCTTTGAGTGGACCAAGTCAACCACCCTTTTATCTTTGATATAGGTTCCTTATTTTCCAACCTTAGCCACTATATCATAGGTACCTTGTATAAACCAATGATCTCAAAATCAATAGGATGCATTTTGTTTTAAACTCTCTTATTCTTTGAATACCACCCTTAGATAGAGTTTTAATAGAGATCTATATATTAATTACATAAAGAAGACATTATATCCTTGCTCTACCTCAAGACAATGTCAAGCATGACTGTCCTAGAACCAAGACTGATCACGCAATTAAAAGATCATCCACTTATGAAAATTCTCCATTATCCAAGCATTTATGAGGATAACTACAACAAAAGGAGCTCCACAATTTAGAGTTTGAAGATAGCAATCCATGAGGAAGACAGCCAAAAGAATTAGTCAAGAAGAGCTTAGAGAAAGCCTCCATGCTGAAAACTATTTCCTACATGAGTGAAGCTCTATGAAGGTGGAATATCAAAGACGATGGTGTGCTTAAGACAACTATGAGAATAGTTACATCCCAAAGCCCTGCTCAAAAGCTCTGGGGAAGAAGATATCCGACGAAGACTCGGCGAGTGATGGTGTTTGAGAAGAATATTGGCGGTCTTCTTAAGAAGACGTCGTCCTCGAATCCATCACTGTTCCAAGCGACACGATGCATGTCATCCTCAGAACTCTTTACTGGAGGACTATCGTACAATACCGATGATCAGGGTTTGAGGGAGGCATTTACCAACTTTGGACAGGTCTTCCAGTACTCGCTGGAAAAACTGAGGATCTTTAGCTTCCAGTTCTTCTCTTTCAAGAAAATAAGATCTATCAACCCGTGAGCGACAAGTCCGACGATAAAGAAAGGAAGAAGAGCTGACTGAGGTGCAACAGTAAATCCATTGGTTCGAGAGTAAATTTCCGAAACAGAATCCGACGGATTCCCAACAGACTAAGAATCCGTGATAGCATCGCGAGAGACGACGAGAGCACGCAAACGTGTGGTCCGCAAACGTCCCGTCGGCAATCTTCCAGGAGGCGTTGACTTACAGAAGCACAAGAAGGAATTATTTATGTCCTTATCCCGAGTCACTGACAGCACCAGCTCTCTACGACACCGTCAACGTCACTCTGAGTCAAAGAACGTGAAATTTTTACGGAAGCTCGCGAGAAGACAATAGGAAATCAAAGAGTTTCCCAAGTTGTTGGATCTACCGACGAGCAGTATCCGGCTATGTTTACTCCAAATAAAGAACTCAGCATAACTCCAGCCCCGAAGGTTCGTCAGACGGTAAACGCGGAGTTACTAAAGACAAAACAAAATTTCCGACGCCTGTTTAACTGCCATTCGCGAAAACAATTTCCGCAAAACGACGCGTCGCCCTAACATCCTTCTCTTTCTCTCTATAAGACAGACGATTGTAAACAAAACATGAAGTTGTTGTTTTATGAAAAACTTGGTTACTTGGTTCGTTGTTACCCTTCGTGTTCATCGTCTTCCCTGTGCCTCTCCCACTTCCCTCATCTCCGATTCTATCCCCCTTTCTTTTCTCCCCCTCTTCTGTCGTCTTTCTCCACTTCACGTCCGAAGCTTGCTGAGGAAAATCCGGTTCAGTGAAGCGATTCGGGAGCATCGCTTCTTCCTTCCATCTCAGGTATTATCCTCTACTATTTTATCGTGTTAATAGTTCTCCTCAAGATCGTCGATAAGTCCAGCAACGACCGACAGAATTCTGTCCATCTCTCTGTCGCATTTCCGTCTCTTTCCGGGAACTAACCGGAACAATCTAATCACGCTCTACTTATTATTTACCACCCTTTCTCTCTTCCCTCATCCGCTATCTCATATTATGCAATATAATAATATCACTCTTCCTTTCATACATCTTAAGATCCCTCTTTCTGCGCTTCTTCTACACATTCTCCTTCTTATATTCACCTATCCTCTTTACTCTTTTCTCATAATATTTTATGAATTATTCCCTACATTATTTATCTGAATTATAAACTTATTTCTCACTGATATCACTTCATAGGTCCTCCCTAGTTTGTAGGAGTATTATCTATTTTAGAAATATCCTACATCACTTCCCATACGGTGATGTAACTCGCCTTGAAGACGATACGTGTAAACTCCGCCACGGGCTAAACTCTGATCAATCTTGGCACCAGCAGATGTAAAGGCGAAGGCATTATTGTACTTTCGAATCTGATTGCGAAATTGCTTGGCCTCGGATGTCTGCCCTTCTAGTAGATCCCGTAGAGGAGACGGTGGCTGCGCCAAAGGTGAAAGACTCACTTTGCCACAGGAGCAGCAGGCTGTGAATTTTGGATGTGTGCGGGGTGATGATGTGTTGCGTTCGTCAATCCAATGTAGCGCGTCGCAATGGACACAACATATGTCCATTCGTCCCATTTGGTGTCGAAGTCTTTCATCTGTGCCGTTAAATGGGCGCCGTCCTTTAGGTAAATTTATTAAAGTCAACGGTCGTTGGTCCTCACTTGTTTCCCATCGAGCAGCATGTGACGCTTGATTTTTGGAGAACTCCAAGATCCTTTGATCCATTGTACTACCTGCACGCCTATGTGCCACTCGTTCTCTGTCCTGTTGTAATGCAACTATTCGTTCCTCAAGTGGTTGGCCTTTGACATGTGCAGCATGTCTAGTTCGTCGTGCGATATTGTTAGATTCACGTTGTGTGTCTGTAAGGCTCGCACGACGTTGACATGCAAGCATGTTTCTACGCTCCTTTACATGATATGTCTCCCGATTTGACCCCATGTTAAGGCCCTTTTTTTTGTTAATTTGAAGAAGGATCGCCGAACGGCGAAGACGCATAAGAGAGTTACATAAATTAAATTAGAAGTCTAGATTTCAGTGCGTGAATTAAATAATATAAATTCTCCATCGAATAGGAAATGAAAATCAAAAACTTCGTCATAAGATGTAAATATAAAATCTATTTGATATAGCTTGAAATAAACATTCATAAATCTAAGTCTGAATCGATAGATGACATTTATGGACAAAATGAAAAATTTGCACCTTACACCGTAGACGAATTCTTCTGGAGTCATAAGGCGATAGAAAAGAAGCTTCAACCGTATGAAATTTCTGGACAGAATGAAAAATTCTAACCTCACACTACAACTGAATTCTTCTAGAGCTGCAACTGAATTACTTACTATGATCGCGCATAGTAAGTAAGATGGACTAATAATCTAAGCACTTCATGTTTTCAACGAAAGCTTTGCTTGGTAGGCGCTTTCGTTGAAAAGGTGGAGTGCTTTCATCCCAACCCGCTGGCCTAGTCAGGAAGAGATTCTAAATAGAGACATATGTGTTCTGCAAGAAAGAAGAAAATAATAAGAAGAAATAAACATTCATAAATCTAAGTCTGAATCGATAGATGATTTCTGGACAAAATGAAAATTTTGAACCTTACACTGTGAGAAGAATTCTTTTTGGAGTCATAAGGCGATAGAAAAGAAGCTTCAACCGTATGAAATATCTGGACAGAATGAAAAATTCTAACCTCATACTGCAACTGAATTCTTCTAGAGCTGCAACTGAATTACTTACTATGATCGCGCATAGTAAGTAAGATGGACTAATAATCTAAGCACTTCATGTTTTCAACGAAAGCTTTGCTTGGTAGGCGCTTTCGTTGAAAAGGTGGAGTGCTTTCATCCCAACCCGCTGGCCTAGTCAGGAAGAGATTCTAAATAGAGACATATGTGTTCTGCAAGAAAGAAGAAAATAATAAGAAGAAATAAACATTCATAAATCTAAGTCTGAATCGATAGATGATTTCTGGACAAAATGAAAATTTTGAACCTTACACTGCAGAAGAATTCTTTTGGAGTCATAAGGCGATAGAAAAGAAGCTTCAACCGTATGAAATATCTGGACAGAATGAAAAATTCTAACCTCATACTGCAACTGAATTCTTCTAGAGCTGCAACTGAATTACTTACTATGATCGCGCATAGTAAGTAAGATGGACTAAGCTGCTGATTTGTTTTTTACTGGACATATAATCTAAGCACTTCACGTATTCAACGAAAGCCTTGCTTGGTAGGCGCTTTCGTTGAAAAGGTGGAGTGCTTTCATCCCAACCCGCTGACTTGGTCGGGAAGAGAATGACTCGGAGCAGTCACAGAATGAACCAATCCAATGAATAAAATAATTCAACCGTTAGCACGGAATCTGATAGTGTTATTATTGCCGGAAAACTTGGAGAATAGAGAACTCTCCGCGTTTGTTTTCTTCGTGACAATGCGATTTGGGGAAGGTAATGCCGAAAATGTGAAGCGAAAGATCTCCACATTTTTGGGAGATCTACCAAGGATTGCAATTTTTTCCTGAAAGGGAGATGCCAGAAAGGGAGATTCCTTTCAGAACAGGAACCATTAGCAACCGACCCAGGATTTCAGGCATTCAGTGAGAAAAGTCAATGCGTTAGTATCGATGACATCTCTCATGACGTTAGTATCGTAGAAGTCAATGCGTTAGTCAATGCGTTAGTATCAAAGAAGGAGAGAATTCGGGTGAAGCGGGGGTTTTAGATTCTTCTGGTGATGTGGAATCTGGGGCAGAAGAAATTTAGCAAGAAAAGCTTCCTTCAGAGAAAATTGGAGAGCAGACTATTCCAGGTAATCTCAGTTCAGAAGTCCGTGTAAATAATGGTGAAATCCAGAGAGAGGTAAAAAAATCGTAAACCTATTTTTGGGGGTAATAACCCCGATAACCGTGTGAATAGAAGTGATAATGCAGTCAGTTGAAGTTCGAGAGAGGAAAAAGAAGGTTCTCGCTAACCGAGAGCAGGAGGGAGAAGAAGAAGGTTGAATTCTTATCTAATCGATGCGAGCGTGATTTTGTTGTTGTCATTTAAATCTCTTAACTGTAATATCTTGCTGCTGGCGAAGAAACGGAAGAGGGCGGAGACCAATAGGAAGCTGGGAGTGAAGAGATTAAAGCTGGACATGCCGGCAAAGAAAGTATTTCCTTGCAATTTTTTACTGAAAGGGAGATGCCAAAAAGGAGCGAAGGCGAATTTGAGAAGGCAATGCTGGCATAAGAGAGGACATACCTAGAGACCGAATCGTGATTGCAGCCTGCAATTTGTGCGATTTCTGCAGCCTGTTAACCCCGCTGACCCCGCCAACGCCCTCGGAGTAAAAAATTTCTCCAGCCGGCTAACCCCGCTGACCTCGGTGTAAAAAATTGCTGTGTAATTATGAATCTCACCTCAAAGTAAAAAATTGTCAGCAATTCAGAATGGAAAGAATAGGGGTAAATTGGGAAGGAAAAGAAGCTATGCCGGACACCTATTCCCTCTCTCCCTCCCTGTCTCTCTCCCGCCCTCTCTCCCTCCCTCTCTCCCGCCCTCTCTCCCTCTCTCTCTCTGGGCCTCCCTCCCTCCCTCGGTCTCTAAAATGAAATTTTGTGTATTTAAAATGAAATACACAAAATCAGAGAAACGGATCTTAAATCATTGAAATGGCATCATCCAAAATGAAATACACAAATAAGTTCTGAAGCCAGCAATCAGAATCTTCATAATTTCCTCGCGGATTTTCTTTGTAAATCATGAATCGAATTCTTCTGATCCGATCTCTTCATTATATACACCATCAGGAATCAATGTAGTGCAGAAACTAATGTAAATCTATAGTTCAGAGTACAATGCAGGCTCCTGGTTAAGCGGTAGCGCGTCCTGAAATCTCGAGCAATGCAAAAACATCATTGGTGTGCTGGTTATGGGCTTCTTCTAGCTCTCTCTGCCACTCCTCGTCTCTGTTTTGTGCGGCATCGATGGCGGCTTGCTCTAGCTCGTCCGCCCTGAATATTTCCAAGTCCGAGTTTTCCTGGGAAATCTTCTGTTTCGTGATGGCTTCCTCGAGCTTGGATTTCATGTGGATCTCTCCATCTGCGCTTCAGAGAGGAGATCCCTCATATTTTGTAGCTCGTCCGACTTCTGCTTCTGCAAAGAGCGGGAGGACTTAGAAATTTTTTTTCAGGGTTTGCGTTTAAAATTTTGTGTACGTTTGTAGATTTGGAGGAGCGGTTGATGGAAGAAGGGCTTCTTAGAGGGGGAGATCCAGCCTGGTAGCCTTTGAGCGCTCCCAGGAGATCCGGGCTTGTAGACAAAAGCAAGGGAACAGTCCATTAGGAAAACCGTGATCTTGAGGAAGAAGACGGAGAAAACCCTAAATGCTGGATCTGAGGGGGGTGTACACACTTGGATCTGGTGGGCATCATCTCTCTTAGGCCTTCAATCGATGATCCGCATGCGTGATCCTGGGAAAAATTTCCATCTGCGCTTCGGAGAGGGATCGTAATCTTGAGGAAGAAGACGGAAAAACCCTAAATGCTGGATCTGAGGGGGGTGTACTCACTTGGATCTGGTGGGCATCATCTCTCTTAGACCTTCAATCGATGATCCGTATGTGTGATCCTTGGAAAAATCTCCATCTGCGCTTCGGAGAGGGATCGTGATCTTGAGGAAGAAGACGGAGAAAACCCTAAATGTTGGATCTAAGGGGGGGGGGTGTATTCACTTGGATCTGGTGGGCATCATCTCTCTTAGGCCTTCAATCGATGATCCGTATGCGTGATCCTTGGAAAGATCCCTCATCTTTTTTAGCCTAGTAGTCTTTGAGCGCTCCCGGGAGATCCGGGCCTGTAGAGAAAAGCAAGGGAACAGTCAATTAGGAAAACCGTGATCTTGAGGAAGAAGACAGAGAAAACCTAAATGCTGGATTTGAGGGGGGGTGTACTCACTTGGATCTGGGAAGGTCTTCTTTGGAGGTCGGATGGGTTTCTCTCTCTCCTCTCTACGTGAAAGCTATCACGGCTGGGGGGGGGGGGAAGTAAGGAGAAGAGAGTGCCATCGCACTTCCTCTTCAGGTTTCTCTTCGAAGAAGTCGACGCCCTTTCTGTGTAAATACGAATCTGACCTTAGAAAAATTGGCAAAGTAAAAAATTGGCACCATTCAAAAGAGAAATAAGAGGGTTAAAGTTGGAAGAAAAAAGAGCTTCACCGGACACCAATTCTGTTATTATATATATAGATATAGATATAGATTAGCCCGCACGTGTTTAAGCGGGCCTTTGCATATCTTCTTCTCCCCCTTTTAAGCTTTCGGGTGGGTTCTTCCCTTTTTCGGGATCCCATTCGTAAAGCCCCTTCTCTTTGTGGACCTTTATTTTCTATGATTATGTTAGGTGTGGGCTGTGGGCCTCAAGTGGGCCCTTTCCTCTCTCGGCCCACTATGGGCTCTATAAGAGGGGAAGGGACCCCCCCACAAACCCTAGCCGTCATTTGAAGAAAGAAAGGAGTGAACTCCCTCTCAAGTGGCTGCTGAAGGAAGAACAAGGAAGGAGACCAACCGCCGCATCCGTCGCCGCCATCGCCGCCGCACCACCACATGCCGCCGCTGTGCCCGCCGCCGAGTCCGCCACCTCCCCTTGCCTTGGTCACGTGCTACCTACGCGCAACCATCCCTACGCCGCCGCTGCCGCTACAGGCCGCCACCGCTGCCGCCGCCAACGGATCGCTATGCCTCTGCCATTCCCCTCCACGGACCTGCATCTTGTCCTCAACATCTTTCCGCAGCCATTGCCATCCCTCCCAGCCGCTCATTCTCTCCATCTCGGAGGTTGGCCGTCTCCCCCCTCCGAACCTCCACCCCTCCCACCAACAATTTCCCCTTCCAATCACGTCCCGTCATCATCATCCTCCCCCCCCCTTTCCCCGGGAGTGCTCGCGATTAATACCTCTACCCCCAGTCGCCTATTCGTCCGAATCCCGTCGGACGCTTCGCCTCCCATCCCATCAATTCCCGCCGACGTCACTCCTCTCATTTCGCCACCCTGCTACTTTCTTTTACTCGCAACTTCCCAGTTTCCGCGCCTCCCTTCTTGCCCTCTCTGTCGAACACCACTCTTTACCGTAATCGGTTCCACCGCGTGTTTCCTTCTGCATCCTCCGACCGGAATTTCCGACCTGATCGTCACCATCCCCACCCCGTTTCTCCCAACCACTAGCCAGGCCCCACTGTCGCATCATCCCGAACGACACCACGTAACGCCCCTCCGTCCTCCCGCATCCTACCCCACGACCGTCGACAGTGCTGGCCTTTTTCCACCCCCCCCCCCATTCCTAACCGCTTTCCCACTTTTCCCTTTTGAGAATTTCGCGATCCACCGAAATCCAGAATGTGAAATTACGCTAAAACACCCCCCACCACATCCAGGTTGTCGTACGTCACCCCGACCCGCTTCTGGACACCTCACCAACCCGCGCGCCCTTCGCCTTCTTTAATTCCCCCTGCCTGATTATCTCCCTCTTTCCCTCTCCACCCGCGACCCGAAATTCCTCTCGACTGCACGCCCTGCCGCACCTCTTGCATTTCCCCAGCCACCTTCCACTGTCGTGGCTCCCACGCGTGCTCATACCCTGAACTTACCCCGCGAACAAAATCTCCTCTCGCTGCCAAGCTCCATCTCCACCCTTTCCCCGATCGCTTCCCGAGTTGATGCAATACAAACTCCCGATTTGGCAGGAACTTGACCTCACCCTGTACGACGAACGATTCCCCTCTGACACGCTATCACTATCATCGCCATTAGTCGCGTCACTTCCCCAGACGCCAAGCGGAACGTAGAGGTCACTAGACCACCACATGGAACTGTTTCTGCCCCGCCGACAGCACGAGCTCTCGTCCTCTCCGACGGTTGCACTCCATCGACTCCCCGGAACTCACCTCCACCGCCGCTCCTACGCCCCTCGATTCCTCACTACCGACCGACCGTGCTGCGTACGAACGGCCTCCATCGTCACGACCGACCGGGCTCGCGCCCCGCAGGTTACGCACGCATCCCCTCTTTATTCTACGTCAAAGTCTATATTTCTTTCAGTATTTCTCGCGCTTGTCTCCACCGCCGTCGGAACTTTGATTAGAACGAGTGCTTAGACGACTTGATAGGCTTCCAATCGTGGTCCAACCCGTCAGGTTGATTGTCGAGCTTCCCTCGATGACTCACGTCCTTACGCCCGTGAGGACGTGGACCGGAGGGCATCCCGGCTGACTCTACTCGGCCACCCTGGACCTACGGTGGTGACGCGCGGGACGATACTCTTCTTGACTGCATTAGTAGATCTCTAACTCATTATAGCACACCCTAGGATCTCCCTGCCCTCGTTTCATCCCTTGTGGTACGGTGTGTGGTCGGTGTTGTACACCGGTCCTGCATCATATATCCTCTACGTGACGCGCAATCCTCGAGCGTCACTTACTGACAAAGATCAGGTCAACCCGTCGCCTACCTCATCGATATCGACGACGATAACTCCACGCATGAGCCGTCAACCTGAGGAGCGTCCCTCAGCAATCCAGATTTACTTCAAATTCCAACACTGAAGCTCAGAGATATCGGAAAGAAATTATATCGACGTACTCACCGTTAACGAAGAAACTCGAAGGCACTGGAGAATACGAGGGGATTTTGGCGGAAGACTATATTTCCGACGAATGAGTAGAGGACAAAATTCCATCGACCAATATACATGGGATATAAAAGGGGAGGTCGTTGACTTCCATTCGGGACATCGGACGTCAGACTATCAAAACTCAAGCTGATTCCACGCGAGCAGCACTACGAACCCTCTCACCACTCCCATCGAGATCCAAAGCAAATATCTCCTCTGGCGGTTACCACGGGACGACGAGAATTACGTAGAGGAGACGTTTCCAAAATTCCTGCAAATTTCCACGCAACAGACACTAAACAACGCACTGTTTCATGAAACTACCGACCTCTTTACCCTATAAAACTGAAAACTTGTAAGAAAACAAGAGATGTTGTTTTTTATCAAAATTGGTTACGTTGGTTCCGTTCTTTTTACCCTTTGTGTTCATGGTGTTCTTCCTCTGTATCTCCATCACCTCCTTTCCGCTTCATCTTCTTCTCCGATTCTACCCTCCTCTCTATTCTCCCCCCTCTTCTGTCGTCTTCATCACTTTCCTGTCAGAGGCTATTCGAGACGTACCTGTGTCATTGGAGCGATTCGGGAGCATCGCTTCTTCTTTCTGTCAGGTATTCATCCTCAATCTTTACTCGTGTGATAGTCCATATTAAGATCCCTAAGTCCACGTTAGATGCCTCTTCCTATCTACTTTCTATTGGAACTTGAATATGCATCATGATTCATTAGAATAATCAGATTGATAAACCGGAATTAAACACATACTTGGATTCACCGGATTAATCTTCATCGGAGTAGATTACTGAATCGGAGAATAGTCTTCTTGAATATCCCTGATCTAACCTCCTGATCTCTAGAAGAAATGGGATTCTCTCTTGAGGGTTATGAGCATCAGGTTATCCAAGTGGACTATGGCCTCCTATTTATAGAGATAGAGGAAAGCTTAAGCCTCTAATCAGTCATTAGACAGCCCATTAATGAATAATGACTGATTTACTGCCTCTACACATAATTAACCTCTACACACATAAATGAATGTCGTAATCCCTAGATTAAACATAATTGTTACACTTAATGGGATTATAATGATAGCTAATCCACAATAATACATAACTATGTCCACTTAATGAGATTAGATCTAACAATCTCCCACTTGGACAAGATATGTTTTAACTGAATATTGTGAATTATCACTTTATGAGCTCAACTTGATGCTATCATTCGTGAACATTCTCATCAATCTCGTCCATCATCAAACCAGCAACGAACCAAGGGGATTTTCGTCACATTGAGCGTAACTAAACCCAAACAATGATCACATATACTGATCCAGTGAATGACATAGATCGTGTGTGGATGTGTAGCATGAAAATTACATGAAATGTGATTCATACATGTACATTTTCAACTTAGTCCTCTGAAGTCTGAAGAGAGATCAACTGAAGTTAAGTTCATAATGGTAAACTTAAACAACATGTCCGTTACATAATAAGCACACAAAATACACCAAACTCCCACTAAAAATTACATATCGTCATATGATTTGAGACCCATATACGTAATATGTTCACGGAAAATTGAGTCTGGAACTCCTTTAGTAAGTGGATCTGCTAACATGGAGTTTGAACTGATGTGCTCAATAGATAGTTGTCCATTCTGAACTCGTTTTTAACAACCAGATACTTGATATCTATATGTTTAGATTTTTTCAAGCTCCGATTGTTATTGACAAACATAACGGCTGACTAATTGTCACAATAAATCTTAAGTGGTCTTTTAACTTCTTGAACTACCTTTAAATTGTGACAAACCTTTTTTCAACCAATTGCCAATATTTGATGCTTCATAGCATGCTATATATTCTGCTACCGTAGTAGAAGATGCTATAAGTGCTTGTCTAGCACTGTTTCCATGAGATAGCTCTTCTAGCTAGCAAATAAATATAGCCTGAAGTTGAGTTTTTGCTATCAATGCATCCACAAAAAATTAGAATACCTTATGCTTTGTCCTCTTTAAGTATCTTAAAACTCATTTTGCTGCCTTACAATGTGCCATACCTTGATTACTCATGTATCGACCAAAAACCCCCATTATTTAAGCAATATCTGGTCGCGAACAAAACTTGAATATACATAAGGCTCACGACCACTTGTGCATATAGGAATTTTTTCATCTCTGGAATTTCTAATGCATTCTTTTGACATTGACTGAGACTTAGCTTGTCTCCTTTAGCAATCGGGGTATCTAATGGTTTACAATCCTGCATATTGTATCTTTTGGAGAAGCTTTTCAATATAACCCTTTTGTGACAGCCCTAAGATATCTTTAGAACGATCTCGATAAATCTGAATGCCTAAAACATATGAGGCATTACCAAGGTCCTTCATCTCAAACTTATTTGATAGAAACTTCTTGGTATCACGTAATAAGTTTAGATCATTAGTGGCAAGTAAAATGTCATAGACATTTAATACTAGAAAAAATATACTTGCTCCCGCTAAACTTCTGATATATACATTCATCAGTAGGATTCATCACAAAGTCGAACGAACTGATGATTTTGTGAAATTTGTGATACCATAGGCGAAGAGATTGCTTCAGTCCATAAACAGATTTCCTTAATTTGCAGACCATGGACTTCGGATCTCTTGTCACAAAAAAAAATTTTTAGGTTGTACCATATAGATGGTTTCATCAATTTCTCCATTTAGAAATGCAGTCTTTACACCCATTTGATGCAACTTAAGATCAAAATGAGCTACAAGTGCCATTATGAATCTGAATGAATACTTCAATGATACTAGAAAAAATGTTTCATTATAATCGATGCCTTCACGTTGAGTAAATCCCTTTGCAACAAGACATGTCTTATATCTTTCTTTATTACCTTTTGAGTCCCTCTTAGTTTTAAAGATCCATTTACAACCAATAGGTTTCAATCCTTCAAGTAAGCGAACAAGATCCCAAACGTCATTGTCATGCACGAATTTCATTTCTTCATTCATAGCATCAATCCACTTGTGAGCATTAAAGCTCTTCAAGGCTTGTCCTAAATTAATAGGATCATATTCCTTTATCTCCAGATCAAACCTCATGTTCTTGAAGATATATACTCAAATAATTTGAGATCTGAGTTTCTTCTTGAAATGTGGATTCCTTTAATGGCGTTTCTTCTTGAGGATATACAATTTGACTATAGGAAGCTGAAGGACACAAAACATCTGCTTGAACACATGAAAGAATTAGATTACCTTCTAAATTAACACTATCATCGTGTTCTTCCTGAAAGTCAGTGTCTCTAACTTTATTTCCCCCATCAAATTCAATATCCTCAAAGAAATGTGCATTTCCTGTTTCAAAGATACCTCTAGTGCTAGGATCGTAAAACTTGAAACCCCAAGATTTTTCCAAATATCCAACACAATAGCAACTAATTGTTCTGGAGTCCAGTTTTATATCCTTAGGAACATATGGTCGTACTTGAGACGGACATCCCCAGACATGAAGATGATTCAAACTGTGCTTTCTACCCATCCATAGTTCATATGTTGTCTTTATAGTTGCTTTGGTTGGAACTCTTTTCAATAAGTATATAGCTGTTTTTAAGGCCTCACCCCATAACCTTATGTGAAGCGATGATTCAGCCATCATACTTCTCACCATATCTTGAAGTGTCTAATTCCGCCGTTCAGCAATGCCATTCATACATGAAGTGCCCGACATAGTATACTAAGGAACAATTCATGATTGCTCGAGATATCAGACAAAATTTCCTGGATATTGCTCACCAGATGCATCATTCCTTCCATAGAACTCTCCCCTACGATCTGATCTCACATGCTTGATCCTCTTGTTGAGTTGATTTTCTACCTCTACTTTAAATATCTTAAATGTGTCCAAGGACTCTGATTTATCACAGATGAGATAAATATAACCATATCTCAAATAATCATCAGTAAATGTAATGAAGTACCGATGCCCATTTCTAATTGCTGTAGGAAATAGTCCATATGTATCCGTGTGAATTAACTATACTAATTTTGTTGCTCGTGAAAATCCCTTTCCTGTAGTGCGTGTGTTCTTGCCTTTTATGCAACTAACACACTTCTCAATATCCAGGACATCAAATGGCTGGAGAACTCCTTCTACGACTAACCGATCAATTGTCTTTTATGAAATATGACCGAGTCTTCTGTGCCATAAGGAACAGGAATTCGAGCTAGATAACTGAAGTTTGCTGCGTCTCATGCTTATATATAAAATTAAGTTGGATGGATTAAAAATATAGGTTACTGTCCTGTAATAAAGACCCAGTACCAATAATATTGTCTTCATACAAGTATAACTAAATTTGTCCAGAGTAGATACAGACAGTAGATTGCGTCTAAAAGTTGGTACAACAAAAGTATCTATCAGATAGACAAAATGACCAGTGTTTAGAAGCAATCTAAATGTTCCCAACCTTTCTACTCTAACTGAAGTGTCGATGCCTGTGAAGACATATTTCTCCTCACTTATTGGCTTCCGACAATGGAGGTAATCCTTTCTTTTCTCTCAAAGCATGATATTTTGTATAGTCCTTCTTGAAATGACCAGGTCTTCGGCAATGGAAAAAAGTCAATGCTTTATCTCGCTTTTGCCTTTTCTGGTCCTTTTAGAGAGCACCCCTTTGATTGATCTTTTCATGCTTCCTTTTCTTTAATTTGGAGATAGAAGCAAAATTTGCACTTTCAAAAAAATTGACTTCAAATAACCGGAGTTCTTCTTGAGCCCATAACGAAGTGAGATCTTCAATACTCCATTTATGCTCCTGGATACTATATGTCAATTTGAAATGATCAAATCTAGGTGGAAGTGACTTAAGGACAAATCTTTGTTGTAGCTGTATTCATCTGGTAGATATGTTCTCAAGTCTACCTTGATAAACTGCTGGAATCACTCGTTTTAGAGTCATTAAACATACTCTATCTGAAGTATTCCATGCCTGAAATTGCTTAGTATCTTTATCTGGGGGCTTAGGGTCGGTCATTGTTGAGTCAACATTGGTATAGACTAATGCAATCACGACGTCACTCTTCCATTTCTTAAAATTTATGGAAGTCAAAATAGGAACTCTATTTCCTTGTCCGATGTCGTATTCGTCTGAATATATTGCATAAGGAGGACAAAGTGTGGCTCACAACTGAATTTGCAAAATTTATAATATACATTTCCCAAGACATCAGTGCACATTAATGCGTCGTGTTTGGACAACATCAACTGCTAGCGACATCTTGTTTGTGATGAATGTCATTGACAATAAGTTCCTGTCAAAAGGCAAGCTATCTTTTGACCGCATTACCCTTCACAATGAACAAATGACTGAATAATTGTCACACGACAATTCTCACGAGTGTGTATAATCTCGTACGACCATCGCCTACCTTTGGGCCAGCTAAGGCCTACATAGACATACACACCCCATCTAAGATTTGTACTAAAAGACCTAAACAAGAGAGCCCACTTTTGCAGGATGTTGCTTAAATCTAGAAGTCCAGAATCATAGACATGTATATATTTTGCAAAGTGAGAAATCTCTTCTCTTTCCAAGCCTACCTTAAGATATTAAGGCCTTTCTAGCCTTTTTTTAGGCTTTGGAAATGAAGTAGATCCTCAAAATAACTCCTTATAGGTTTTTATAAAACCTTATTGGGCCGAAATTTGGGCCTATTTAGCATCATTGGCCTTTAACAGGCCCTGAAAATGCTTATTGGGCCAAGAAATAAGCCCAATTTACTATTATTGGGCTTTAATAAGCCCATTTAGCCTTATTGAACTGAAAAACAGCCCTATTTCCTTTAGTGGGCCAATTTTAACCTAAAGCTGGCCTCATTTCAACTTAATTGGCCAATTCTAGGGTTAATGGGCCCTTTCATAGGGGTAAAGGGCCGATTTCTTTTTTACCTAAAATCGGTCCTCTCTTCCTTAATGGGCCGATTTTCCTTAAAATCGGCCCTTAATTAGAGCCAACTGCTGATTGCACCCGTGAGTGCCCTCTAGTCCTCGCCAGCGCCCAGTCTGTGGCCTGCACGTGCGCTCGACCTCCCCACTTCCTTCACGATTTCCGTGTCGCTACTGAGAATGACGCCTCGACGTGCCTAGTTTGATACCTGCTCGGGCCCTTCCAAGATCGACATCGAGCCATCGTCTCCCCTTCTCTAGTTGACACTACCGATCCGACTCTCCACTATGCCATGACCCACCAGGCACCCTACCTCGCAGGTTAGCTTTTTCCTTTACTCATCTCCACTGCCGTCGGACGACTTAGGTAGGGTAGTTCGAGTATAGTTTCGAGACTTCTGATGTGTACTTCAGGTCCGGCACCAAGCGTGGGTTGTACCCTTCAGGCTACTCCACGTCGAGCAACTTCCATGCCTCCGGATGGACCGAGAGGATCTTACCCTATCCATCATTGCTAGTTTCCCCGGGTCACCCAGAGTCGACTCCGCTGATCGGCACGCCTGCTTGCACTTAGGTTTAGGTTAGATATCGTACTGAGGGTCTAGGACTCACCTACCCATAAGCTAGGTTTGACCGCCCTATCTTCAGTCAGCCTTGGTTATATTGATCAAGGATGAGGGTTCTCTCATCTCGTCCTGCATCACTAGTGATGCTCCCTAATCAAAACATACCTTCAAGAGCTGTATATTTCGCTCGGACTTGGCATCTTGCATCCAACACGAGGATTCAATAGAAGAGGGAAGAAACTCACCGAGAATGATGTTCAACACATGAAAAATGATCCGTCATTGCTTTCTTTCCGTCTGGCTAGCCAATGCTAGAAGCATACAACAAAACATTCATAATCCTAATTTTTTGCCTCAGAACTTAAATCAGCCTCAGCCAATTCGTGGAGCTTGAAATGACGATCATGCCCATGAAATTTCAGCCCCGAACTCTATCAGGATCGTCTGATATCAAGCTTTCAATTTTGATGAATCTAGACCGTTAATCTAATCTCCTCTCTCCTCCAATCACGGCGGTTAATGCGATCTGGTGAACCCACGCTAGTCAAACGTTGCTTAAACTCAAAAGAATTATGTTAGATGCCCATAGCTCTCTCACCTCTTTTCTCTCTCCTCTCTCTAGCAGTTTTCTCTTGAAGGATGCGGAGATGAGTGCGAGAGCAAGTGAGAGTGGAGGGGGAGAAGTCGCACGGCGATTGGGCAAAGAGAAACGAAAGGCGATCGAAGAATTCTCGTCGCACGAGAAATGCACGAGAGGGAGAGGAATCCATCGCGCGACGGAAGAGAAATCGGTCACACGAGAGAGAGAGAAAAGAGAAATTCGGGAAGAGAAAAAGGGAGAGGAGAGAAGGAAGAAGGAATAGAAGAAGAGGAGGGAAATTGGAAGCGAGAGAGAAACAGAGAGAGAAAGGAAGAGAGGGGAAGAAATAGAGCGAGATGGAAAAGAAGGAGAGTGGAGAAAGAGAAGTTCTCCCTGCGGTTCCCTCAGGACAGAAGTAATTTTCCGTCACCAGGTGACGCAAGGAGAGAGAGAGGTTACGAGAGAAAGAGAGAGAGAGAGAGAGTTATGGGAGAGAGACGCGCAGGAGAGAAAAAGGAGTTCTCCCTGCGGTTCCCTCATAACGGAAGTAATTTTCCGTCACCAGGTGACGCGAGGAGAGAGAGAGGTTACGGGAGAAAGAGAGAGAGAGAGTTATGGGAGAGAGATGCGCAGGAGAGAAAAAGGAGTTCTCCCTGCGGTTCCCTCATGACGAAAGTAATTTCCGTCGCAAGGAGATGTGAGGAGAGAGAAGGAGAGAAGCAGAGGAGAAGAAAGAGAAAGAAAGGGAGAGAGGACAGACAAGAAAAGAAGAATCGCGAAGGAAAAGAGAAGAAGGAGAAGAAAAAGAGAAGGAGAAGAGAATGGGAAAGAGGAGAGGAGAATTTCTCGCGACGGAAATTGTTTCCGTCACGAGAAGAGAGAGAAAGAGAGAGAAAGACCGTGGGAGAGAGGAAGAACATGGGAGAGAGGGAGAGTGATTGAAAGAGATAGAGAGAGGAGTGTGCGGACGAGAGAGAAGGAGAGGGAAGAGAGAGAGAGAGCAGGAGAGAGAAATGCGCTTAGGAGAGAGAGAGCTAGGTTAAGGGAGAGAGAGGAAGAGAGGGAAAGAGAGGGAGAGAGAAATTTTCATTTGAATTTTAATTTCTACAATTTCTTAAAAATTCTATTTAACCCTGAAAAAAAATGCTCATAATATCATAAAATCAATATTCTTGATAAATCAATATCATAAAATGCTCATAAAATACTATAATTTATGAGAAATCAAGAATATTCTCTAAAATATAAGAATTATCATTTTATTCCTTTTAAATCATGATAACATACATTTTTTATTAGAATTTTAATAAAAAGTTCATAAAATGTATCATATTAATGCATGAAATTGCATGTTTTCAGCTTTATAAATCAATGAACTGTCATATGCATCATATTATTGAAGCTCATGCATTTACAATAAATGATTCTTCCTAGTTACATCTAAAGAAAGGCTAAGTCGTTTACTAGCCCAAATTACTTTATGCTCAATTTCAATCAGGAAATGAAAAGCTTTCACAAAAACTAACCTATAGGTTGACATCCTAATGGTGTTCAATATGCTGTCTTATAAGCCCACAAAGCATCATAAAATTTACTCGACCAATCCTTCCTATTTGGCCTAATGAACTTTTTCATTATTTTCTTAATTTCTCTATAAAGATTTCTACTTGCATATTGGCTTGAGGATGTTAAGGAGTGACCGATTAGGGTTTGATAGTTGACCATATCGTATGTCATTCATGAGTCTAATGTGGATGAAGGATTATACATACATGGTAATCGATGACGGGAAGGTTCTATAAGCGAGTTCTTACATACTCCATATCTCCTAGTGTACGTGGTGTAGCTTGGCTCCCAACGGGCCGGCAACTCAACTGTATCGATTGGGTTAAATCGATCCTAATTAATTAATCTATATGTGGATGTGGATAATTAATTAAGGTTGACCAATAAGGTGTTTTTTGGTCTATAGAGTTATTAACTAGTGAGATATATGGACCTAGAGGGTCACACACATAAGGTCTATGGATGTTGGTGGATATAGACATAATTATAAAGGTTTTTTATGAAAAACCTCATACCAAATGTCTATAAATAGGGGGAGAATGACCACAACTCAAGGTGCCTATGCGAGCCTTGTGGGAATTCTCTCATTTCTTCTCTTTCTCTCTTGTTAAAGAGCTTTGAAGAGGAGATCCAACCATCCGAAAATCGTGTGGATACCGCTAGAGGCTAGACACTTGAATGGCTTCAAGAACTCCTTCAAGGAAACCTTGTAAGCATATTAGATGGTAGGATCATCTGTTCTTGGTGGCTTGGTGTTTTGAATATCCGATTCAATGTTTTCCATTACATTTGATGTTTTGATCAAAATTTCGAAAGTGTATCGACATCACATCCCATCAGTCTCATAGTATAAGTAATTGAAAAGAATTATGCATGATAGGACATATTTATTTTTTTAGCAAATTAGCAATAAATAGATGCAAGTTGAGAATATGAGTGGAATGAAATGATGAATGAAAAAATATCGTATATAACATGATATCATGCATTATATTAACACGAATTATAAGTTAAAACCCATTTATAATGATGAAAATGAATGCATCAATGACACACTATCAGTCTTCTTCTTCTTTCCTTTAAGGGAAGTTGAAGATCACCTAAGCGCAACGGATGACACTCTCATAGTAGAAATCACGACCTTTGCACTAGGCGGATATGGTGGTTCCATCTGCATCTCTACATTGGCCACATGCTATGTCGATGTTTGAGGGGGCACTCGAGGTCTTCTTTTCCATACTCCTGTGCCCAAATCAACAAGGTACTCTTCATAGGATAGTGGTGGGTGGGCAATACCGAAGGTCGCATGTCTTGTTGAATCGGTCGCAGTTGTGTAGGTCTGCAAGCTATGTCCCAAGATGGTGCAATGGGTGCAAAATTGTTGTAGTGTCTCGTAGATTACAGGTTTGGGGAAATTCTAATCCCCATGCTCTTCAAGAATTGTGCAGTGGAGAGGCTCCACTAGGTCCACCTCAACACATACTCACACATATCTGGGGTAGTTGAACATTGCGACATCAGGGTCTAAGCGTATGAAGGTGCCTACTATTGCGACGAAGGTTGGGAAAGTCTTCAGTGTGACTAAATGGGCTGAAAGTCGCAAGAATCCAATTCATAATGGGATCATCACTTGGGATAAGCCTCTAGAGGTGCATGTCATGTGGAGGGGTCATCAGCTTGTGCGCATCATAGCATCTCGAATATGCCATGTTGGTCAGCTCCATGCCTTCTAATAGTCCTCCTCTGATGCAAACCAGATGCATACACTCTAGTGATCCCTAACACAAATACTAACTTGACCCTGGAAATTACTAGGAGCCAAGTAAATTTTTCCCTATTCCCTCCATAGGGGGCATTTGGCTGAAAGTCGTTCAATAAGGATGTGCATGAAGGGAGTAACTAGATGGATAACCTCTTCCTCTAAGAAAGAGATAGTCCTCATGCCTTGAGCCTTAGTGAAAACTCATGGCGGAACTGTGTTGTAGGATGGGGCAACTCGTGGCGGACCCTTAGTCATATGGTCCCACCAGGTGTTCTAGCAACTGGCGTGCCCAAGTCATGGTTGAGCCCTTAGTGGGTGTCACTCTTGTAGGCAGTCTTCTGGGGCTCATGTGGCTATATGATCTACGTGGGCTAAAAGGCAAGATCAATTGACTTGAAGCAGCATCCAGAGTTGTCAAGGCAAGTGGGCATAGGCACTTCTGGGCCCTTTTGGGCCAATGAGGCTAGCTGGGTTGCTGATCCCACATGGGCTACCAAGCTCGCTTAGACCTACTATCTCATTTGCTTCACATGGGCCATCAGTACAACTTGTGCTGTTTAGCTCGATTGGGCTGCCAAGCTTGATTAGGCCAATTGGGTCATCATGCCCGTTTGGGCCATGGGGCCTACTTGGGCCTCCTAGGTTACCATGCCTACTTGGGCCGCTAGGCCTACTCGGGATGCTTGGGTCGTTGTCAAGCCCGCATGGGCCTCTTCGGTCATCAGGTTCACTTGGACCATGGGTTCTGCTTGGAGCCCTCTAGGTCTCTGAGTGTGCTGGAGCCTTCAAGTCTACTTGGGTTGATGACCTTGCTTTGGCCTTCAAGCCTTCCTAGTTTCTTAACTCCATGAGTGCTACCAGGTCAGAATGAGTGTGTAGGTTTTGAGTCAATCTTGAGTGGGCCACCTTACTAATGGTGGGTAATGAGCTTAAATGGGCTTATTCTCCTTCCAAGGCTAGCTTAGTTAGTTGGGTTTCCTAGTCCTGTTGGGTTGGTGGGCCTTAAGGGATAAGATGTTGATAATATGTAAATTATACATGAAAATATATGATTATTAATGCAAATTAAGGCATTAAACATTCCATTCTAATGCATGTTATATATTTTTGAGTGTTTATATATCATTTTATGAAAATATACTATAATATCAAAATGTACTAATTTACAGATAATTATGATAAATTAAAGAGAAATATCTTAAGATTAGATTATCCCCATTTTTATTTGAGATTATAATTAAGTTTAATGCTAAGTAATAAGAGAAATCACTTTTTATACACTCATTTATTTGTCTAAGTTTAAAATTCTAAAAGAAATGAATATATTTTTTAAATAAAAATTTATTCTCTTGTTATTGATTAATTTGACTCTTTAAAATGATAGAAAATAAAATTTTTGATGCAACAAAATAAATTTGGATTATATTCGAGTTGTATTTTAAATTTTATAAATATTCTAATTTTTAGGTATTTTTCTAGAATTTTTTCTAATTTTTATGAATTTATTTAGATTTATTTTGAATTTAAAAGAATAAAAAATCAGACTTTATTGAGTGCTAATGTGGCAGCTGACGTGGTGCAGGCGAAAATGGCGTTGCCACGTGGCGGTGTATGAACTTGTCACATGGCACAATCGTATGTGTGCGTGTGTGTGTGCGCACATGTACGTAAGTGTAATTAGAGATATAAAGCTTCCTTTTCAAGATAACACTATCTCTCTAAATTTCTTAAACTTTATAAAGACATCGAATTGCCTTAATTAATATCATGTGAGACTACCTTTTTGTTTTAACATACGTAGGTGACATGACATCGTGTGGAGCGTCTGACAACGCGATTTAATCGCGATCGTCGATTGTCACTCAAGTGAAGGGGTACGCGGCGCTCTCTAATTTGTGGATGAATTTTTTTGAAAATGATTTAATCTCAGTCATTCATTTGAAGATTCATAACTGCTGAGATTAAGACCCATTAAACTTATCTAGAGTATTAAATTAAGATTCCATGACGAGTGTTTCACGAATTACCTAGAAACCACAATCCTTCAATCTCTTGCTTCCCTTCGCTTCTAAATCAATTTTCGCATCTAAGGAGCGTTTGAAAGTGATATTTGGTTAAGATAATAGGAAAAAATCGATTCTAAAATGACAAAAAATTGTCTTCAAATTTGCGGAATGAAAAGCCTTTGACATTTCAAGTTTTCGCGGACGTCACGTGTACAGAACGTCCGCATTTTAAAACTAT